>CM043017.1:125826610-126111224 GCA_023690525.1 Holotrichia oblita | reverse complement strand
TTGCTTGATTAATTGCATCAATGTCAAAATGCTTCTCAGGAATTCAAAATGTCAGAAACGCCAGAAATCCTTTGATAATTTGTAATGTGACATATTCATGTAGGTATAACCTTTGAAATCTGTTATGATAATCTGATGTTGTATGTCACAGCAGATCCGTTTACACAGATAAAAACTTATGCTTATAAGAGTTGTCCCAGATTTTATTGCACAGTACTGTACATAATTCCTCAAATTTCCAATTATTCCTTTATTATTTTCTTCTAATTATTCAAAATAACTAAAAAACAATAATGTAAATTCTTACCTTATTAGTAGAAGCCCGGTTACATCAATAATCGTCTGCAAAAAAAGCAAATTTTAAATTGACTAGATACTTCAGAAATGAGAACTTTATATTTGATATAATTTGCCAGAATAAATTCATGAAGACCAGTATTTTCTTTTTCTTGTCCGTTTTCATCAAACTTTATCTTATACTGTAACAATGAAAATATTCGCGTTTTCTTACGCTTCCATCTTTATACATAGACAGACAAAAAGAAGCAAAGAGAATTCAGATCAATTTTCTGAACATTTTCCATCAACACTGGACGTTTTAAAATATTGCCGGAGATGTAATCAAATGCTTCCGTTCTCAAGCACTAGCAAAAATTCAATTTTCTGATTCGCAAAGTAATAGAGTTAAAAAAAGTTTCATGCCGGAAGGAAATGTTAGACAGCGACATACAAAATCATTCATATAGTATATAAACGATTATATGTATAGATTCGAATAAAAATGTACATACCTACAAGTTATTTTAGTAACCGTGAAAATATTTTTTTTATCTGTGATGAGTGCTAACAGTATTAATGTCGACAATTTGAAAGACCTGTTCTATGTAATTACTAACTAGCGTATGTATGTCATATCTCTGAATTGATAATAGAAAAAAATGTCAAAGATGTCAAGAGATGATTGTGCCTAGGGCAGCACATGCACATTATTAAATTAAGTTAAAAATGATTCTTATTTTTGCACATGTACGACATGTAAAGCCATTCTGTAAGGAACATAAACAATCGAAAGTAGTGTCCCCCTAATTACCGAAGTGGAGCAGATTATTTGAAATGACAATAAACAACGCTTAAAAAATTTTACAATTACAGGAAATGTGTTGTTAGTACTAAGACAGGTTACACAAATTGTTAACGTTATATTTGGAATTTCTTACGACATATTCGCCAAATTTAAGGTTCCTTATCTATAGGTACAACTGTTGAACAGTCTTTCATAATGGCGCTTAAAAATAAAGTCCTGCATTAGGATCTTGTTACAGACATAAATGAGAGCAGTCCAAAAATTAAGATAAGTAACATGGAAGAAGACTGTTTTCTCGAGTTTCTTTACCTTTACTCTTCGACATAGGTGGTTTTACTCTATGTATGTACTTGTTCCAACGATGTTTAAGTCGCTTAATACCATCACTACAGTACGGCGAATCAAATACGTCAAAATAATCGTTTGTTTCTGCAATCAGTTCTTCATTTGATGAAAATCCTTGACCACCAAGCCAATTTCAAAACAATTTTGCCAATGAGTGAATCGGAGTGTGTAGTGGTGTATCCAAATTTAGCTCGTATAACCATGCTTAAATTCATTTACCCAAAAACAAGCTATTTTAGAGGATAATAAGCTAAAATTTGCTATAAACGCGATCTAACTTCCTCCTGATCTCTTCACTTTAGCAGATTTTGCGTTCGGGACATGCGAATTATTTGGTATAAATTCTATATTATTTCCGCACAAAACACTTTTCATACATGAAAAATGCTTATCAAAATAGAAAAATAAAATGATCAAACTTCATCTATTAACGTCAGAAAACAGAAACTGTCACTGCCAGAGAACCGAGCAACACTACGAATTTATTCGTACTGTTCTCCAAAATGAAGTTGTGTAATGACAGCACAAATTCTTTTTTAACCATGTTTTCAAAACAACCAAAGTCTTTTACTGTTTGTAACTGCCAACTTCAAACAACGCAATGCATTGGGTTCAAAATTAAAATGTTATGGATTTGCAATCCATAGATGTTCAAACCGCCATGTTTCCTAACAACCGTAAATTTTAAATTGTCACTTTATATGAAGTTTTATTAGAAAGCAGTAAATAGGAATTCAAACTGTATCTTTAATAACAAATGTATGCTCAGTTTATTCTGTTTATTATGCAATTTCTAATGGTTGCCGAATCAAGTGGTTTCTTCTGATAAATTTTAAAAAGTGTTGGTAATAAATTACCACGCCACTTACAGTTTGAAGTTTTGAATTTTTGACGAATAATATGGCAACATGGTTCTTAAAATGTAAATCTTAGCATTTAATTTGAGACGAGCGCACCTAAGACCAGGAGAAAAATACAGGAAGAGCGTTGAAATTGGAATACAATAGAATTTGACATTTCTCTAGATGTTCTAATTTCAAATTTCAATCTAAACTAATAAACATGATCTTATGTTGTGTTAGGTATGTAATGTTTATTGTATTACAAATTTTATTATTATGTGTCGATAGCTCAAAACAACCTACGCATTTATGCAAATAGATCTCCACGCCAATTGAAATCAGCTTGTGGTACTAATGAACTCTAATTGGAAAACTTTCGACTAGATTCGGGTGCGCAAAATGAAGAGGCAAATCGATCTGTAATTTTCCTATTTATAAACAACATATCACCACATACCACATACTGATCTCTGCGGGTTGAAATCTAATTAACCTACTTGCAGACTCCCTTCCAGCCCCTGATGGTCGATGATGATGTTCGCTTCATTATCGACCTAGGGTAAGTTATTGTTTCTGGTTTTAAATTCGGATCTACATTACGCTGTCCGTTAATAATCTGTGTTAGAGTTATTAATGGATAGCTGACTATATTGCCTTGTTTTCGTTTTGCTGCATACATAATTGCCCGTTTCCTATAACGAATCTCACCTTCCAAAATAAAATAAATGTATTATTCGTTGTTTTTTATGTATACAGTTGCTCTTAATAAACTTAATAAATCATATTGCA
The DNA here is from genome assembly GCA_023690525.1 of Holotrichia oblita. Classification (NCBI taxonomy): domain Eukaryota; kingdom Metazoa; phylum Arthropoda; class Insecta; order Coleoptera; family Scarabaeidae; genus Holotrichia; species Holotrichia oblita. The sequence continues at coordinate 126,108,164 of CM043017.1, read as the reverse complement.
TATGTTTATCTTTGACGTTTCGGTATTGCTTAATCCCATCTTCATCACAACTTTAATATACTACAAAAAGTTAGCTATGTAGCACTTGTGTTCTAGATGATAAAAATTAAATACTATCTGCAACCGCGTATATTTTATCGAGCAAAATTGAATTTTAAAAAGACCACAATATAGTGCAGGAATTCATAAATCATTACTTCTACAATTTCAAATAGACAATCTTCTTAATGCAATGAATTGTTTTTATGAATAAAATTAGGCTCACAAACAACACAATTGACAAAGTTAAAACAAAATAAAAGTCTATCTTTTATCTAATTGTGCACAACATTTGATTGAACATTTTTATTCTGTGTTGTAAATCATTTACAATTTATAAACACATTTGCTCGACTAGTTAACATTTTTTATAAACCCAATTATAACTTTCGAAGTGAGCAACAATTCATATCTTATGCTACCTGAATGTTTTATAGGACTTCTTAAAGATTCTTAATAAATCTCGATTAAATGTTCTAATAAATTGTTGTATTACAAAACTAGAGGATATCAGAAAACAACCGTGACATTTCCTATAAAATATAGATGTGTAAACAAGTGGCTACGGTGATACAATGTTACCTACAAGGTGATATGTGTTTATTGAATCATTTAACGAAGTATACACGATTTTCGAGAGAAACATGAAATAAATGGTTCAGAAAAATGTTTTAGAAAAATGCTTAAAAACACCATACACTAGCACGAATAACTCGAGTTTTTACCATGTAAATTAAAAGCTGTTTCTAGACAAATGTGCATTGATTTGTCTTCAAATTCAAACTATCAAACTTCCTAGCAAATAGATTGAGGAAGTCTCTTGCTTCATATATAATACACTTGAAACGAATAAATTCCCAACAGGCATTGGTTTATTCCTACACATTGTATCAGCTTGCCAAATACTCTGAGTTGATAATAGGATTCCTCTGCCGTATCACAGCTCTATGGACGCGATCCCTGGACAAGTAATGGAACTTAATTTGTGTGAAGTCGCACAGGTTTGTAACCGTGAGCTGATATAGTCGCAGCAATTTCAATTGCAACCGTTCGGTATTCCCCCAAGGTATACCATGTCGTGTAAGTGATTAAATGCTCTGTTGGCTTGATCGATGTGCAGCACCTACACAAACTAATACATCGACCATAATATTGTCTGCTAAGTGAATCAAATACAACACAGGTAAACTATTAGAGTTAGCGATTAATACGTATACGTTATACTACTTACTAATATTAGTCATTTCCATGGTCCAATTACTGCGACACAAAGAACCAAAAATTATAAAGAAATATTTTTAAAACTCTCGCATAATTTCTTCTAACTTCTGATCAGTAATTTAATTACAACTTTTCAGCAGAATTACAAGTATTTTCTGGAGCATAAGTAATCAATTTAACATTAATTGACTACCATCGATTGGAACAGTATCTCTGATTACAAATCACAATAAAAGTAGATTTCACGAGATGAGCCAATTAGCAAACTCTCTTGCACACTTCGAACGGAAATTCTCTCGGGATGAATGTAGGGGTAATTCTCATCTAAAATACATATACGAGATCTTTACACCTGCGAATTCCGAGTCTACTAATGAAGATAATTAGATGTTATGTTGTGGTATGCTTAATATTACGCTCGAGTTTATTTCGATAATTATTTTATCACTTTGATTTAATAATCATTTATATACGCAATACTCTGCAAAAGGCGACAATTTGTATATTACATCGCACATTAAAAAAAAAACCATAACGCCGCAAAATTTATGCACATGTTACACGTTTTCTGAAGTATGTACTTAAATACAGAGGAAAGAAATAGGTACAGGGCCATCAAGCCCTCTTACCCCAAGTAGCAAATTTTGGTGTAAATATGGTTGTAACACCGTAATACAACTTAGGTTGTGCAACGAGTTTGCACTCCTTTCACACGCGTGCCAACAACTGTATTTGCTACAGGATTTTTGTAACCGGCCACATTTATCCTTACTTGACACTTTTCCCAAAGCAGTACACAATACGTTGCAGACACGGTGTCTGCCTACGTTATTATAACGTTGCTGTTACTGTACATATTTATGAAGCATCCCGAAACACGTCAAATTTAAATTATAAATTTATATTCTTTAACATGAAAATACGATCCCTATCTTCAACCCCCTTCCAATGACAGGTACAACCCCCATTTTTTTAATTGGAAGTATAGACTTGTGATATATCGTTTGAATCGTCTCTCTATTCTCTATTCAAAAATGTTATCGTTTTTGAGTTTGTTGTAACAATTGAGATAGAATAAAATAAAATCACGTTGTTATCGAGTACTAAAATCACGTTGTTATCGAGAACTATGAGTGTCAATGAAGTAGATGTTCAAAATGTTCTGTTTGGTGTTTTACATTTTTCATTACATTTTGCATTACATTTCATTCTTTGAGTATATTGTAGCGAACTTCGATAACATGATTTTATTTTATTCTATCTTAATTGTTAGTACAAACTTAAAAACGATAACATTTTTGAATAGATAATAAAGAGACCTTTCAAACGATATATCATAAGCCTATATTCCCCATTTAAAAAAAATGGGGATTGTACCTGTCATTTGAAGGGGTTGAAGATAGGGATCAAATTTTCACGTTAAAGAATGTCAATTTATAATTTAAATTTGACGTGTTTGGGGATTTTTTATAAATATGTGCGGTAACCGAAATAATGAATTTATTCCATTTGGCTTTTACACACTGTATAATAAGTTCGTGGCAGATTCCAATGGTCATAAATCGACCATATTTTACACATCATCCACAACAAAAGTCGATGTAATTAAGACAATGTATACATCAGCAAATTTATCGAAAACCCGAAGTCGGCAGGCGCAAATCGATAATCGGTTTGGTGGATATCCAGGTTAATTTTTTGCGATCTTGTTCTATTATTGTACGTGCTGATACTGATATGTAATGCATGATAATTTTGAAACGGATCCAGTATTCTCAATAATAATATGTCAAGAATTGGTCTTCATGCATATAGTATACTTTTAACTATATAGAGAGGTTCCAGTTTTGGGTCATTAATATGAAATATTATATACTACATTCCTGAAGTAAGATTTCTATTTAGTTTCAAAGATTGACGACAGGGGCAATATAGTATCGACATTTTAAATGGAATGGGGGTCGAGTGACACCTCATTTTAAAGGGCTCACTGAGTATGGTATCAGGCTAAAATTTCATTTCCAGATATATGAACATACTAATAGAACAAAATTTTATTTCATTATCCATTTTGTGTTTGCAGTTATCTGCTCAGGTAGCTATGCATTGTAAAATCTGTGTCTTTTATTAAGCTTATACTACATTATAATATCATAGAATAGAATTTTATTGACATAAACGCCATAATCGGCAATAATACTGGGAACATACTTTAGAACCACACTGTATAACTCCCTGTTCACTTTTATAAACTCGGAAAATTGCTTTATGATAGCGGCGTTGGAATCAAATAAGAATTTTTCCGACTAAAACCATGAAATAACAACAATTTTCACATACACAAATGGAAATCTACCGATACTTTGGGAAGCTTCCAATAAACGTCTGTAAGTCTATCTTACTGCCCATCCAATTTCTTGAGCACCGCACTCATAGTTTTAGGTATAAATTAGACTCAAAATCAGACATCATTGGAACTGTGACATTCATTGCTGTTCTAAAAGCTCTCTAACATACAAAAAGAACTGAAAAGATCTCATTTTACTTTACTACTGATTTTTTTGATTTTTACTATTAGACATTATTAAGCATAAATAAAACCAGAACACTAAACACTTTAACCCACTAAACACCAAACAAGTTTTAACTAAAACACCGACGCGTTTCAACAGCAATGCTGTCATTATCAAGGCGATAATAAAACTAAATTAAAATAAAATCTACAAAAACAGGTAACCTAAATGTTATGCACGGTCAATCCGATACTTAATCATCATTACGATCATTAATTTCCGATTAACGAAAACAATGACGAATGCGGTCCATTGTCACAGTTCATTACACATGACTTATTTCTTAAACTTTCGAAAACATTTAGAAACTTACAATTGTTTATTTGTCTAATTAATTTAACATTCGTATGATCGATGTTGTGATCTGTTTCAAAAATGTGTTGGGCAACGCTCGATTTCTCAATTCTATTAAATCTAAGATTAGCCATATGCTCTTTGAATCTAGTTGAGACTGCTCTCCTGGTTTGCCCAATATATTTTTGATTACAATATTTACAATTGATTTCCTAAATACTTGACTTTTCTAAGGTTGGTATCTTATCTTTAGGGTTACCGATGAGACTTCGTAAACTAGTCCCAGAACTGCAAACTATTCTGATATCTAGCTCTTTGAAGATTTTACCCAAACCTTTAGTGATAAAGGGAGCGTAAGGGAGGGTTACAACACGTGAAGCTTTAACATCCTCTCGAAAAGTCGTAGATTCTTTCACAGTTTTCTTATAATTAAACTTCCTAATTAACTTATAGATATGCTGAGGCTGAAAACCATTACACTTAGCCGCATCTTTTATAATTTTAAGCTCTTTCTCATACCTCGCCTTGTTCAAGGGAAAAGTAAGAAGTCTGGGGACCAAAAAATTCAGGCTTGCCATTTTGTGTTGAACACAATGATGGGAATCTGAAGGAATGTAGCGAAGTGTACTAGTTTCCTTTCTATACACGTCAAACTCTAATCTATTGTTATTTCTAATTACTAAAGTATCTAGAAAGGGTCGCTGACCGTTTTCTCATCTTTCACAAGTGAACTTTATGGTTTCGAACCGATTATTTAATCTATTGAGAAAATCGTCAATATTATATATAGTTGCAAAAAGAAAACAGTTTCGGCTAACTCAGAGTAATTTATTAATTATTTTAAATTTATTAATTATTTTAAATACTGTACATACTAAAATAATTAATAAATTACTCTGAGTTAGCCGAAACTGTTTTCTTTTTGCAACTAATTAATAAGAGTGGTGTATTGAATAATTATATATAGTTTTATTATCGCCTTGATAATGACAGCATTGCTGTTGAAACGCGTCGGTGTTTTAGTTAAAACTTGTTTCGTGTTTAGTGGGTTAAAGTGTTTAGTGTTCTACTTCTGCACCAAGAGATCCAGTGAAGAACTTCATAAATAAAACCATTTTAATAATTTTAAATTTATTTGGATTTCTGATTACAAATCTACCAGAGACAGAAATATAGCAGATAAATTCAGATGACTTCGATACAGTTTCATATAGACACCGAATGTGCAATTAAGAACTGTGAGGATTTACGCCGAAGCCAACGTGGCTTGCTTTATCAAGCGATGGTAACATTTTTAGACTTGTCATAATAAAATGTTTTCCTTGAAAATAGGTTCAATCTTTTACAATTACTTATTTTGTCGTTTTTCAGCAGAGCATCCAGCAGCAAAAAAAATCCACTATAACACCATTCTAACTGTAATAGTTTTCGAGTTCTACCGATTAGAAACGTGTTATATGTTGGCGCTATTTGCCAGCTCTCATAATAACAATTATTAAGACAACAACTGTGAGTTAATAATTTGCTTTTGATTGCCAACATCTTGATATGTCAAGTAGGACCGTAGTTAATAATATTTTAATACATTTTACGCTAAATATAACACAGCTATACAACGTAGCTTCATAAAAATCTGTATGAAATTCGTTAATACATAACTTCAATGGAATTATAGTTATTATAACTGTCAATATAATGTTATACAATCAGCTTAATATAATGATGCAGATTCCCAAAGCGCGGTTGTTATGGAGACAGTAGTTGATACATACAAGGGAATTATTTAAAATCGAATATTGTGAATTTAATTAATGTTGTTCTGGTTTTGTACGTAAATTAATATCTTTAATGCTCGCAACCTTTTTTTGTAGTAAAAATTGCAAAATGTGTTGCCGGAACAGCACGAATTGCAGTTTTGTAAATAGACTTGCTTTTAAATTCTTAATCAAAGTAACGTCATGTTCTGCAGTTGACGTTCTGAGTCTGAACTTCTATTGATTGTACCATGGTTCCACCACATTCTTAAAATATTCGAAACTAAGTTCTTATTCACTTTGTAAAATGGCGCAGTTTCCCTCATTGACCACCAATTGTCTATTTTAGCGATTATTCTGCTTGTCTTCACTGCATTTATATGCGCCATTATTACTTTGTTATGTTATTTCCAATATGAAATTATTTGACAAATGATAAATATTCAATGTTGCAAAATTAGACGAAAATCGATAATACGACTCGCATATTTATTAGCAAAAGAAAAACGTTTTAAATACTCTGAAAACAAATGGAAATATAAAATACATTTTTCAAGCATATATGTATTACATCTAAGTATAATATCTATGTATGTGTATGTTCTAAATTAATGCTGAATATTACACTATTTTCAAATATTACGTGTATGAATGACGATTATTATGTGCTAATTTTCATTTTTATTAATCTAGTTTTGGCAACAGTATTTATCAATTAGCGGTAGGTATTACTGAAGTTTCAAAAAATCTCAAAAAAAAATTCTAGTTCTTTTCTTGCACTTTGATGTTCTCCTCGGCTATTTTGGTGACTGATTTTAGTACTGATAACATGTGCTGGGTTTTTGTGAACTTATAACACCTAAGTGAGTATTTTAATTCAATAAATCGATTATTTTATGCCTTTTACTAGCTCCTCAAGCAATAGTTGATTTAATTTTGTGTTACCTCATTTTCTTTGTGATTATTTAAATATCTTTTTTAACGAAGTTCTTCACTGGATCTCTTGGTGCAGAAGTAGAACACTAAACACTTCAACCCACAAAACACCAAAAAAAGAAACGCGTCGGTTTTTTAGTAAAAAGTTTTTTTGTGTTTTGTGGGTTGAAGTGTTTAGTGATCTTTTTTAACTTTTATTTAAAAGAGCACATGGTAAAGCGTTTTTCGATTTTCAGGTTTTTTGGTTTTTATTTATGAGTACTAGGGTATATTTCTTAAGATATGAATCATGAAATGAATACCTCACTAAATAACTACGTTTATTACAACAAGCAATAGTACAAGCTTTAAGCAATTATATATGGTTAATCCTCGGGGAAATATTACCTATGTCCTGTGTTGATTTAAAGGCCAATCCGACTACCTCATCGGTTGGTCACGGAATAGTCGGATTGTCAACAACAGCCAAACAACAAACTACTAGTGTAAATATTTAATAGTAATAATAAATTGAATATAATAGAAAGTGTAAATAACATACATAAGTATATAAAAATATGTATAGAATGTATGTAGATACATATATACAAAATATATTACGCCACTGAATTCTATAAACCGGGCTATTAGAGGGCGCCAATCGGAAGCTGGGGCTGGGTCAAATTATTTATTTTTTTTTTTTAATATATACATATTTATATATTTTTTTACGAACCCACGCCCAGCTTCCGACTTAAGTAGCGCCAGGGCTCCTTGGGAGGTCGGTTCTCTTATGGTACAGGAAGAAGTTCACGTTGCTTAATATTGCACCTTTTATAGCCAAACAATAGCCCATAAAATTCAGTTTTAATTTCGACTTGTTGTGGCGTAATTTATTGGGAATCCTCCGAAATTCTATTCGTATAATTCTAACTCCGGGAACATCGTTGTATACTGAATGTTTTAACGTTCTCCAGTAAAAGAAATTTATTAGATTTAAGTCAGAAGACGTTGGTAGTTAATTAATTGATGTACCTTTACCGGATCCACATATCAGGAAGACTTTTGTTTAAAGTTTCCGTAACATATACCTACCGAATAGTGATTAGAATTGGTACCAGATCGAATCTAAATTTAAATCACTTATAGCCGGAAAAAAATTTGTTCCGTATGAACCTAAGCATTGTGTATGTTGAACACTAAACACTTTAACCCACTGAACACCAAACAAGTTTTAACTAAAACACCGACGCGTTTCAACAGCAATGCTGTCATTATCAAGGCGATAATAAAACTAAATTTAGTGATTAGATTCCCAATAAATTACGCCGGCGATAATAAAACTAAATTTAGTTTTATTATCGCCTTGATAATGACAGCATTGCTGTTGAAACGCGTCGGTGTTTTAGTTAAAACTTGTTTGGTGTTCAGTGGGTTAAAGTGTTTAGTGTTCTACTTCTGCACCAAGAGATCCAGTGAAGAACTTTTCATTCTGTATGTTATACGTAAAATACATTTTATAAATTTGATATGAATGTGGACTGCCCACAAGACAAGTTTCAAGGACTCGTCTGATGCAACTTTTTAATTAGTACATAACGAAATCTCTTTCAACGTAGCCTTGGATATATAACCCCTTCATAACGTAGCTACACTTGTTATCCAAGGTGCCATCATACATTATAAAATGAAATTTATGAATTACCTACCCTAAAATGCAGTTCAAAAATGATGAGTTCTGTTCAATTCAGTTGCCAAATTTCATCTGTTTTTTTTTCACAAAACCTCATTATTGACATTTTTGTGTTGGTAATATCATCTAGAACTGAGTCGATAGCCGCACTGGTTAGGCTATCGTTATGGCGGGACTATAGGAGCCGGTTTTCAATTCTCTGGAGGGACGGTGACATTTTTTCAGAGAGTTAAAATCCGGATTGACTTACCATTCGCTGTTGGGAGCAAAGTAAGTAATAGCGCAGCATTTATAAAAGGCGATATGATGCTGCCACAAACGCATTTGAATACGATTTGCACACACACAAACTACACCGCGAGAGTTGCAGTGCTAGCCAGACAAGTAGTACAGCTTACGGAATCATTGCAATTAAACACCCACGACACATAAGAAAATGCTTGTCAAAATGTATGAGATTGCTTTATTGTTGATCTTAGTTGTAACGGCAGTTATAAATTATAAATCTATTAATCTGGTAGTAAGACGCTGCTTATATTTATTTCATTCGGAGCACCCCCTCAGCTTAACATTTTCTGAGTGTTATGTATATGAATATTCAGTTTACATAAATTAATATGTACACATTATCTATATCTTCTGCCCCATGCAGTAATTCAAGCCTATTGTAAAATCGTGAAAAAGATTGTAATACACATTATTTTCATCATTACTGAGTGTTAATATCGTTTCTCCGCGAATCCTGAAATAATGAAAATAAAAAAGTTTAGCGTTTTTTTCAAAGTAAAATATCCTTTAATCCCTTATGGTTACTAAGGTACTACTATGGTTATAAAAGCAAATACGATACAGAAATATTAATATTAAATATTCATATACTGAATTATTCGCACGCTCTGCATCCATAAAGGAAAAGCAATTTACTGCGGTTTATAAATTCTTGACTTGTATAAAGTTCCTAAGAAAAATGTTTTAAAAGAAATTTATTATTCCGAGAAAAAATCAATTCCCAACAGATACCCTCGTAAGCGACAATTTTATCAATACTAATTTGTCTTGTCAAAGAACAACATTGAGTAAAGTTTCACCCGCTTCAGACGCAAATTTTTGATCTTCTGAAACAGTCATTGATTTCTTCGAAAAAAAAAACAGCTAAATGAGAAAAAAATTCACGTTAACATAATTCCAACTTCAGTCACTATTTCAATCGCTATTGAAATATGGGCGACTATTAATAAGAGTGAAAGTGCTTTTCATGTCATGTAAATAGTTTACATTTAAAAAACGCTATTCAAATAAATTCTACCTCGATAATGTGTGAAATGATAAAGATGTTTCCTGCCTATAAAAATTAACTAAATATATGCGTATGTTTTAGTGTTATCTGACACATTTCGCAAATTTTCTTGTACATATTAGAACTCGTTGGAATAGTTAAAATGTATCCAATAAGAAATTTAAATATAGGTACAGCTAACAAAGTAATATACGATGTATTCATAAGATAAATTTTAGTAGTACTATTGGAAACTTACTCAAGGGAAGACGTAAAATTCTGTCATCGACAGTAAAAAATTTGAATGCAGAAATCTTCATTACATTTTTGATATTATGAAATTTGACGTCAGCCAATAACCATCCACTACTCCCAAAAAATATTAAATGTAATTGTGTAGCCAATTTTATAAGTTAAATATACGGTGTTATTTGTTAATTATAGATTTAAATTTCTTAGTTTTAACCAATATTGATAATACAAACAAGAAAACGTAAGATAAATCTAACAAAAGTATTGTCATGACAACTATTTTTGAAGATGTTAAAACCAAATCTTTTCAGAATCCGGCATGGAGCGGCATTATACAGGAGACTGGCGAAAATTTCTTTTCATACATAAATAACATTAATTATACCAAATGTCAAGTACTATACACTGTTGGAAAAGAGTGACAAGCACCTTCTGTGTAATCTGAACGCGTAAAGATACATGGATACAATGTTTCCCCTAGACGAGTTAATGCAACGAGTTTCGAATTTTTCTGTAGCTGCATTTTTTACTAAGCGGCTTCGGCAAGTGCACCATTCCGTTGGCATTGAAACCGAAGTGGATGGGAGAAACCAACCGTGCGAAGGGGTACTATGTGGTCGTACTTTGTGCGTAATGGAAGGCCGTTCGCGTAACGTGAGCGAGTTTGAGCGAGGAATGGTTGTGGGTATGCACATGGTAGGTATATCCTTCCGTAAAATCGCGCGCCATCTCGACCGGTCATTGTCGGTAGTGCAACCGGCATGACAAGAATGGAATAAGTAACGACGTACGCGCCTTCAGCCATGAACAGAACGGGCCCACGTGACCGCGCGCTTGTGTTCAGCGCTGTAGCGTCGCTTATGTGTTCCTCACGTCAACTTGGAGCTATATAGCCACTGATAAGGAAAAACGTACTCACTACATGAACTCTACGGGGACGTTTGCTAGAATGTGGACCACGAGCGCCGTGCGTTGCAGCGAATTCCACTGAGTAGCGAGCAGCGCCGTACATGCGCCAGTGGATCGAGGCAAGACATCGGTGGGTTGCCGAGTGGATTCGCATTTTGGTCGGTGATGCGCGAATTTTGGTTCATCGTATACATGATGAGCGTCAACTCAATCACGCCATATCTACCGCCAGCAGGATATTATGGTATGGGGTGCAATTACACATGGTGGACGTACACGTCTACTGCGTGTACAGCAGACGATGACGGGTCGCCAATACGTAGATGAGGTGCTACGGTCCGTTTTGTGCTTCCCTACGTGCGGGGCTCCCCACATCTGCTATACGTGCACGATAACGCCCAACCGCACATCGCGCGTGTTATACAGAGTTTTGTCGGAGAGCACTGAATCCCCTTTCAATTGAAATGCTAGGATTTTTTGATTTTCTAAATTAAATTTAAAATATATCTTACATTTTTCCAAATACTTAAATAGTTCTTTTGATATTCAATGAATGGTATGTTTCTTCCTTGATGGAAGAGTATTTGATTGAAAATAAACCTCAAATCCAGGACCTTTATGCATATGATAATAAATATTACACATGAGCAGAACAGTATTTTGGAGGGATATTTAAAACAGTTACCTCATTAATGTATGATGTATGCCATCAGAAAGGTAGGTCTTAATAGAATATCCTGTGCTATTACTATACCAGTACGTAGCTCAATTAATCATAACTTGTTTCCAGATTGATAAGCAATTTCTTTTGTATTCAACATGTTTTGGGGTATTATCAAAATTGATTACATCCCCATAAAATTCGTGAAAACAAATACGTATAAAGCGATTCTCGATAACTGGCAATAAATCTTTCATGTCTGCAGATAAGAGCAGTAACCATAAGGAAAAAACAAAAATTATGCTTTACCAAAACTATATAGATTAACTATGTTAATAACTAAAAAACGTTATGTTTCGTATCTAACATTGAACACTCCGTGTATTACATTCGCATATACATAACATTCAGCTTAGCATTTTAGGAACAATAACAAAACTAGATCGCAACTTCAATCGAGTAACTACATTTGCAAGTGTAAACTGAATCAAACAGATAATTATTACTGAATCATTAAAGCTTTGTAAATAATTCAACAACTTTGAAGCAATGGCATTGATAATTCCATTACAATGCTATACAATTCATTGACTACCACGAGCAATAATTGAATTAGTGTAACCGAAACAAAAAAATACTGCGGTTTAATCGAAAATTCCATTACCTTTAAGGTTGAATATACCTAATTGATGTTGTAATTAGCAATTTACAATTAATAACTAAGTACACAGATTACACATATTACGAAGTTCTATATATCAACGTAGAGTCGTCAGAATGTATACAGATCATTTAGAGGGACTAAGTCGAGCTAGAAAAGAGATATATCTAGAGTGGGGCGGTTGTAAAACAATAAACTCAATCAACATAATTTAAGATTATAGGCTGCTTGTTACGTTATATGTCTGTCACTGGAGGTTTGAGAAGAAACTAAGTTAATGCTGATTTTTGACCATCTACGTACAGAAATATTAAACCGGGCTCTCAGTCGTGACTGCAAAAATATGTTGATTAATACGTACACTAGGTACGACTTAATCTTCGAACGATTTTAATAAGGTAACTCATTGAAATCGTTCGAAGATTAAGTCGTACCGAGTGTACAAATTTCCCTCCGCGGGCATATGTTTAGGCTTCTACAATAACTTCTTTGATAAACTTTCTAATATATTGAATATTTTTTGTAGGTGATTTGTGATCAAACATAAATAAATTGTTATAAGGAGGTAAGATTTTCAAACCGAACCATATCTAAGAAAATAGGACGATCCCATTGATTCATCAACAACTTCATAGAGTTCAGTATTTTTACGGCAAAAATCGCGTTAAGATGAGTAATCAAAAACTAATTCAACAGCAGCCCTTATCGATATTTCGGTTAGCCTCTTCTGATAATGTAGCCGCGCAACAAATAAAATATAATTTAAATTGACCAAGTGGCTAAAAAAGGTTTCAAAACGACCTTTAAAACAGACACAGGCAGGACTGAAACTTGTGGAAGATCATATGAGATGGGATCATGAGTAGAACAAGAGAAGCAATTTTATGTGGACGGGTCTGATTTTTTCATATATTATTGGCACGATTTGCCCAAAAACATTGAAGTTGCAATGAGCCGAAATATTGGTGGCGGTAATATAATGGTTTGAGCGGCTTTTATCCATAACAATAAAACCTCTATACGTTCCATACAAACAAAGAAGAAAGAAGAAGTGATTTCATTCAAAAGCGAATCAATTTAATACAATGATCTGATCGCTCGTCCAATGTGAACTTCATCGAAAATCTTTGGGGAATGTTGGCAAGAGAGCTGTATGCCAATTATAAACAATACGAGGGCCTCAATGAATTAAAATCTGTGATAACGAAGTGTTGGAACACTTGGCCGTTTGAAATTATTTTGAATAGGGAATCTAACACTCACTACTAAGTTTGGAAAGAATTATAATTTTGTTATGTATTCATTTTATTTATTCCTTATCTGTTAGCGGACCTATAGTAAGTAATTTCGCTGTTTTAAGTTAACATTATTGTAAATATTCTCTGTATAAAATGTAATTTTTTTGTTATTTTCTCTTGCATTTGTGTTTCTTTATAATTCATTTCTCTGAATGTATTTACCTATGTATTTTCTTTCAAGGTTAGAGTTCACTGTTTACATAACAAAAATAAAGAAAAATACCTCTTTAACAAACATGCAAACACAATATGAAATTAAATATTTGACTTTATTATCTTATATACATTATATAACAATTACTTTTCGATTTATCGTATAGTTAATATTTATACCAACTACAGCTATCTACATATGTTAACACTTTGACTGCCAGACCGTATTTTATTTTCTTGTAATGAGCGCCACGTCAGCCATATAGGTCTGTCGTTAAATGTTTGCTGTTGCGCCATGTCAGACGGAATGCAAATAAATTAATTATTGAATATAATATTTAAAATAAATAATCTTTTATTTATTTTATACTATTTGCAATGACTTGAGAAAACTAAATGTTATTTTAAAATAAATTAAGAATAAAAATTATTATATTGTCACTAATTCAGTACCTACAAATGTGAATGAATATCTTCGACTGTAATAGTTATTACTCCATTACCCTCCACACGTAGAAGTCGTAGCAAATGGTCGGTTTTTGATCACCATCACCTCCTCCCTAACTAAACGTAGATTTTAGATAATCCTAAACTAGTGAGGTTAGCAGCCAGTAGTAAATTCTTGTACAGAAATAAGACTCATTTATCTTAACCTTAAACTTTCGAATTTTATTCAATTCTTCATCAGAAGGTAAATCTGCAAGATAACAGACATAGAACTAAGAATAACAATATTCCTACCACTAAGTTTGCTTTTTATACTGCTACCACCATAAGGTCTATCTTCTCTATAGTAAAGGACATCACCCTGGTGTTGCTACGTTCTAATATCATCTACCACATCGCTTACAGGAACTGTGAACTGGTATATACATAGGTATACTACCGGCGAATGGTTAAAAAAAACAGCATTTACCAACGTAGTAGAGACTGTTCTAACAACTCGGATAGTACTGGTCTTTCTTCCTACTGTCTTCACAATAGACATTCAGTGGACTTTGATAGTACTTCTATAATTGCAACTGAAAACAACTACAGGAAACGTATGTTTCTAGAGATGTATTACATAGAAATTATTAATTATACGATGAATTTTAGAACTGATTTAGATAATCTCAGCGATATCTATACCTTATTATTTAATATTAAGAAAAATGCTCCACATGTCAACAATCCCGAATCTACTGATTTAAATTCCACGATTATAATTATTGATTCTGATTAGTATCAGATTTAAATTTCTCGCCCACTTCACGACCAGTTTTACATATTGAGATAGTTTAGTGACTTTTCAATTTTGACAACCTTTCCTTCCAAATTTTAATTCCTCCAATTTACATAACCTATATTTTACGTACTTGGTTTCCCACGCTTTCGGCCATGTGGTCTTTCATTGCTAACCATTCACCGCACTTTTAATTAATTTTAATCCTCACAAATTGTGTTTTAATTGTGATATATCCAATTTAATGGTTTCCTAGTGTGGGTACTTTATTTTAATAATATAGATCAAGAATTATAGTATTTTTAATCGCAAGTTTCCTACTCTAATCGCTAAGTTTTTACGGGTTCTTATTATTTTCAGATCTATGTTTGGTATCTTGTAGATTTAGCTTCTCCTAAGATAAATGAGTCTTACTTCTTTATTAAAATTTACCATTGGCTGCTAACCCCACTAGTTTCGGATCATCTTTAATCTTCTTGTTTTTTTTTAATTATACATAGTATAGCTTATTAAATAAATATACACACATATGACGTCGCTTTATGTACAACCAAAACAACACAATTAGACGAATGTAGATATATCATATTCTTATATAATTTGTCAAGAATGGTATAAATAATATAGTCGACGAAGATGCACCTCCAAGGTACTGAAACCAAACTTCCACACAGGTTTATGTATGTATGTACATTAGGGTGGTCCTTATGTCCTTATTGTTGTCAGTCAATATACGTGTGGGAGTTTGCGAGTGATTAATATTATTAAAAAATGCCAAGATCAAAACTGCATCTAGTTGGACTGACAGTCAAATTACTGGTACTAAATTACCTTCGAAAAAAAACTGTTTAAGTGTTTTATTTTATAATATGCGTACAAACTGAACTTACCTACATGAAAGTGCTTCTTTAGTTATAGATGAGTGTTTAATTTTTTGGAAAAATGCTCGTATTCCTACTAGAGATCGTTCACACTGTATTAAAAAACTTAAAAATTATATGACGATTTAAGAAATATAGAAAAAAGTAAAAATAGATCTAGTGACTTACAAAGAAAAAAGGAGATTGATTCTAAATAACATTTGGACAATTTATTTGATGTTGCAAACGCAAATGCTTTGAATATGCTAAAAATAAATGAAGATAAAGAGTTTTTATGTTTGCAAAGGCAATCGGGTCGTCCCGGATGCATGCTTGGTGTAGATATGAAATCTTATGGAATCGAACGACGAAGAGCAGAGCGAGAAGATAGGACTAGTAAAGTACCAGTAGTAGACCAATATGGAAATTTCATTGAAGGTATTTGAATATATTATCTTTTATAAGCCAACGTATTCATTGGTACTATGTGCTTTTTTACAGAGCGTCATTATCAAGTGGTTCTGAAGATGTAGAAATTGTAGAAGAAATAGAAATTGTATCTAAAACTGATTCAACGATGCTAGAAAGATCTTCTATTCCTGCAACATCGACTGCAAAAAGAGCCAGACGAGAAATTATGACTCCCAGGCTTTCTGTCGCACTTGATAAATGCAAAGTTAGTGGTAGAGATGCGGTACATTTATTGACCGCTTGCGTGGAAGCGCTGTCATTAAACACTAATGAGTATGTTATAAACCGAACTTCGATAAAAAGAAAGCGCGAAAAATTTCGTCAAGTAACTTCAGACCAGTTACAAAAAAAAATAATTATTTTTATTTTATTATTGACACTTACGATGTTATTTTAAAAAAATTCAAAAAGTCGCAGTTATCTAAAACTTTATGCCGCATGCGGCACGGGTAAGCGACGTCCGAAAATTCTCAAATACATAATTCATGACAGAGATTATGACCCTAGCTAGAAAAAAACTAAACAGTCCTAGTTGTAAAAAATAAAAATGAAAAATAAGGACCACCCTAATGTACAGGATGTCTCTCTAGTGTGTCCAAGTACCACATCTCCCCTTGTAGATATATTTTCTGAAAATCAATTATACGGAGGTTACCTGAATTGATATGGTACACGTTCTAAAATTACTTTCACTTATACAGGATGTTCCATTTTCACTGAACACCACACAACTTTGTTATTTTAAATACAATGATATAATTTTTTCAGTGCAATCGATTCTACGCATTATTTGCAAATAGTTTGTATTAGGGTTCCCTATACCTAAATTCAACTGTTTCGAAGATATTTACAATTTTCCGCAATAATTTCTTATTGCACCATCTTAAAGAAAAATTAATATTGTAAAGCCCTTTGAAGCGTAAGGTACCAAACTTTTGTAAACGAAAATAAAGGGCCATAGATACTGATAACTGTCATAACTTTCAACAAAATTTATACAGGGTGTGCAGAAATTAGCAACCAATTCAGATATCTTCAAACGTTAAAAATTCTTTTTCTTTAAACGGCAGATAGTACTTTTTATTGTAGCGCTTAATTCAGCAAGAAATTCTACATCTTACAGTTTATCTAGTAGACTCGTGGATCCGCGCAATATGATTATTAATCACCAAAATGACACTAATAGTGACATAATAAATTTATTTTATATCCATGGTAAATGATATAGGATAGCAGCAAGAATATGTTGTACATTTAATGAGAAATATCCACAACCTATGACCGTAGCGAAATTTAAAAGAACTGAAATCAACTTTTTAAATTATGGAACTATTAAAGTTATCAAAAGACCATTTTTCGAACTTTCAAACGACACAAAATGCGACCATACTAACTAAACATGTGGCTAACTGAGAACAAGTGAGATTTGGTGTAAATGAAAAGCAACAAAACAGTCACTCATTTGGCAACTCTTGCCGAAATATTTTATTTTCATAGCTACCTATGGGAAAAAAATAACAGATATGAGTATACTTTTCTTAAACAATAAAATTTCTACGGGTTTTTTAGAATTTAGGTTAAAACTCGACGTTAACCTAAATTTTAATAAATGAAGAAATCACAGAATTGTGACGAAATATTCAAAATAAAGATTATTATTATTAAAAGACCGAAAAACCTGTAGAAATTTTATTGTTTAACAAAAAAAACGGTCAAAAACATCAATAGTATACTTTTCGTAGTTGCAACCAATAATCACTAATAACTCAAAAACTAATAAAAATAGGTATATGAGACCTTCGACGTAGAATTTCTTGCTGAATTAGGCGCTACAATAAAAAGTACTATGTGCCATTAGAAAAAAATAATTTTTAATGTTTGAAGATATCTGCATTGGTTGCTAATTTCTGCACACTTTGTATAAATTTTGTTGAAAGTTATGACAGTTTTCAGTATCTATGACCCTTTACTTTCGTTTGCAGTAGGTTGGTACCTTACGCTTCAAAGGGCTTTACAATATTAATTTAATTAAAAGATGGTGCAATAAGAAATTATTACGGAAAATTGTAAATACCTTCGAAACAGTTGAATTTAGAAATAGGGAACCCTAATACAAAACATTTGCAAATAATGCGTAGAATCGATTGTATTGAAAAAAATTAATAACAATGTTGTATTTTGTTCAGTAAAAATGGAACACCCTGTATTGGTGAAAATAATTTTGGAACATGTGCCATATTAATTCAAGTGACCTCCGCGTAATTGTTTTTCCGAAAAAATAGTTACAAGGGGAGATATGGTACTTGGACGCACTAGAGAGACACCCATACGTACAATTTTACATAATACAATTTGCAGATAAGAATTCATGAACTCCGAGATTTATTTAATTATAAAATTTGATTTTTGATAACATTTATCGCCACAATATACTTGTAAGCAAGATTATTAATAGTATTATATATTTAACAAAACTTCTTGGTCAATCGGCTGGTTGATGAATATTAAAACAAATATATAAGTGTAGTATTGTTTTTATATAAAATCAAAACTATATTGCAATATATTTTTGACCATGTACAAATGTACTTTTAAATAACAATCTTTTAACATGTCGTAATTGTTGTAAATGTCACTTCTGAAGAAGGTAGCTAGCACTACCGAAAGCTTAAATAAAATTGTGTTGTTATGTAGTATTGTTTTTATATATTTGTTTTAATATTCATCAACCAGCCGATTGACCAAGAAGTTTTGTTAAATATGTATGAAATCACGGCTAAGAAATCTCAGAAATAAATTAAATTAATAGTATTACCGGTTCTCTTAACTGAAATGAACTGAATTTCGAGAACTGTTCTATATATGTATACCCAACAATAATAGCGAAACATAAGGAACAATTTTAAACTACCTACCCTTATCCTGTCTCTTTCATCACGTCTACCGTCAACGTAAATAAATCTGTCGCAAAACCCTTACAATAGCACAGCATTTGGTTATAGTACAGTTAAGACAGATTATGAAAAAACCAAAATATGATGATCATACTTGTCAACATTTACGTAAAAAAATACAAAGGAAATAACGTTTACAAAAGAATTCATATATGCTTGAATTGTTAGTTACATCCCAAAATTGTAACTAAGCATTTCTGTTTTTATCATTTTTTTTTATATTTATAAAAATTACATATTTTTGCACAGACTAACTGTAAATGTATGTATATTCTCTTAAACAAACGGCAAATTATTTTAAATAATTACTCAATTTAATTCAAATTTATTATTAATTAAGAATCATTCCTATGCATAAATGTGTTTTAATAAAAACGGTTTCTTTATGTAGGAATAATTAATTCAACCATTGTATCAGCTAATTCTCACTGCTCTTTACTTCCTCTTTTGCTCCGTTGAGTGAGCGATGAATTATTGTTCGGTTGATGTGTACGTTTGCAGCTTCTTTTCATCAAGATAACGTTATTATCCATAGTACTCAGTACACACGGACAGATAAAACCACGACTGAATGTGTAGGTGTGAAATGAAGCGTCTACCAATGTACCGCAAATAAATAACCAGTAGATGTAGCGAACGCAACTAGTTCGATGCTATCGTGCGAATGCGGTTTATTTGTCGTCGCCGACTCCCATATATGTACGCTGTTGGAAATCGGCAACTTTTCCAATAGGTACTTCAGAAAACGTTGTCGCGGGAAATTGAGTCTGAAATAGTTGTAATTTAATTTCGCGATTCGGAACGAAGCCATTGTTAAGTTCCGACTGTAATACAGTTTCCTTTATCAACACCGTTATCGATGAATATATAAATACTTCCTTGGCAATTTCCTTTGTAACACTTTCGTCACGGTCTTTCCAAAACTTGATACGATATAATCGTTTAAGCACCGCCAAATAAATAAAGAATATCATTGTTATCGAACAAGCTATTGCAAATTTGCAAACACACGAGTTGTTTTATTCATGATTTCCAATGAATGACGAGTCCATTGCAAGATTTCGGGTATATTAACAATTACGATATGTTATCAAAATAGTATGTGTAACTACAAGTCATTTAGAAAAAAATATCCAACAAGTTTGAAAACACAAAAATACAACAGTATTCTCTTGTTCTAATTAAAACACACAATGCGGGTTTGTTTTATAAAGATAGTATTATTTAGAGTAGACAATAGGGAAAAATTTTTATTGCTGAAAGCCTGAAAATTTTTCTATACACAAACCAAAATGTCTACGCCGGAAAAATAATAATTGAGCGGCTACAGTTCACATTTATGTACTTGACATTAGCGGAAATATGTCGACCCATATTATACACTACCGTTTACGGAAGCTTAGCCAAGCGAAAAATTACAAAAAAATGAATTTTCTATTGCAGTATAATACAATAATACTTTATATTAAAAAAACAAAACTTAAAAAGAATTTTTCTGATTAAAGTTGAAAGTCTGTATTAATTTTGATAGTTTCAACTTGAATATTATTCCACTCATTGCAACACATTCTACATGCGTTCGTTGGAAGTAGAAGTCACAGCGTACAATCTTCTATTTATTCTATTCATCTCGCAACCAGTCAATCGAATATTGGGGTTGGCGCTTTGGAATGACCAAGTCATAGTTTTTAAGTATTAGCTGTATACTGTTCGTTAAGATCATTTTGACATAGGCAGACCAAATGCTTTGGATCATTGTCCTGCACAATCACAAAATTCTGACCAATTAGTTGCAAACCGCCAGTTTGATTGTTGATGTAACACATTCGGAAAACATTTTACATTCACAAAACTTAACACAAAAATTCTCCTTCGTTGGTCGAATAGCTCCAACTTCGACTAGCCAGTCCGCAGAACGTTTCGATGTTGTTGCGCTCACTGTAGCCTTTTTATTCTATTATATTTACGGTGTGTATTGAAGATAGTTTGAGCTTCAGCCATAATTAACGTCCAAAAACGCATTTAAGAATTTCCCCTCATAAAATATTTTTAGTTCTTTTCCAAAATACCTTCATTCGTTATGTGGAAAGCTTATTGAAAATTATTGTACAAAACTTTCTTAAAGTAAGTGAAATGCTTTAAATTATAGCTAACAGACACCTCGCCCGAAGAAATGTGGTATCAAAAACTGGCCCTAGGTACAGTACCTACATTTAATTTCCCTTGTCAGTAATAAAAATTGGTCAATATTCCTATGTCCCGGAAACTATATAACGTTATTTATTATGATTTTATCCGTGAAAAAAGTGGCACAAATTTTGTCTAGCAAAACATTGCACTATCGTTCAACCAATCAACAGACGCAACATCAAAGCAAGTTAGTCTCATAAGTAACACCTTTAGGACGCTCGTTTATGAAGAGAAAATGCAAATCTGGGTAGAACAGCCAATAGTCCTAAAGTAGTTGATATAGTAACGGAGAGACTGCTTGCGCAGTCCGTTGACCAATTCAAAAAGTAGTTCGCCGCCAACCTCTTCAAGTTTCTTCCAGAACAAGTGTCGATGCATTTCATGTGCAAGTAATAACATGAAAACGTAAAGCAATGCCACAATATAAAAGCCAAACAGGCGTTCATAATAAATAAGCAGAAATCACCTACTAAAGGAGAGTAATGATATTAGATCAAGCTTTAAAAAAAGTTTCAGTCTATCCGACTTCATCGACGTTCTTCCAAATGAATGCGTACTACAGGTTTTTCTTTTATTTTTATGTTGCGGTATTGCTCAACGTTTTCATTTTGGTACATCATGGACCGCCGTTATGTGCAATCACTACTGAAATACTTAGCAGATCAAGACTTCTAGCGGGACTGATAATACACGAATTGTCCAAACTAGAATGAGTTTGGTATTAAGGTACTACCTCAATTGTTATATAATGCATGTTAGAGAAGCGAGCAGCTAGAAGTTTAGGTGTTGCATTTAAAGGAAGTCTAATGCTTTAAAGGAAGTCTCTAATGCTGGATCTAATCTTTCACTTAGTAAGATAATTTCTGCATATTTACCAAGAGCAGTTATTACAGGCATTTTGTAGTTTTAACATGCTAAGTTCGCGTTTATATAAAGGTCTGTTTTGTTGTAAACTGTCAAGTGTATACACGTACCTTGAGCAGACTTTTAAAAAGATTCTTCATTTCACCCTGCTGTGAATTAGACGGACTATTGCGCGCACGTGAAAAGACATGAAACAATAGATTATTGTGATTGATTATACATATGTATTATTTGTCAATTTCATATACATAAAATCTTATTTTCTTCATGTACAATTACACAAGTCAACAGAGTTTTTTTTCGTACACTCTGATACGTGTACGTTATGAACTTTTTCATTGTAATTCGGAAAATATTTTCAAAAACTGGCTATCACCTCAGGTTTCTGAGAAATGTTCTTTTATACAAATATGTATGTATTAAATGTATTATATATCTAAAAATATTTTTATGAGTAAGTTAAAAGAAACTATCAAGTTATTATCTGTGCACGATGTGCTGTTACTTTGAGAGCTGGATAAAGGGTAAGAGCATAGCTATGCCATTTGGTAGGCTTATGATTTGGCGAGAACAAAAGGATCATTCGACAGACTGTTACTTTTGCTGTCCAAAGACCTTCGGGTTTTCCAGTAAAAATAAGGATAAAATTAGCTATCCTAATTTACCTTCTGCCATTCGTCCAGTTCCTAATTCGGAAGCTTTGCCAGTACCAAGTCCTATGGATGTTTCGAACCAAGAACATTTTGAAACCGAGATAGAAGAATACATTTCAGAGTTGTCGGACACAGATGAAGAATATTTGCCATCTCAAGAGGACACGCCTCATTTAATAAATCAATTGGAATTAAATGACCTAGTTCGAGATCTCAATGTATCAAGAACTCAGGCAGAAATATTAGGATCAAGACTGCAAGGATGGAAGTTGTTAGCTCCGGGTACGCGTATTTCTGTATATCAAAATCGCCAGAAAGAACTGTCACAGTGTTTTTCAACTGAAGAAGGTCTTTCATTTTGCAAAAATGTTGACGGTTTAATGCGAGAACTAGGTTACAAACACCAACCGAAAGAATGGCGTCATTTTATAGATGCTTCTAAATTGAGTTTGAAAGCTGTCGTTCTACATATAGGAAACATCTACCCCTCCATTCCTGTTGGTCATGCCGTGGACATGAAGGAAACATATGATAATATGACACGTCTCCTTAATAAAATCAATTGCTGTTCAGTATTGCTGTTTCCTTTGTGAATGGGATAGTCGAGCGAGAAATTTGCACTATACTGTTAAGCAATGTCCAACCAGAATACAATATACTCCTGGAAAAAGAACGTAGTCCATAATTCGTCGATGGAGCCTCATAAAATACTTTTACCACCATTACACATAAAATTAGGTCTGATGAAGAATATCGTCAAAGCGTTGGATAAAGAGGGACCAGGATTTCGATACCTTAAACAAAAATGTCCTAATATATCTGAGGCAAAACTTAAAGAGGGGATTTTTATAGGACCCCAGATTAATCTGCTACAACAGGATCGAGAATTTGACGTACTCTTGAGCGATTTAGAACGGACTGCTTGGGATACATTTAAAAGTGTAACAAAGAATTTCTTAGGAAATAAAAAATCTGAAGATTACGAGGAAACTGTTAGTGAACTTTTTAGAAGCTACCATGCATTAGACTGTAATATGAGTCTTAAAATACATTTCTTGCATTCGCACCTGAACTTCTTTCCCCCAAATCTTGGCGATGCTAGTGACGAGTATGGGGAAAGATTTCATCAGGATATTTCCACTATTGAAAAACGCTATCAGGGCAAGTGGAATAGCGAGATGCTTGCTGACTACTGTTGGACTTTAATTTCGGTATGTTCTTCATCTCAATATAAAAGAAAAGTGAAAAGAAAGACTTTCTAAATACGTCCCAGAATAGCACATACTTAGTTAGTGTTAGTATTGTATGATCAATACGAATTTCATTTGTTTATAATGTTGTGTATATATATATACTTATATTTTGTATATCCTATGCTCAAGTGTAGTCGAATTTCATTTGTTTATAATACCAGATGTGATAGAAGATATTTGTTTATATAATAATAATTATTAGGAATATAAAACAAAATAAGTTTGTATATAATTCATCAAGAAACATAAAAAAAATGAAAATTTGTTGTTCTGTGTTATTAGAGTAACATACTTATTCGATATGTGTCGAAACGGTTGGTGATATATATAAATATAAATTGATAACTATTCTAAAATACCATAGTTTTCTCGTATATTATTCAATACTTTGGTACTATCGTATGTAAGTCCATAAATTTTGCGATATCGTAGACGTCACTGCCTCAACGAACGGAAAGTACCTCTCCTTTCTTCCGTTTTCCATTTTCGTCATGAATAAGCGGTCTCTTCTACAACTTTGAACTGGCATATTTTCACTATGTGTAGACATACTACGGATTCGGAGCATTGGTATAATCAAACAGTAATTTTACTATGATATTGAAAAATATTATGAGTGCTCTCATTCGTCGATAATTTAAAACCTTTTTTAAATATCTCTACGAACAGTAGTGCAAATAATTTACAGGTATGTAAAGTAATTGGTATGTAGTCAATTTATAACACAATTCCTCAAAAGTAAAGACGGCAAGTACCAAGCACTAATCTGCAATGTAAGGTATGAATACTTATGCGAGTCACTGTACATATTTTTTAATAAGTTTACATAAGCATTAAAATCATGCAGAAATCGTAGTCGTTATTATAAGTGCCGTATCACGTTGCGTCAAAATCACGACGGAAAATAACTTTGTAAATATTTTTGTTTTAATTTAGATTAGATTTGCGAAATTGACCGATACAGAGTCACATGTGTACGAACATATCAGTATCGTACATGTATGTATATGTACATACATATGTATATGGTGTAGTACTGTCATATATTTATAGACTATCTAAATTTACGAAGTATTTTAAGAACAATCTAATTAATTATTTTTTGTACTTATTACAATAGCCTCCTATAGGAAATTCCACGTCCAAAAGTTTTCTTGGAAAATTACACAAAATTAAATCTTCTATTGTACCTCCTGTGATTTTTGTGTGACGAAACAAAAATGTACATGGAAAACAATCAATTTTGATTACCAATGAGATGACTACTACACAGTAAAAATATGTATAAAATCTATGTAGGTATATCAAATTAACACACGTATGTATCCAGGTCCACATAGGCATGTGTTAAATTTATAATTCTCTTCGTGTGTAAACCTAACAAAATAAACTGTGTAAAATTGACAAAAAGTGTTAAATAAAGGTTACAATTTCGACTTGTTTATTGAACACATACAACTGTGTGTTCCTAATCTGTGTTGTTGTTACATTGACACATATATTAGTTGATACAGGGAAAAGGGAAAAAATATTTAATGAATAACCTTTATCTCATCCATAATGTTTTGCAAATGTACATAACACATCACTCAATAAGTCCCCGGTCTGATACATACATATATGGCAACGTAGTTGACAAACCCACGTAATTTCCGGGTAGTTGATTAAACACTGTTTTTTTGATGGGAAAAAATACTGTTGGAGCCAAACAGTGTCTTGATAAGCATTATGGGGGTATACACCAGGGAACTCAACTATTATTGATTGGTATGCTGAATTTAAACGCGGTACAAGCACCGATGATGCTGAACGCTCTGGTCGCCCAAAATCGGCCGTTGTTCCGGAAAACATAAAAAATGTCCACAAATTGATTTTAAAAGACCGTGACATAAACTTGCGTGAGATAGCTGACACCTTGAAAATATCAGAAGGTAGTGTCTTTACAATTTTACATGAAAATTTGGGCATGCGCAAGTTGCTTTCGAAGTGGGTGCCGCGTTTGCTCACATCGGACCAGAAACAACAACGCGTCGACGATTCAGAGGGCTCTTTGAAGCTGTTCAAGCGAAATATAAAGATTTCTTGCATCGGTATGTGGCAATGGATGAAACATGGATCCGCCACTACACGCCTGAATCAGGAAAATCGTCAGCTAAGTGGACACCAGCCGGTGAAAATCGTCCAAAGCGACCAAAAACTCAAAAGTTGGCTGGCAAGATTATGGCATCCGCGTTTGTGGACGCACATGGAATTTTGTTCATCGACTATCTTGAGAAAAGCAAAACTATCAATAGTTTATATTACATGGCATTATTGGATCGATTGAGTGCAGAAATCAAGAAAAAAACGGCCCTACATGAAAAAGAAGAAAGTGCTGTTTAACCAGGACAATGCCCAATATCACAAGTCGATGAGAACAATGATTAAATTGGTTGAATTACGCTTTAAATTGCTTGCCCACCCATCGTACTCTTCAGATTTGGCCCTCAGCCTCCAAGGAAAGAAATTTGGCTCAAATGAAAAAGTGATTGCCGAAACTAAGGCTTATTTTGTGAGCAAAGACAAATCGTTTTACATTAAGGGCATCGGAAAGTTAGAGGAGCGTTGGAATGAATGTATCACTCTTGAAGGAGAGTATGTTGATGAATAAAGTGGAATTTCTAAAAAAATATATTTTTCTCAGTTAGACCGAAGACGTATTAAATGTTTTAAGTTTGTCGTTTATATCCAAACATTTTCTTTTCAACATTTTCGCAGTCATTAAACCACCCATCGATTTAAAATGTAACAAACTACTAAGGTAAACGAACTACATAAATTGTGCTATTCACGTTGTGTTTAGTCTGGCTGATCATTCCTTAGAAGTTTTTTATGTAAATACGTATCTGTTAAAAAATTCCCAGAAAATATTTTATTACATTAGGTACTGAAAATTCACCATATTGTCCAAGGTTTGCTATTGGGAGGTAATTCTGCACGCAATTTCAATTCAAGTGCAACATTTGCGGAAACAATTTGTTAAATAGAGAATTTCGCTATTTGGAAGTACGTAATATGGAAGTTCCACTTTACGTTGTCTCATTTTTTTTGTGTTAACTTAATTAAATGTTAAATCATAATACTGTCACCAAATGAAATATGTTTATTTCTAATCTTTTACAAAAACTATTAAAAATGACCATCGCCATATTCAAAACACACATATGCTTTAAGCACCGCAAACAAGTTTGTTAAGAAAAATACAATTAAATATTCGTATTATCATTTATTTATGTATCGACATAAATATGTAAGTGTATAGCTAACTATAAAAAAAATCCCAATCCCAATGGACACACAAAATAAACAGAATAACAGGTTGTATACAATCAACGTCTTCTTGTGCCAAAGACATAGTAAGTAACGTCATTGTATAAAGCCGCATCCTTTTTGACTCATGGAGTTTCCAAACCGTCAAAAACTTTGTTGATGTCGTTGCTGTAAACCAAATGCCGCCGTCGTCGTATGATTCAACAAAATTGTCAATATCAATCCTTGTTTCCTACCACTAGAAGAAATTGTCGCTGTAGTACATTCCAAATAGTTCTTCTTGTGATTTTAAGGGATTTAAGTAATCCCAGAAGTCGCTTATTTCCCTTTACTAATGCAACACTAACAATACCGAAATCTTTCACTAATACTAAGTCGTTCATAACTAAACTTGGCAAATTCGCTATAGGTACATGGCAGCGGCTTATGCATGCAATTTTGCATTTTATTTAAATTATAAGAAAAAATTTACGTACTTATTCATCATTGGACGGTTAAGTGAGCTAATTTGCAATTCAAAGTTGTTATTCTTCGGCCGTATAGTCACCGATCGCATACTCGGCAACGGTTAAAATATTTTCTGCATTGCATGCAGTAAGCATATCTCCACGTTTATTCATAACACACATGGATCAAAGTCTAGATAAATCTTTAAAAAAATCAATAAAATTTCCAAAAGTAAAATATGATAGTAGGTAAGATATTTTATTTTTTGCCAGAAAAACAAAGTGGTACAATGTAAAGCCAACGATGGAAAAATTGGAGGTTACATTGTGACAGAGAGACACACAACAAAAATAAAAAAGAAAGTAGTTTTTAAATAGCAAAGTTTAAAATAGACACAAATTAGTTTTATTTAATCTCAACTGCATCACTGGCTGCAATCTCCACTAAATGATTTCGTCTAATCTCTTATTACTCGTTATATGTTACTTCCAATCAACGGTGCAAAGATTTGAGTAGTTATATGTAGTTGTTATTAATATAAATATAAAATTTATATCACAATCGTTCTAGTCTAACATACATAATATGTATATGTATATTGGAATTACATCGAAACTTATTTACTTTTTTATGACATTCGAAGTAAACGTATTATAAAAACATACCCAACCTATAGCTGTTACGATATTCAATACATGTCTTCAAGATATTTATTGTTGTTTCGGCCATGACATGCCAGGTGATCACATCAAGACATTCTCACAGATTGCAGACAGTTAACATTGAACAGTTTCGACGTGTTTTATACATGCATGGGAAAGTAGATACCCACGTGAGCATCTAGGTAAATTTGCTCATGCAATTAGTGTTGCTATTATGATTTTCGCTCTGATGATGCTGAAGAATATATAGGTAATTAATTTCTAAATGTTAGGCAAATTTGTTTTGTATGAAGATTTTGTATTTATCTCTAAGTATATAATTTTAACATTTATCACCATACATCACATTTTATTTGTGAGAACGTAATTTTTAAATATTTTTTTCAGTTACTATTAGACCATTAAGGCAGTATACAATAGCAATGTTTTTCGAATTATATAAAGGTTAACTTGTTAATTCTAAAAATAACACAAACATAATCCAGTCTAGTCAGACACTGCAACCACTTTCTTGCGGTGAATTACACCTAACCATATAAAAATCAAGCGGAGGTTTTCAGTACAGCGATACGCTGTATTGTCGCTAAATATACAACCAGTATTATTCTACCCCGACTAATTTCACACTTATCATGGCAGTAATTAAAAAAAAAGAAGATAGCCAGACGACAGTATTTGCAGTAAAATATGTTATACATAGAACAGAAACTGCACATGCAACTAGCTTTGTAACATTTTATACAGTAATTAATAGGAACATATGGATAATTACTACAATATTTTATACTTACATTTTTGTATGTAGTTAAATAAGCTTAAGGAATTCAAGAGAAAAACCAATGATGTTTGGGTGCACAACCAACACTGGTTCGTTGCTATTATTATGTATGCGTTGAATTATTAATTTGTTTGTATATAAACAATTTCTTCTCCACATGTAAAGTGTTTAATAATGTTATAGCATGTCCAAATACATCAAAGGTAATCCGTACTAAACAATTGCTTGTTTTAATCATACTGATAAATTCGTTTGGATACCTAAAGTGTCGGTTTTAGCTCCGTAGCCAGTCGTTGATTTAACAAATCAATTTAAATAACGTCCTAAACAGGTCATCTACACATATAAGAGGCTTTAGTCTGACTCACCATCTCGCTATAGCCAAATACATTTTAACAATAATATAATCTCTTCAAAATTATGAAGCTTTGAGTTTGATAGAAATGGTTTTCGAAAAATTGAGGAATGGTAGGAAAATGATTCAGTGCAAGACAATATCTCGCGCATAAGTCAATGTATTTGAATGGAAAATTTTCGACACTCAATTGGTGATCAGGTACGGTTTTACCAAAATTAACACAAATAGATTCATGATATCAATTGCAAATTATTTAAAACCCGAATGACATCGCGAAACCAGTTAGTTTGGTGTAATGGTTTAATTAAGTTATATATTACTCGCCTTTTCGTTTGTACATCAACTGTACTAATCTTACACCAGGGTTTATCAACGGAAGAAGTTCCAAATCTTCCAATACCCTTATCATCAATCATTTAACTCATGTTATTAATACTTCCTTTCCGGTATATTTCTGCTTTCATGGAATAAAGCCAAGAACAACGTAGAGGGGCCGCGTAGCCGTATCAAGGCGAGCGTTCAGTAAGTAGGTACTCTCATCATTTATGTTCGTGACTTTCATGAGTTAGCATAGGCGATGCGGACGCATGAATGTTTACACATAAAATAATGATAAAAATATATTATATAAGGCGCTGAAACACTTGTTTTAAGAGGCTTCCATGAAATGGCAAACATGGTATGTATTAAATATTTGAATCGTTAAATATGTTTCCACACTTGTTTCAGTCAAATGAGTACGGCGTGCGAAATAAATATTTTTTAATGATGAAAACGACCGTTCCACATCGAGTGATGTTATATTTGCAAATTTAAAATAATCGTTGTGACAACTTAATGGATCTTTCGACGCACCCTCACAAATTTGTCTTAGTACGAGAAAATCTGAATTCTTGTCAATAACACTTTCAAATAACACATAACCACAATTTTTTATCTTTCAATTCTGCTTTAATTCTTTTATCAGCATAGTCACAAGCAGATTGCATAACGTTTTTTATCGATGTCCGACTTGGTAATATATAATCCAAATACTTGCTCCAGAAGGAGACAAATTCTTCTTGTTCTAGTAAAGTGAATGGTAGATTACATACAGAATAAAACAAACACCTATATCAAATGTTAATTGTTCGCTGTATCGTTTGCCACGGATTGGCGGAGTGGCGTTCACACTTCCACCTGCTGGTACATGTCAAATAGTTGTCGCATCTTACACATTTAATTCTATCACCTTCGTATTCTAAATCCGGTACACTCACTAGTACATTTTCTACTTTCTTCGAAATACGCCGTTTTCGAAACGTACCTAAATGCGACATTTTCTAAGTATGTGTGTATTGATCAGAACTCATAACGACCAGTGGAATAATACTGAACAAGTGTGCTTTGATACAGACGCTCGAGTAAGTATCATAGGAATACCATTCCTTCTATGCATTCAGGGTTCCGACCAGAGCTGATGTTCTCTATAAAGTACAGTTCTAGTTTTCTAAACTACATAGTATTCTAAGGCCTGCAATAAATATGAGGTGCTGTTATTCATTCTTCATTATATTGGGCTTGACTAACAAGCAGAGGCACCCAACTGTCCCTCGCCGATTTTGATAAAATTTGGCAGGAATGTAGAACATCGAAAAATATTTGACACGTATTTTTTTAGGGCTTCGTTTTTGGTTTTAGGGGGTGTAACGGGGGCTCAAAGTTACCCTCAAAAACACATTTTTTTTAATATTTCAGAAACGAGAAGAGATATCGAGATGTGGTAAAGACTAGATCGTTTCTTGCTGCGGGCTCTACATTTTAGGTAGAAAATAGAACAGTGGCGTACCGATGGGCTCGTTAGGGGGTCAAAAAATTACAATTTTTTCTCGCCCCTGCTCCTGTATATCATGAATTGATCTTTTCTATTTTTATCTTTAAACTACATGAAAAAATAAAAGTTACTTGTTTTTAGAATTTTTTCTAAACGTTCATTATAGAGGCCGTCTTAGCTGCCGAAGTGAAGTAACCTTATAAAATCTATGTTGGACATTTTTTAGAGAAAGTCGTCCTTTTCTGCCACTTTTCCAATATTCAACAGCATCTTGTTTGTACTGGAGGTCTATATCAGCAGGTTCCTGCGCTATTTCATCGCTAGACATCTCTTCTTCGATATCATAATTTACTCTGTCGTCTTCCTCAATATCCACTAGCTGTGGCCCAGGAAAGTCAGATTGTGAATCGAAAGCCAGGGTGCTTGTTTGTTCAGTGTCATAAACGGAATCGCTACAGCCACTGATAATGATGTCGAACACTGTTTGTGCGAGTGCCTCTTCAGCACCATTCTGTGGAGATGCAGGTGTACCATGGTATTGCTTATTTATCAAACTTGTTAATATTGTCAATACGTTCAGTATATTTAACGCAAAAAGAACCATTTGTAATGACTAGAGCCAGGCACTCTATGATACTAAATTTTTGCGAGACGACCGCACGCTTATATAGCGGCAACGATAAATAATGAAATGTATTTTGAGATCAGCTTGGCAATAATTTTTGCATTTTTTTGCCAAGGCATTATGCAAGTTTTTTACGTCTAGATAAATAAGCGTTGGCGACATTTTTGAATGGTGGTACTCTTTCTATTGTATCAGATTACATGTTTATTCTAATATATAATAAACAATTGTAATTGTTAGCTTAAATACCCCTTGAATTTGATGAAACCTTAAATTGAATTTCAAAAATATAAGAAGGGATAGTGTTCGGTAAGCATATATAAAAATGACGCTAAATTCTCTCTAATGAA
Organism: Holotrichia oblita; assembly: GCA_023690525.1. NCBI lineage: Eukaryota > Metazoa > Arthropoda > Insecta > Coleoptera > Scarabaeidae > Holotrichia > Holotrichia oblita. The sequence goes on along the minus strand of CM043017.1, from coordinate 126,075,653 downwards.
CATTTAGAAAAAATTCCAAAAACAGGTAACTTTCATTTTTTCATGTAGTTTAAAGATAAAAATAGAAAAGATCAATTCATAATATACAGGAGCAGAGGCGAGAAAAAATTATTATTTAGTATTTATTTATTTATTATTTAGTATTTTTTGACCCCCTAACGAGCCCATCGGTACGCCACTGTTCTATTTTCTACCTAAAATGTAGAGCCCGCAGCAAGGAACGATCTAGTCTTTACGACATCTCGATATCTCTTCTCGTTTCTGAAATATTAAAAAAAATGTGTTTTTGAGGGTAACTGTGAGCCCACGTTACACCCCCTAAAACCAAAAACTGGGCCCTAAAAAAAATACGTGTCAAATATTTTTCGATGTTCTACATTCCTGCCAAATTTTATCAAAATCGGCGAGGGACAATTGGGTGCCTTTGCTTGTAAGTCGTGTTTTATTTAATCATTACTTATTGGATCGTAAACATAAAATCGATTTCTGGCGAGCGAACTGTTTATAAGCACGGTTGATCGTATGTTCACTCGTGACGTCATACACACCAGAGAACGCCAAAACGCAGTGTACGATGGCTTTTGTTGTGTAAAATCATATATTCTAACCTAAATTTACTTTGGTCCTAACAGGTATCCGATGTGTCGTGCGTTTATTTGGCTAGCTAATTCTTACAATGAATGCATACGACATATACATATACATACGTTTTAAACAACTTTTTTAATTATTCATTTTTAAGTTATTATGTTTGTGGAATAATTCAACAAACATATAAAACGACACAAAATGATATTGAATGCTAGACACGAAAGAAATGATTTGTTTCACATTTTCAATTTATATGACTTACTGTGTATTTTGTGTCCATACCTTCCATTTTATATTAAACAAAAAAAGTAAACAAAAGGATAAAGCAGTGCAGTAGGTTATGAATAATGGCGGTAGTGAAACGTAAACAAACCATAAACACCAAACATATCACCGAACGGTTTGCTTATTTGACCAACCAGTTTACTACTATGACATCATAAATGAGTGAACAGTTCGGTGTTTGAGACCGCCAAAATAGAAGCGGTCGTTGTTTTACCAAAGAGTTCGCTCGCCAAAAATCGATTTAAAATTGTACTCAACAAAATCATAAATTTTCTAATGTAAAGTCTGAGGTACTACAGGACTTCGTGTTAGGACCCCTTTATATGCAATTTACATATCCCAGTTTCTAATTCTAGTGCAACCTCAAAGAGGATGCAATACTACTAATTTATTGGTTTTGTATATTATCCATCCCATTTTCGAGGTTTTTTTTCCTTGTCTGTTATTAGTTTGATTTCTTTGCATACTTGTTTGTAAGAAGTACTTTTCAATATACTAACCGAGTGTGGGGATTTCCTTTTACTATGCTATTCCTACCAGTATTATCATCAGATTGTTATAGATTAAAATCAAGCTCAGTAACAACTTAACGGGTCGATAGCCGCAGTGGTTAGGCGGCTAACTATCGTTGTAGCGGGACGATAGGAGCCGGATTTCAATTCTCTGAAAAGACGACAAAGTTGAAATCTCGCCACTCGCTGCTCGGAGTAAAGTGATTAACAGCGCGACATTATAAAAGGCGATATCATGCTGTCACAAAGCCATTTGAACACAATTTATACACACAAAGACAAGCAAAGCAACTTACAGAGTCATTGCAACTAAGCACCCACCACACATAAAAAAAACTGACGTTGAATCATGATTATCCAGGCAAATACGACATTAAGACACATTTAATGCAATTTTGCCAGTACCTCGTTTGCAAATCGTAGACCTAGTGTTTACTGACTGCTTACCCACACACAAAACCTAATTGATCTTAAATATAACTCCATCAGTCTGAAGATATAATAAGTTCATATATCAGCAAACCTAAGATTATTCACGATTTGGGAGTCAAAAACAGTGAAACGAAACTCTATCAAAACAGCATTTTTATCTATACACATTCTACAATAGAAATGATCTGAAGTATGTTCTGAATTTTATCATTAAATAATATATTCATCTGTCTATATTGACCTTTATCTTTGACGCGTCATCTGTTAACACACAGTCGAACCATCCGGACCCCTCATATATTGAACTAAAACGAATTAGCAATCTGATCGCATTGATTTCAACAACAAAAGAATAATTTCTTAATTAATTACGAGCTATTCTTTTACCATCAGAAAATATAGTAAACTACTAAAATACACCAGGAATAGAATCAAATATATTCCCGAAACTGCAAATCTTGTCTGAATAGAAAATATTTACTTAGGATAAGGACGCTACCTTCGACTTAAAGTCCGCCAACACAACCGGTAAATATTTTTCCTAGCGGCCTGTATACTCTGGCTGTAACATGAACTATGTAGTCGAACGAAGAAATTTAAAAGCAAACATAAAAAATCGTTGATTAAATTTTTATTGTGCGTGCACTTAGTCGGTTGAAGATGGTTTTTATTAGGTTCCATGTTTACAAACAATTTACGTTGTTCCTCTTGATTTGAGTAAAATATCCGACGTAATTCGAAAGATACACAGACTCCAAACAAACGACATAATCAATTCTGCCATAAAACTTATTTATTCTATGATAAAACAACAAGTTGCTAGAACAATACTGTTATAATTCGCGCATTAATCCGAGTTTTCTTTTTCTTGAAAATGTATTTATTTTTATGTGCACGTGTATAACTACGAGATTATTTACATTCCAGCATTAGTTTAATTCGAATGATAAGGAATAACTGGTTAGAACTTGTTAAATCGTTCAAAAATAACTAAACTAAAAACGATGTGTTCAAATATGTACAGTGTATATTGACGATTTTAACTCTGCTGATCATTACATTAACAGTTTGATACTTTCAACGAAAAATTCAAATTGTTGCGAATTGGCTCGCTACATCTGTCATTCTGTTAGGTCGTGCATCGCATATTGTCGGTTATAATTCAAGAATTTTCAGGAAAGTACCCCTTATCAAGCAAATTTGGTCTCAGAAAATCTATAATTACTTAACATAGACTAGGTATATAATGTTATATTATCCCGTTTCAGAAAATATCTTCTGTTTTTTTCTTTTTATTATTGTAAAAAGTTCAATATTACTCTAGTTTTGCAGCGTTATATTATAAACAGGTACATATGTATGTACCAATAGGTAGTGTAATGTTATAAGCCTCTTTCTTATCCCCATTTACACACCATACTAAGATTTTTAGTTCTATAGAGAAAGCCAGCGATTCCAACTTTTGGCGAATGGTTGTATTACTAAGATATGTGGAAATATCATTCCCTAAGACACCAAGGTCAATTCAGAGATTGATCAAACCTTTCTAGAATTGTGACCAATAAGCATGTCCTACAGACTATGTTTCGAGTTCAGATCCCTGGCAACCATGACCGAAATCATCAGGATCTTTGGTTTAATCTATTAATTTTCAACGTTCAAACAAACAACAGTACGTATCTATTTATGTTTATTTTATTTATTTACTTTAAATGCGTATATTATGATATGATTAGTCTAATCCTGAAAACAAGTTGCAGTTTCCACTCCCTTCAATTCATTTTCATGATTGTTTTAACATTAGAACAGGAAAGTATTTAATTCTGTGCTCTTGTTTCTATCATTATTATTGTCCCTTCTTTAATCTCTAATTGCGTCGCTTCCTTGTGAAAGTGGGCTTAGTCGCAGAGATAAATCCGCATGTGCTGCTTTGCATCGCTATGCTATTTTATAATAAAGCTTTGAGTCGTGATAAAAATCGTCTGGAATGAAATTTTCTTTTGAAATTCAACAATGTTAAATTGCTTATTGAAATTTGTTTAGTATAATACGTAAATTTCAAACGAAGCTACAATGGTAATCAATATTCACTTTATATAAGCCATTCATGTATTCATACACTACTTATTACTTTTTTATCCAAAGAGTTGGGAGTATTTCTTCCAGTTAATTTATTTTGTATATAATGGCGGAAAATAAGTTTAAAATTATATAATAAAACTATATTCTAGAAACAATTAAATTAAATCAATTCATCTAACAATAGTTTTCTCTAGTCGCCACGGTTGAACTTAATCTTAACTTTCCGGAACGACTGCCGTCGAACAAAAGTTCATTTAAATGCTGTGTTGGTTTGTTAGCGTAGCGTTTAACTGAAGGCAAAGGGAACAAATGGTGGGCCGATTCAGTAACCAAAACTATAGAGTTTTCAGTGGGTTTTAACGCTCGAGACCCCAGAAAACCTCATTCATTTGCATTAATACTTGCTAGGTAGGTAAGCAGAGAAAATCTTTTTTTTTTGTACGCCAAACTTTAGGCCAGGCTTAAATGTTCTATTCGGATTGAAATTAATGAGGGATAGAAAGTTGCTTGTTGCCCTATTTTTTAGCCGGGTATAGTTTTAAGAAGTAATTTTAGTTGGGAAATTGGAAAATCGATTTTAAAGGTTTTATGCTGGTTTACGTGCATACGTGTTTCATTTTCTAAATTCACAAGTTCAGTAGATTACTTTTATGTCACCTATTATTACCAGCGAATTTTCAGAGGCGACTGTCCACATATATTATTTACACATATTTTTACTAGTTGTTTACAAAATAAAGTATACTAAATAGTAAAATAGAAAGGTTTAAACATCTTAGATTTTTTGGTATTCAATATCTTTTTCTGTTAATTTTAAGATATATAAATTTCAGATGTCCTTCACCATTTTTACCTATTTGCTTTTGTATAATTTCTAATGCTTTCTTTCTTTTCTGTACGCTGTCGCAGTAATATATTCTCGTTTAGAACTAACGACTTAAGAATGAAATTTTTTGCTCCAAAAACGTGGTGACCTCAATCTGACTAATCGAAGATTATACACTAGTTTTGAAGCACTAATCTAATTGTTTTTCTTCCTCCATGTACTACTTGACTTTTTGACGAATTGCCTCTCTCCACCACCACCTCGATCTTAGCCTACGCAACAACGTCATATACAATCAGTCAGCATTTTTACCCGTTTGTTTAACCAACCAATCTGGAAGTAAGTTCACCTTTGCTTGTCCACTGCTGACCAACAGGCAAGAAGGTCCGTTAGTGTTTCGTCTACACTCACACAGTTTCTACATAGTTGAGAGTTTTTTAATCTCATGCGGTGCATTTGTTTGTAGTACACAGTGGCCAGTAAATATTGGTAGTTGGCCTTTTGCTCATAAAAATTGCCTTGCAATTTTTTCTCATTTTAGGGAATCCAGAGGATTGTTACAATGTTTTGAGCCTAACGAGTCCATTTCACTAGGAGCTGAGGAGGCCAACTCATATCAAGCGAAAAATTTAATGTTTGACGATCATAATAATAATGCTTTATTGTTCCTTTAAGCTATTACAAAATAGGTAGGACAGATAAGTACACACAAGAATGAATGACAATATACATAACAGAGAATACGATAAAAGTTATCAGAGCTCACAGATTGTTAATACATGACACAAAGTCACTAATATTATAAAAGTAGCCTCCAACTAACCTGCCTGCGAATTTTTTAATTCTACAGAAAGTTTATTGGATAAGTTAGAATCAAAATTAATGGTCGACTTCTTATAAAGAGAATGTCTCGGTTTACTAGGAACAATTTTATATTTCTTTCTGATGACGCAGTAAAAATGTAATTTAATAATCCAGACAGATATACAGATGTTACTGTTGGAATGCGATTATGTTTGAAAGGATCTCTGCAAGATGTTTGATAGCCTAGGTTAAAAATCAACCTTATTAAAGGTTTGTGTAGTATAAATAGACAACTTGACCGAAGCTTTACCATCAAGTTGAACTTGCCATCATTGAGGTTAAAGTCATGACATCTGTAATCCCTAAACAGGTAACCGTGTGGAACTCAATCCCACTGTAGATTCACTGATAAATTAATTACCTTGCAACCTTTAACCATATTTAGATGATTGTACAAACATTCTCTGTGCATGGAGTTGCCATTAAATCTATAATATTATTACAAAATGCTGGGGCACCAGTAAAATGGAGTTAACATTAACATTTTCCGAAAATTGAACATCCAATACCAGTAATGCAATTTTTCCCAAACGCCAATTTAATTAAACATATTTTTATATAAAAATATGCCGTCCCGAAACCACCATATTTTTATATAAAAATATGTTTAATTAAATTGGGAGTCGAACCACCATGTAGGGCTATCGCGGCTACCGCAAACCGTTGCGACCACCGGGGGCTTCGACTACACAAGTCATTATAACATCTCGTTCGCATATATTTGTGAAGTTTACTTGTGTAGTCGGTGGTCGCACCCCCGGTGGTCGCAATTATTTACATCTCGTTTAATTATATTTGTGAAGTTTACGGTTTGCGGTAGAGCTCGCAACGGTTTGCGGTAGAGCCGCGATAGCCCTACATGGTGGTTCGACTCCACTTCGGGACGGCATATTTTTATATAAAAATATGTTTAATTAAATTGGCGTTTGGGAAAAATTGCATTATTGTATTTACATACGCCAAGAAAATAATACACTTCGGTGTCAAAAATGTTGCCTATCCTAGGTCATTATAACATCTCGTTCGCATATATTTGTGAAGTTTACTTGTGTAGTCGAAGCCCCCGGTGGTCGCAACGGTTTGCGGTAGAGCCGCGATAGCCCTACATGGTGGTTCGACTCCACTTCGGGACGGCATATTTTTTATATAAAAATATTATTGTTTTAAATTCGGCGTTTGGGAAAAATTGCATTATTGTGATTTACATAACGGTTTGCCAAGAAAATATTTTTATATAAAAATAAATAATACACTTCGGTGTCAAAAATCCAATACCAGTACCAACATACAACTGTTCTCAATAATTTTAAATAAACCTAAGTGAAATATTACAACTAACTATTACAGATATGTATAATAATTATCGATCTAAAATTATTTTCTACATTAATGTCAAAACTACTATGTTTCATAAAAAAAATGGTTGATGAATTATGAACGAAAATTTTGCACCTCTTATGGCAATATTTGAAACGTCTATTATTGCACTTTGGCTGCAAAATACACAACTTCTTAGTCTTAAATGTGGGACTAAATACATATTTAATTTAATTGTGAACGGGGTAATGGTAACAATTGCAACAAAATTGTAGGTAACAAATCCGTTTGATATTACCATATTTTTGCATTTCTAATATTGTTCACTTCTAATCGTATTTTAATTTTACACTTTTAAGGTTTGTCACTGTCTTATTTGCACGTTTGCATGTTCAATGACGTTATTTCAGCATTAATTCACTAAGTGTATTAAAACGTCTTTTTTCGTTTTTACAAGCTTATTGTGTAAATTGAAATGGTATTCCTAAAAAAATAAAAGCCTTATGAAACAATAATTCTTTCTTTGGCTTTGCGTTTCGTCGTAGAAGTCCGATTATTTCTTCATTCCATAGAGATTTTAATGTTTACTTTCAATAAGCTCCTTTTTTCTGAGAAGCAATATTTTATTTGATCGGATATTAAATACTAAAAAAAGAATCAAAGTTAGGCAGCCTACACTACCTGTTCAGTATATTGCAAAGCCGTACAATCCTCATCAATTCTTCAACCAATAAGGGTACTGGAAATGAATACATGCCATTTTGGAGCAATCAGTAAGAAAATCATTGAGATAGATCGTTATTTATTATTTAGAATTGTATTCGGTTTTACGATTATTTAAAATATCAGTATTAGTTCTTTTCTGGAAAATAATCTGTTTAAAATTAAATTACAACAGAATTAATAAGTAAATGAGCCATGCAAATTGTCAAAATGTCATTTTTCCTCCTGTCTAGAAAAATCTTATCTATCACATATGTACATACATATGTATATGCACGAAGTCATTATAAAACAAACCAGTAAAATATCTATCTGCTTATTTTACAATTACCATCACCGGTTAGAAGAAAGAGGAAAGTACATTACTCATATTTTCTTATAACATTCAGTACAAGTGCAATATGCAAGTCATCCGATGTCCCGGAGCTTTAATCACGTGATTTTCGCGACTCTTTCGAAATTCTTTTACTAATTCTAATTAGACTGTAAATAAAATCTGATGCATCGTTATAATGATTTTTTAAAACTTGTGTGAATTCTATGAATCCTATGAATTCGAACCGATGATAGTTACTGACCGAAACTTTATCCATTTTTGTTTTTTTTTATTAATATACAACTTGTAAGATACAACCTGTGCGCTCAAAAACAATCATATGAATCACGCTTAAAAACTCCATACGAATTCCAAGAATCTACAGCCCCAAAAATACGAAATCTATCTTACATTACCTCGATTGGTGGATCATGTCATCATCTAAAAATGCCGACCTACTAGTGAAGGTGGGATAGATACAAATGGCCACTATGCGTTAAAAACATCCTATCTATATAACTTTCATGCAAATAGAAATCTGTGGCTGGTTTGAATCACGTAGATTTGGTACAGCCAATAAAAGAAGAAAAATCAATACAATTAAAAACAAACGATTAAAACGTAATTCTATTATTTACACATCAGTTTTACAACTAAAAAAAATATGTATTTGCAGAATTGATTAAAATTCAATATAAATTCTGTAAAATCTCCAAACAAAATTATGATTAAAGTAGATAATTATTTTATGTAAATGTTAATAATAATTTTTTAAATAAATACTATTTCTTAGGATTTTGAAAAAAATCTCAAATGTTTGTCTGGCAGAATTTCGCTATATTTTGCTAAAAGAGACAATTTTCATAACTTTCTAGATTTTTTAACGACCAAAATGCAGTGGAACCATCCCTAGCAAATTTTTGCAACATAGAAATATGATTTAGAACTTCACCATGAACACTAAACACTTCTACTTCTGCACCAAGAGATCCAGTAAAGAACTTTCACCATATGAATTTATCGATTTTGAACTACATGATGTTGCCGACATTCCTATTTCTTCTTCTGAGTCGTTTAAACTATCTTCTTCAAATGGGGCATCCGCTTCATACATCCAATTTCAAAAGTTCTCAACGACAATTTCTTCTTCTGTTGTTACATTCTCGTCTAGGATCATGAAATCCTCTACATTTTGGGGTCTGTTGCTCCTAAACATTAGACATGTCGTAATAACTCAGCAACTGTTGATAATGGCAGATCTTCAGGTTCAGGAATCAACTTGTACATTACATTCCGAGCTACATTCTTTTTTTTTTTATAAATTACAAAAAGTCAAGAGCTGACAAATTAATGTGGTGTTTGACGGTAAATATATAACTTTCACATGTTTCAGCGTCAATTCACAAGGATGAGTGCCTGCGCATTGTCTAAAAATAAAATAACTTGCTTTTTTTGAATTCCCATTCGTCCCATTGGCCGGTTGAATTGGAGCAACCATTCGAACATGATTTCTCGCGTCATCCATGCGTTTCTGTTTGATTTCCAAGTCACTGGGAGATCCTTAATAGCAACGCTTTTTAAAGCTCAAGAGCGAGCAGCTTTTCCGATTACTAACAAATCTTCATAGTCACTGGCAACGCGCGGAAAAGGTCCATTTTCATCTACATTATAGAAATATTTTGGTTTGTAGTCGAGTAACATAGACGAAATTGATTTACAGCAATAGCTTCGCTAGATACGCCTTTAAAACTGATATTATGCATTATTATAGTTACCTAAATTTTTTGCGCTTTCATTTTCACTAACGATCCTGATATTGGATTGTTCTAATTTATAGCTTTCACAAAGCACCCAAAACATCGTTTGTCTGTATTAAAATCTTCCTTTGAATAAAAAACATCACTATAATAATTATCTTAATGTTGAGAACCCATGCGTTCTCGAAACACGTGTCCCGAGTAATTAATCAAAAGTTGTGGTATTGGTGATACCGATGTTTTTATCTTACGAGCCCACTGTCCTTGAAATCACTCTATAACACATTGTCAAAAATTGTTTTATTTTTTTGTATAGTGCCATGTAAATTAATACGATTGTCATCATGTAATAGTATGAGTAAGTATGCAAAGGTAAAATTGTTTTACAAAATCCCAACAACATATTTCAACCTATTAACTAACTTAATAATAATAAAATTCTGTTCGCAACTTTGTAATACATGTAAACTACAATACAATGTTAATTCATGGCTTACACTGTTTACAGTTCACATCCAAATTCCTTCGTTAATTTTTGTAACATCTATAGATAATCGGCATTCCATTCCTATCAACAAAAAGTAATTATATACTAACCGTAAAAGTCAAGAAGAATGTAAATCAACGAAAGAACAAAATAATTAGAATTATCAGGTCGTCTAACAGTTAAATCGACATCAAGCAAAAAAAACCGTTTACAAGTAAAGGTGCAATTTAATTTAACTTTGATCAGTTTTAAGAATGTACGAACGAAACAGAAATGACCTCTGATACGAACAAGAAACAAAGAAATTTAATTTTCTACAGAACGCCAACTTTACATTTTAAATTGCCTATCTGCACGAACTTCGTCTACTCAGATTTCTGTTTGTGTTTAGCAAGTCTTCTTTAAATTGGTGAAAAGTAAGCGAAATGTAAAATCGATTTCCTACTACGTTTTAATAAGAAAGTAAATAAAGAAAACACTGAGATGAAAAATATATTTGCAATCAACACTTCCAACTGTTACAGAAGTTATTTAATAATCTAAGAAAACATAAATAGGCATTACATGATTCAGGCAAAATTTTACACGCAAATATTTTCTAAAATATTTTCTAATATTTGTTTGTAGGAAAGAGCGCGACTACGATAATGGAAATATTGACATGCATTTAATTTCCACAAAAGGTTTCTTACGATACAAGACAAGGGCAGATGACATACAAGAACTAGACTTAGGAAGAATTTAGACCTCTCAAAACCAACAGCCCGAAAAGCCGGGGAGCCTTTGAATAGCAACTCAGACTTTTGAGCCATTCTGTCACTCAGCGAATCCTCTCGGCAAGGTTACATATGAACAAGGTACGTCATCTAGTCGAGAGTTACTAATATCTGTTTGTTTAGTAAGTAACTACTACATTACTCTCAGTGCCTCATTATTCATCATTTAGTACAGCGTTTCTGTAAGCAATTTTTTGTACCTTTATTGACATCTTACAAAAGAAATAACTAACATGAATCCTAAGCAGCTTCCTCTGGCCAACAGTACTACCAAAAGCAAGCATAAACATTTACTGTCAACATTATATTGATATTTTACATTATTGGAGTAACTTTTGCGCCACTCTGTATGACATGGTGCTCATAGATTTGATACCTCAATGCATTTGGAAACTAATAATAACATAAACAATTAAATAAAAAAATTATCGGAATTTCTTTAAACCAGGTAGCGTTATTTTATCTAAATCACGTTATGAAAACATTATCATAAATTAGGATTATATAACAATAAATTTAAAGTTTAAGATTTACTTCTGATGTAATTCTAATAACGTTTAATATCTTGTAGCATGTGCTTTATTTGAAATTATGACCCTAATCCTAGAAGTTATGACCCTAATCTTAGAAGGTAGTTAATCTGCCAAAACAAAATATCTTTAAACCTGTTTTGCTGACTGGCATTGCCTTATAATTGCATTATGAGTTGCCTCTTGACTGTTGTAGAAACCACAAGTCACGAATCTTCTTAAGATTCCCACCCGAAGTTGTGAGATCAACAAAATGTAATGTCTTGTTTGATAAATAATTTTTCGTCTGCTTTAGATTGCTACAAAGAACAGAAAACACTTAAAATGATGCCATTTATATGAAATGACTTCGTCAAATGAAATTTAATTGTGTTGTGCTATTGCTTGCTTATTTTTTGAACATCTTGAAAAATACATTTGTGAGCACTTGTGGGGCGTGTTTGAAATAAAATTAAACAATCTTTGAACGGTTTACCATACAAATTATCATGTATACTTGGTTTCCTGTAAAAATTGTGTACGCTATTGTATAAAGAATAGATACTACATTCCGAGATCTTGCCATTAAAATCTATTTTCTAATAAAAAAATTCTAATATAAACCAAAGCAACTAAAAAAAAACTAGTTAGGTTCTACGCTACCGCGAAGTTATATATAACCAAAGAATCCAGACACTTTCAAAGGTATCCAATTGCTGAAAGAGTTAAAACTTATTGTTTTATACCTCTAAATCACAAAAAGTAAAAATCATTGTAATCATCATTCACTACAAACCGTTTCACTTTCATCCGACGTTGATATCACACTGTGACAGGTGGTGAAATTTTAAAAGTGTTACAACCAATTGTTTCATACTTCTAAATCATAAAAAATTAAAATAATCGTTTGTCGTCACACCAGTTAATTTTTATCTAACCAATTCACCACATCTTTCAAAAACGTTGAAACTTGTTCATGCGCTGAAAATGCTAGAAGCAAATAATCTAACTGTGTCTTCATTGTGACCAGTGACCAGGTACATATTTTCAGACTATCATCAAAGTTTTCAGATACTTTAAGAAGTGGCCGAACACTGAAACTTATTTAGATTCTCTGCTATAATAAACGAATAAAAAGTAACTGAAGGGTGGTCAAACGATGATTTCTATTTCTTATGGCTCAAAGGTGGGTCAACGACTTCTAAAATTTTCAGCCTTTAAGCACGTCTTAAAGTCTCTGAAAACTGTGATGAACTTAAGATACATTGGTATATGTAACTTTTTTAATTTCTTCTGTTTTCATAAAAATCATTGGTGTGATTAAATAGTTTAAATCGCTGTGACTGCCAAATGTTTAAAGATTCATATTTATTTCGGAAGTTCTTTTTCGCAATGTATATGCAGAAAAGATCCAACCTATATTGCAACTCTAATAGCATTTATTTGTTTAACATTTCCTTATTATATCTATACATCTAATGTAAAACAAATAAAATAGTATTATATGTATAATACAATATGAATTCACATGAATTGAAGTCTATTTTTTTTAATTACCCTTAACAAAATTGCTATAAATTTGAATATTTCCGTAATTTTTGTACAAAAAAATACAACATTTTATACAAACCCAACAAGATAACACTAATACCAAGTTGTCCAAATAAATTGAAACACAATATCTTCAGAGATGAACACTAAAAAACGGCTTTACACTTAATAACTCTTAATAAGTTTGGGTAGTGTTCCCTTAATTTTATCATGAATTGTTATCTTTCATTCGTTCATCATTCACCGTTCATTCATATCAGTGGAAACACATTAATTTTGCCCATCGTAAGAACATATTAAAAAAATATCTTTACAGCGTTTCAATCTTTTACTTTAAGCAAAACCCAACTAAGGTTTATTTACAACATTTACATGTACAGTCTCGGATGGTTTCAATTTTGCGTCGATGTATTTACCCTTGGTAAATACTTGTCTATAAACATGTAACTTAATCAAAGATACATCTCCAGTTTGGAGATACTATAACTAACCTTGCTCTGAAGGTAAGGAAGTGTATTAAACTTGATGACTGTCTAGATATCCCGATAGGTCAGTTACGGGTTGAATCGATTGGTGAATTACTAATAACGTAGGTAGTGCGGCTTTGTTTAATTTATAAGTTCCTTGCTGCAATACGCTTTGTTATGTGGTTGTTAGGTGAATTTTAGATGAATCTTGAGAAGCAAGAATAGAATAATTCAACTGAATTTATACGGTAAAGTGCTTTCTCATTGTAATTCGATCATAATTCGATATCTTGTACTTACGAAAGATTTGGAAATATCAACAGGATGATCATACAACGAATGCACAATTTAAATGTAGAAAAATTGTATTTAAGTGAAATAAAGAAAAGCATAAGCCTTTATTAATTAATCAAACATTGAAAAGATATCAATAGAACAAGAAATAATCAAGATAAATAATGAACAAGCAAAAGTAATAAAAGTAAAGGACGGACAAACAAATCACAACTTTTTAATTCAAATGTTATTTTCAACTTGTGAATTTGGCAATCTCAAGGAAGAACTCAACTGTAAAACTTGAACCACATTTAACCTAAAGGAAGTAATTGATACAAATCGAATACAGAACTAGAAAATGTCTTTTCCTAGACGACTCAGGATATCTCTCAGTCATCACATATATATATATATATATATATATATATATATATATATATAAAGCACTAATATAACTATGGAAGAACTAATAGACGCTATAAAAGAACTTAAAAATGGCAAATCACCAGGTGCAGATAAGATAACAGCAGAAATGGTAAAAGCTATGGGAGAGCGAGGAACAAAATTATTACTGGAGATTTGTAGACGAATCTGGACAGAGGAAAGAATCCCTAAAGAATGGGAAGTGGGTCTAATAGTACCATTGTTCAAAAAAGGAGATTACAATGATTGCAATAACTACAGGGGTATCACTTTGTTGAGTACCATCTTAAAAGTGTTTGAAAAAATAATCGAAAAAAGACTAAGAAAGGAAATAGAACCAACGTTATCAGAGGCACAGAGCGGTTTTAGAAAGGGAAGATGTACGCAAGATCACATTTTCACAATAAAAGAGATCACAGACAAAGCACTAGGTACGGGAAGAGAAGTATACGTGGCATTCATTGATATGGAAAAAGCATTTGACAGAGTACCCAGGAAGAAAATTTGGAAAGTACTAGAAGAGAGAAAAGTGAATTTGAAATTAATAGAAATTATTAAATGTATGTACAAGGAAACTAGAAATAAAGTTATAAGTAGGAATGCCATGTCGAAAGAATTCACCACAAAAGAGGGAGTAAGACAGGGAGGTAGTTTGAGCCCGCTATTATTCATTGCCTTCATGGATAAGATAATAAAGGAAACCGAAAGACAAACCAAACCGTACTGTATTGGATATAGAAACTTGGAAAGAATAGAAATTAGAGAATGTGCCTTCGCGGATGACGTGGCGATAATCACTGGAAGTGAAAGGGCCCTGAGAGAAAACTTGGAAATATGGAACCAGGCACTACGAGATAATGGGATGAAAATGAACAAAGCCAAAACAAAAGTAATGGTAATATCGCAAGAAAGAAAGAATTTAGAAATAACAATAGAACAAGAGGTTATAGAACAAGTTAGCAGTTTTCAATACCTGGGAATAACCTTGGAAGAGACAGGAAAGCACGAGATCGAGATAAGGAACAGAATAGGAAAAGCGAACAGAACGTACTATGCATTAAATAAGGGTATCCTAAATAAAAAAGAAGTTTCACGAAAAACTAAGATGAATGTATACAAAGCTGTATACAGACCAATTTTAACATACGGGTGCGAGTCTTGGATAGTGACCGAACAAGAAAAAAGGCAAGTCGGAGCAGTAGAAATGAAGTACTTGAGAAAAGTGAGAGGAGTAACGAAGCGGGACAGAATGAGGAATGAAGATATAAGGAGAGATTTGGAAATAGAACCCATAGAGAAGTTTATAGAGCAAAGACAGCTTGGTTGGTGGGGACATCTTCAGAGAATGAACAACTCAACTCAAGTAAAAAAAGCATGGGAAGCGAAAGCACAAGGCAGGAGAGGAAGAGGGAGGCCAAAACAAACTTGGAGCGGAGTGGTAGGAAAAATTATAGTACAGAGGAATTTGGAATGGAGAGAGGCAAGGCGATTGGCACAAAGAAGGAAGGACTGGAATAAGTGGATAAGGTCATAAAGAAAGTATATTGAACCACCTTACACCCTATGGGTAGGAAGGTTTTGATTATATATATATATATATATATATAAAGCACTACAGGCCATGCGGCCCTTGGCTTGTGAGACTATTCTTCTACTATTCTTTGCACCACTTCTCTCCATTTTTTTCTATCTCTAGCAGTCTCTTTCCATCTTGTTATCCCTAGATTTCTCAGCAGTTCTTCTACTTGTTTGTTCCAACTTACTCCGGGTCTTCCTCTGCCCCTATTTCCGATCATTCGTGTATCCATAATATCGTAAATCATTCGGCCTTCTCCCTTCCTTAAGATATGGCCAAACCACCTAATCTTCTGGGCTTTTATAACCTTCCACAACTTCGGCTCTCCATATAAAGTATATATGTCCTGGTTAGTTCTTCTTCTCCATATTTCATTCTCTTTCCTTCCTCCGTAAATTCTTCTAAGCATTTTCCTTTCCCACACATCCAGTTCTTCCTCTGCTTTCTTTGTTAATGCCCATGTTTCACTTGCATACAGTACTACTGGTTTTATAACGGTTTTATATATCCTAATCTTAGCAGACCTAGATATTATTTTCGATCTTAGAGCCCGTGTAAGCGCCCCCGCACATGCAGATCCCCTTGCAATCCTGTATCTAATTTCTTCTTCAGTTCCACCTTTCTCACTTATTACAGATCCCAAATAAATAAAGCTGGCGACTTTTTCTATTTCCAGCTTCTTTGACCTCCGATCTTCTTCCAAAATTAACTTTACTTTACTCCCTCTTTTTTATTAGTTCCTAATTCCACATATTTAGTTTTTTCATAATTTATGTTCAAACCTACAACTGCTGCCTCTTTTTCAAAACTTCTTAGAACTTGAACTAAGTATGTTTCTTCGTGTGCTAGAATTACAACGTCATCAGTCATTTGTCATTTTCTACAAACTCTATCAAAAACCTTAATAACGCTAAAATTACTACAAATAGAAATAGGGAATCCTAATACAGTTCGATGCAGAATTTAATTCTGTTTCAAAATGTTGAAAACAAAATGCATCATTGTATTTGAGAAAATCGAGTTTTAATAGTCTAAAGTTGCACTAAAAAGCAAGTACACTTTGGATATCCTGTATATAATGCATTAATTCTAGCAACTGTATCAGCTCCATCAAGATCTCTTCTATCCACAACCTCAATTTTAGAATTTTCAAAAATTTTCGAAAAAGTCAAAAATATCAAAAACAACTGCATCTAGGTATAGCGAATACCAGTAAAAATCCCTCAAAAATAACGTTTAGATTTCAAAACGCAAAGAAAATTAGATCATTCTATTTAAAATAAGAAAGTTGATGTCAATTTCCGATACTTCCGGAAGTGCCACCATCTTGAAAATATTTTTAGTGAATAGATTTAATTGCCCTATATGCATATATGCAATTTTGCAGAAATTTATTATCGTTAGAACGCCCCCTCTTTCTAATAGCCGGTCTTGATCAATCATCCTTATACGTATATTTGGTTATACTTTCGTTCTTAATTTTAAAACATTTCTCCATTCTGCGGTTTTCACGTATTATAAATTATTTTCTACACTTTATAATACCAGTAGGCAAATAAATATATCTAATAAAATAGGCAAAAATCCCCATTTCAATCAGAACAAATATATTTGGCTCGCCTACTGGCACAAGTGTACTCCAATACTATTCAGTTCGTTTGCGTGTTGCAGTTTATGCTCCTTACTGATACGTATTTTACTGGTCGATTCTACTACCAATGCGTATTCTTGCCACAACAAAATAAAAACGTTCACAAATCTATGTATACTTGCGTATGTGTACAATTAACACCACATTGTGTCCAGTGTGACTAAACATATTTTATAAAGAAAAAAGAAGAAGAATGTTTAATATTTTGCTAAATTTATACATCTGTGTTTTAATTGACAAAAATATTTATAATTTACACAGAAGCATTTACACATGGATACTTTTTACTGTGTATACACTACTAAAACACGATGTTACCAAATCACAGGTTTATTATTCGACAAGATACCTATCTCATAAATAACTGACTAAAGGTTGCCGGGAAAATATTCAAACGTATATTATCAATTATATAGATTGTTCTTAACTGCCAAAGCTGTCAAAAACTGTCTCCAAACGTGACAAACACGAGCATAAGAATATCTTTAAAAAAAACAACTGATATTTAGTCAGCTATAGAACGATGGCTTTAAGAATGGATACTCGTCAGCAGAATTAATAATGGGCAAAAAATGTAAATCATTACCATCTATCTCAGATGGCAAAAGAATTAAACTATCGAATTTCAAACAATGATATGTCCAAGGTATACGAACACCAGAGCAAACGAAAGGAAAAATTTTATTACTACCATAATCATAAAACAAAGGATTTGCCTGAGATAAAGATAGGGGCGCAGTATGAGTAAGTAATATTCGAGAATGTGAACAAATAATAAACAAAAACGCAACACCTAGAAACCGACTCCGAAACATATCACCATAACAGATGGCACCTGACTGCTGCTCTTTACATTTAAGAAGATCTTTTCTCTTTCCTTTTTAACTTCATGTCAACCGAGATTGATTAGGTTACTATTATACTTACAGATTACAGATAGAGATGTTAAAGGTTTCAATTAAAATGTGCATGCGTAAACAATAATATAGGATACTATAGTGAATAAGGTTAGCATTTTGCCGTTAATATAACAACAGAAAATCTAAATGTAATAAGATCAAGTAACACTTCGCTACTGAAGATGATACTGTAACTGATACAGTTACAAGTAATGTAGCTTACGAATCCGCTACAGCTGCACCAACCAAAAATAAAACATCAACTGAACAGGAATGTCTGTTTTAGAATAAAAAAAAATTGTATCAATCTGCTATAAAATATTTTCATTAATTAATCAATATTTTTATTTAGTATTTTTGTCTATTCCTGTATATGTCGGTACAATGTAATACAGAAGTGATAACATTGTGACCTTTTTCGAAATAAAATACGCGTTCACGATTCCAACAAAACAACTAGAAATAGAAAATATCCTAATCTAACGCTAAATGTTTCGTCTAGATAGAAAGTGTATTCATGTTACACCTACATAAGTACAACGGAACAGTATTTATCAGTATTCAAATAATTATTCAAAACTATAGTTTCTATTATTTAAAGTGCTTCCAAATATATTTACATACACATTTAAACCATAAGAATATATAAATACATACATGCACATAAATTGTCAGTAAGGTAATAAAACGCTATCTTATCTGTTTCACTTTTATTTTCCCGTATTTAGTACATGTAGCCAAGAAGACAGATAAATAAAACACGAAACGGTAGCAACTGTGGTCAATAATTTGTCAATTTACTGCACAGAGGGTGGTAATTTCACGATAAGATAAGTAAAAATACTCTCGCTCGAGTTGACCTATAATTAATTGGTCCTAATTTTAGCTACCAATATAGATGTTAAAAACATTTGAACAATGTGAAAATAATTTGTTTGATTATATACGAGTACATGTTATACAATATAACAAAAACGTGTGAGTGTTTATTCCAATTATATTTATACCTATCGAAGTTTCTTGCATTAAAAATAACCTGTTTTACAAAGCAAAACACTTTCGTACTCTCGAATCATCGCTAGTGTTGAAAATTACTTACTATAATAAGACGCATTTTCAGTTGAATATACATACAACTAACAATTGCAATTTAATATGGAAGGTAAATTAAGGGTTTGGCAGCTAAAGCATGATCAAGCAAGTAATACTATACACAATAAAGAGAATCTAAAAGCACGTTTTATTTTCAGAACACTCTAGCTGAAGATAAACTCTCAAATACTCTTATAGTATAATGAAGTACAATTCCTAGTGTCACAGTAAGTGCTTCAAGGTAACATTATTTCCTTTCAGATATATTATCCTCTGCTGATAGAAATTTATTGAAGCTAGAGATGCGTCCAATTACTAACTTTTGCCACAGAATACGACCCAGAAGATAAGTTTATCTGTGAAATATATAAATGCCGATATTTCAATTAATCAATTATGAAATTATAACCGCTAGGTAGCGAAATGCAACCGATAAGATTCAACTATACAGGGTTATTCACGGTTCGTTGGAACTTTTCGATGGTTTAAAAAATCTTACAATTTTGAAAAACTTGTAGCTAGAGATAGCGTCAGTGATAGGGAATGTTTAATAAATAATAAAGTCCGTGAAGAAAGGAGTTTACTCCAATAATAAAATACAGGCTGTTTCATTTGAAATAGGTGAGAAAATAAACATTCCGTGTTATAACTCGCCCTATATATAAATATTGAATACGCCGATAAATAGATAATTTCTGATGAAAGGAGATCACATTAGAAATGTTTCTAGCGCAAATGAATTATTTTATGTGGAAGCCGGAGTTACGGTAGGAAGCGCCAACTTTGTTATTAAATTAATGCAAAACTTCAAATATCTTCTAAAGTAAACTGAATAACATAGAAAAATCCTATATTATAATAAAGGTAAGACCTAGAAGAATCGTAAACAGTAAAAATATACAGGATGTTCCATTTAAAATAACGTAAGTTTAGTTTACCCTGTCTTTATTTGACACCCTGTATAGTTGAAAATATTTTTAGGTTGTAGCCCACCATGCGCTTCAACTTTTATCTTAATAACATTTTCTCATTTCTCTTGTAATACAGGAGTAATTGGACTTCCTCGCACTAATGCCCCGCCTGTATGTATAAGTTTAAATCAAACAAAAATTTTAGGTTCCCGGTTACAAAATTTCACTTCATATAGAATGAACTGATAAGAAAAAGGATCATAGATGTACAGACGTATTCGTAAACAGAGGAGCAAATATATGACGTGTACAAGTAAGAATTAAATTCGTATGTTATTGTTTCTTTTTTCTAAGTTAATACTCGTATATTTTCACAATGAAATACAAAATACGTAAAAACACATTTAGCTGTAAAATATGATACATATGGAGTTTTCAAAAACATTATAAGATGTATTTTAATTAGGTACTTATTCATTTCAGGCTTGATGCTTCAATGTATGTGATACTAAACAAAGTTTTTAATAACCGTTATTCAAGTTTTCTAGGTTTTTTCTAGGTTGTTTGAACATTATGAACAAATGATTTGTGAATACGATCACATATGTACATACACACGCATTGAAGACACAACGCTGAGCAGGTGCTGAGCACCAAATTCTTGCGGTTACAATACTATATTATAGAAAGAGAAATAACATCAACAGAAGGCTGTTGTACGAGGCAAATGGTGGAACTAGTCGTACACCTAACATAATCGCAGGTATAATTGTTACTGTTTGAAATATGCTTTATTATTATCATTTTCAAATTATGTTATTTATGATTACCTCAAATGGAAATTGCTCGATTACTCAAACAATATCACTTCTATCTACATATTCTACTTTGGGTTTTCTTCAAATTACTTTAATTCAAAATATGTGCAAGCTAGATTGCGATGACGGGATTGGTACAAAAAAGGTACAACCCTCTATCTTAAATTTTAAATTATTGTCAAACTCTGAATACAAACTTGTTTAATTTATCTTGGCAGTTTCCAATACAAATAAACAGACCTAATGAATTGTTTATGTTTTTATAATACATAGATTAAAATTACATAAATATATAAGAACGTTATCATTTTCATTTACGACATGCACGTTAAGAGGCGTCCAGACAATAACGAACTACATCGAAACGAGCAGCCAAGTAGTGTGTGCGAGTCATGTGAGTAGCAGCACGGAATTATATTCGGATCGAGTTACGATTCACTATTGCAAGCAAGTGATTAACAGCGCAGCATTATAAACGGCAAAATAATGCTGTAACAATATCATTAAACACATCTAAAACACACGTTTTCTCGAAAAATTGAAATATCTTAAAATCTACTAATTCTTGGCATAGAACATGGTACATAAAATTTACTTTAAAAAAAATGGAATGGAAAATTTAAAAATGAAATAAAAAATACCATGTTCTATTTTAAAACAAGCAAATTGGTAGTAGTAGAGTAGATCATTAGTAAAAATATTATATTTAAAACCAGCATTATTGACAACGTAATGTGATAAAATTTTACATTTCGCTTGCAATAAAATCTCGTACACCTACTTTTCCCTAAATTGATGTAAGTAAGCTTTTTATGACATTTCTAAGTTGACATCTTATTGTCAAAGGTATTACTTTCACAACTTATCATAACCTCTATGCATAATCTATTGAGTGTGACAAATCTAAAGTCAGCTTAGATTAGCAAATAATCTTAAAAAATAAGCTAACTTGACATTAAAGTGTACGAAACTTTATTGCAAGCCAGTGTACGTCCAAAGTAATATCAGTTTTTATAATCTGCAGAATAGCAAAGAATTTAAAACGTTACGCTGTGCTTCCTCATTGGCTACATTTGAAAATGACACCGAAAAATAAAAGTTGACACACACTACACATTTGACATTTATATTACATAATTTTACCTTTTGCTATTGTACTATTTCACTACGGGTCGGCGTTCACCCTATAGCGTCGACCCTTAAAACTCTGCGGCTGCACTACCCCATTCCTGGTCTCATAGTTCCAGGGTAACGGGCGTGGCGGGAGTAGACTTCGTATATAGGGGAGGATTCTTGGGCGTAAGCATGGGCATACGCTCCGGAAGTCCGGCCGCTAACCGTCGGAATATACGGTGGGTAAGTGAGGCACCCTACGGCGCTTACCTAGAGAACTCTGCAGCTGCACTACCCCATCCTTGGTGGCCACACTCAGGGAAACGGGCGTGGCGAGAGAATTTGGCGAAGATAGTAGGGGAGGTAGTCGGTTCGCCGACGAGTAGTCCGCCCGCTGGTTGTCTGGTTGGGGAAACCTTTGGTTTCATCCTAAAACAACTCGGTGATTCTGGGACCCTACGGTTTCACTGTAGCTGCCGCGGATACTTGATCGCCGGAGGGGCGAAAGAGTTGGCGTGGTTGGCATATTGGGGTAGGGCTCCGGCCCGGCCGTCCCCGTAGTTCAGGCTTAATTCACGGGCGGGCTGGTTGTACCTCACGGCCAGATTCCGTTTCCCACGCTTGGCCGATAGTAGCCATCCGCAAGGAGGCCTAGGCCCCGTGGGGTTAGATGTGAGGTAGGAGTTCGCCAAAGCGTCTCCAGCGGTGACCCGTCTAACGCTGACAAGGAAACTTGTCTAACATGGGCAGCACGGGGGAGAGGAGCCCTCCGGCTCGCCGTCTCGTGCGGGCGGTGAGATAGTGGGTGACAGTTTCGAGGCACATAACTTGTTATGTGCGGTGTGGCACCAGAAAATGCAGGATATGGGCTAGCGCCTAGGTGCCTGCGGCAGACCATCAATGCCATTTTCAATCTGAATGTACTATTTCACTTTGTGTTAGAGATAATTTGCATTCGTTTCATATCACACAACAAATTATTTCTGACGACAATGTTATTTATACCTCATATTTATTACATTATTTTTGCACGTTTTTTGTATGTATTTGAATTAATTTGCGTATATCGCGTATATCTTACATTCTGTACGCTTATATTTATAATGTGATATAATAATAATAATAATAGTATTTTATTACCCAACAGAAACCATTTACAGGGTAACATAATAAACATTTTAATACATTATACACACATAATACAAAGAGAATACTTATGAATAGGTAAATAATAATTCAAAAGCCAAAATAAACTAAAACTACTACAAAGATAGATATGTAGAACAACAAAGCAATGAAAAATAAAATTAACATCAAATACAAAATGTGTACTATATACATATCCATGAAATAATAACATTAAGAGAAAAAAAAAACTTAAAGAAAAATATCGTCATGGGTTAAATTAGACAGTCGGGCCATGCGGTGTAGAGGTGAATTAACTGAAAGATTTGTCCTAGAACAAGGAATAGATAGAGAAGAGTTATATCTACATGACTGGCGCGGAACATGAAAATTAAGCTGTGACAATAAAAATATGATATGTGATATGAAGGAATTAGCTGATAGTGACTTAATTCAGTTGGCCAGGCGAGGCCGGATTAGGTCCGTTTCATACGTGATATCAGCAACACTTTAGCAGAGTTTTGTTTTAATTGTCGCAATGGTCAAATGCGAAAAAAACACTATTTTCAGGGATTGGCAGTCTGATAATTACAATCATATGAAAATGTTAGTTTTAGTTTATAGTTTCACAGATTTTAAAAACTCTCTGGTAGTAGGTAGTAATCATGGAAACTGTTAAAAATAGCTGTTTTGTTAATTGAACAGCTTTCATAGGTTCTTGACATGCATATTCAGCAAAACTTTAGAAACAGTTTTGAAATAATTGTTAGCTTTTAAAAATATTTAGAAAATTGTAAATGTCAAACCTGAAAAATACTGATTTTATTACTGACCATCGTGAGAAGTACTTTGGCAGTTGCAACTGTTAAAACTGGAGGAAAGTCAGTAGTTTCATAACTTGTCAGGTGTCGAAAATATTCAAATACTTAACATTTTATGCAACTGTTGACACAATGAGAAACAAATGCTTCTTCTAAGATTGGTGTTAGTCATCTGAATAAAGTGTTAGCCGACAAACATTATACTTTGTTACTTGTTATATTTCACAACGCGATGGCGCAGAGGTAAGAGCGACTGTTAACGGTAGTAGCATCGTTAGATGTAGAGTTGAAGGAACGACTACCGCACTTAGAAAATTAGTTCTTTGCTTGAGCTATCATTCGCTATTAAGATTACAATTAATATCACTAGAATTACAGAACGAGAGCTGAGGTGATAGTCGTAAGAAGCACTACAGCTTAGGAAACAAACACAGCAGCACCCAATACAAAAAATTATCGCCAAAATGTCCAATCGAATTAGGCACAAAATACAAGAGTAATTCAGTAACTAACTACTTTTTTCAAAATTATACTTTCTACGCAAACTAAATTATTGAAAATCATTTTAATTATTTCCATGGCAAAAACAAGGCAAACGCAGTTATTCAATCAATAAATTATCTCAAAATATCAACAAACATTTGCTATAAATTTGAAATAGCTGCTGATACTTGGCGTTGATAGTTTAAAATTGAAGGAACAAGACAAATAATCATAAGCAAAATTAGCTAAAATTCGCTTAAAATATTTGAATCCAATTTACAAAATTGCGCTAAATGAAAACAATTACTAAAGCAAACTAAACACTTACGATACTCTGCGTACCACTTTTATAAAAATTAATTCGTAATATATGTATATGCATATTTATAACAGTGTAATAATAATGATAATAAATCGCTAAATACATATTGAATTATTGAATGTTTATAAATATGCCTACGGAAAAGATATACTAGATTAGGTATAAATAAATATTTGAAGTTATTAAATATATCAAAATTTTAATGATTTTTTAATATTTCATCTAGATTATTTATTCAATTCGTTACTCTGAAATTAATGTATTATTTGTTATGATAGTAAATATACCTTTCTCGCGTACTCGAAAATTATATGTATTTATTACATAGTAGTCTATTTTGTAGCCAAACAAAAAAACATTTGTTCAAATAAACCAGCTGAAAGCTAATTATGTTAATAACCTGTAATTTGGAGACTCTCAATTAATAATAAGTACATCGAATACTTCAGACAAACAATAATGCTAAACGTGCCGAACACTTCGCGCTTTTTAAACAACTCTACGTATTGTGACAAAACAATTTGAAATGTAATTATCGTGTGCTAGATTACATTAAAAATAGAATTAAATAACTGTTTTAATTTTAGATATGTATGTATATTTAGTAACCAAATTTTCAACAAAAGTTATAAATTTCCATTTCTTCCTAAAAAAAAATGCAATTTCAGGTAAATACATTCAATAATCAACTAGATATGTTGACTTTATAATAATTAATTTAAGTATGGCCGACCTTTATAACATGTCACACCTTGTTAAACTGACTAATATATGCATTTCACTGTAAAAACAGTACGATATAGAAAAACACTCAACTGTTGTCTGTGCACTGACGAATCAAATCAAGAAAGTGAAAAACTGTAATGTATTAGATTATTTCACTTTATTTATATTACCTTTGTAAGTCTCTACAAGTCAACTGATAATATTAATAATGAAATTGTTATTTAATATTGTTTCTAAGAAATATAAATAACTACAATGATATTGCGAAAAAATTACATCATTTTAATATGCTAAGTAGCGAGCAGTAATATATTATAATAGAAGCTATGTCGTGCAATCATTCTAGGACAATATTAAGTAGAAGATTATAAATTATGCACTTTAGGACCGACTATTTCTTATGACAATAATCGATTTGTAACACTGTCAGTGGTTACAATAATAATAACTTTTTTATTTCACGTGTATAGTTTTCTCAAGATCTAAAAACCTAAAATAATGCCGATTATACAGGGTATTCCATTTCCTCTGCATAGACAGCAACTTTGTTTTTTTTTTAATACAAACCCATATTTTTTATAATTTATTTTGAATCTACATGAAAAATAAACGGGACTTTAGGTATGGTATTCATATGAAAAAACTGACGGTCTTTGAGATATTTGACTTACTATGTTTTTCTAGTAAATTTTTGCAATT
This sequence comes from Holotrichia oblita, assembly GCA_023690525.1. Classification (NCBI taxonomy): domain Eukaryota; kingdom Metazoa; phylum Arthropoda; class Insecta; order Coleoptera; family Scarabaeidae; genus Holotrichia; species Holotrichia oblita. The sequence goes on along the minus strand of CM043017.1, from coordinate 126,049,223 downwards.
ACAATATCGCAAATTTTGCGGTTACACTAATTAACAGAAAAGCTATTTTTGGACCAAATGTTAGGCAATAATGGTTCTTCAAAACACCATGTCAGAAACTGACCTAAAGTAAGGTGCCAAGGAAATGTTGTCTAATTTGACGAAGCAAAATATGAAAAATCTCCGTCAATTCAAATGGAACATCCTGTATATTATTGATCAGTAAAACGCAGAATTAAATATTCTACAACTTTGCTGTAGCGTTCGCTATACCTAAGTACAACATTTGAGGTAAAAAAATGCAGTATTATAGTAAAAAGTGAGTAAATTTATGTATTACTTCAAATTTAGTCCATTAAAAAAGAAACAAAAAACTAAAGATATACATGAGGACCTAATGATAATAAAACTTATTATAAACTGGTTGAATTATTTTTTGCACAAGGAACACTGAACAATTTTTTTCATTGTATTTTTAATTTTTGAAGTTTTTTGTTTTTTTTTTAATGGAATAAATTTGAAGTAATGCATCAATTTATTCACTTTTTACTATAATATTGGGCTTTTTACCTAAACTGTTGAACTTAGATATAGGGAATGCTATAATAAAGTTGTAGAATATTTAATTCTGCGTTTTACCGGACAATAATATACCGGGTGTTCCATTTGAATTAACGGAGATTTTTCATATTTTGCTTCGTCAAATTTGACAACATTTTCTGGACACCCCTTATACTGTAGGTCAGTTTCTGACATGGTGTTTTGAAGAACCATTATTGCCTAAAATTTGGTCTTAAAAGAGCTTTTCTGTTAATTAGCGTAACGGCAAAATTTGCGATATTGTAATTGACAAAAATTTACTAGAAAAACATAGGAAGCCAAATATCTGAAAGACCGTCATTTTCATATAAATACCATACATAAAGTCCCTTTTATTTTTCATGTAGATTCAAAATAAATTATAAAAAATATAGGTTTGTATTTAAGAAAACAATGTTGCTCTCTGTGCAAAGGAAATCGAACACCCTGTATAATAGGCATTATTTTAGGTTTGTAGATCTTGAGAAAACTAGACACGTGAAATAAAAAGAGTTTTAATTATCTCTCTTATCAACCAAGATATTGGACTTCCGCGTACTAGGTGGGCACACTGTATGTATGTATTTTGGTCTGGCATATTTCTCTAATATTTTTAATTTTGTATATTTGCACGCAAGCGAGGAAATTTGTAAACTATTGTGGGTTATTAAACTGTTTTTAAAACTGTTTGCATGTTTTGCTTCAATCTTGGTATTTGGCTTCTTGCAGTAGTAGTTAATTAGTTAATAATTGAAGAAGACAGAAAGTGGAACATTGTTCTTGTGTGGTACTAGATCTTCCTCGTAATTCGTGAAACCATTTATCGAAATAACCCTTAAATTGTTTATAAATGGATTCAACTACTTTCTGTGCTTTCTAAATAATATTAATTCTTACCAAACATTATCGTCGGAAAATATGTATTTTTCCGGAAAGATTTTTTTAAATGTCCATTTAGAAGTTTTTTTCTAGAACTCAAGAAATCGGCAGATAAAAACAATAATAATAAGAGGATTTACAATTCTTTACAACAATATAAAATTTCAAAAACATAGTCAAATTTGGCAAATACTCCAGTGAAACACACTACATTGAAATGATTCGATTTGGAAAATAAACGTTTTCAAGTGTTAATACCGAATTTTAAAAATTATTAATTAATAAATAGCCAATGAACCTCAATTTGTGATACATATTCCTAAATGCGTGCAAAGTGTTCGCGATTGTTTATACAATGCATTTTTTAAGTTAAGTAAATGCCATTTTCAAAGCCATAATTTACTAATGATGAATAGATAATTATCAAATACAAGTGCTTTTTATCTCTGTTTATTTTTAGATTTATTTATTTGCTAGTTTAACGAACTTCGTAACTCAAATATTAAGAAAGTTAGCAATGTTGAACACTTAACTTTGGACACGGTGCTTGTGTTTTTAGACAAAATACTGTCAAAAGTCCAAAGCATTTTTGTTACACAAATTCAGTAGTAAATTAATTTCATATGCAGGCACTACAACTGACTGTTTCAAACATAAATATGACTTCAAAAATATATGAAGAAATTACATTAACAGATGAGGTAAATCAAAATAGTTGACTGCCCAAAGAACTACTGTTTGGAATATTGTCTTCAAACGATATATTTGATTTCACTGAGATGACAGACATTAAATTAAGAGTACCTACTCTTTGACAGAAATTATGAACAACAGGTTTATTTATTTGTCCTGCTCTACTAGCTCTATACTCAAGCTGGCGTTTCTTTCTTCAAGAGTATAAGATCTTGCCATGCTTATTTGTTTGAAGCAGACTGATCTATAGTAGGAAGAGCCATGCTCTATTTGCTCGGAGTCGGGAGTGCGAATACAACGAACAGATAACAGAAATTTGAAAGTGACACACGCGTTACATATAACCTTAAAACCACCGAGCAAACATACAACAATAGACAGTAATAATGATATTAATGTGATACATAAATCTTCATCGTCATCAATAAAAAACAAAAACATTTTGACTATTACTTCTTCTATTTCAGTTATTTAAGGTTAGATATGTAACGCATAAAATAACTGTAAATGCGTGCTGTTTAGGCATTTACTATCTAAATAAAGTTAGTTAAGTGAAAAAATTGAATTTGGCGCTATTTCTCAAACCTACTTCTACAATCCGCTACAGTAGTAACTTTCTGCGCCAACAAGTGCGCTACAGTGTGTTGAAAAATGGCCGACATCAATGTTCGTATTAGAAAGCGTTCCGTGATTGAATTCATGAATGCAAAAAGTGAAAAGCGCATTCGCATTCATGCGAGATTGAAAAATGTGTACGGTGATGCAATAGTGAATGTCAACACTGCTATAGTCTATTTTTAAAATAGAGAGACGAATTTCTGAACATACCCCAGGCCCAAATCACATGCACGAAAATCTTGAAAACAAATTGTACCCGTGTAAAATTACATTCAAATATGTATTTATAGAAATGCAAATATACCTAATAAAAATATTTATCAAAAAATTTATAAGCTGCTCATAACTATTAGAAATAAATTCATATATCTCTACATTATGATGATGATATCAAACTACAATCAAAATCATCACTGCCACTATCCTCTCTCAACTCTAATGATGAATGGTTCTATTACATTGTCAATGATTGTATCAAGATCTTTCATACGAGATTCTTCTTTTATAATATGGTTACATTTCGCAAGGCGTCAAGTAATTATTGTCTCACTTCAGATAATTTAAATGTTCTGCTTTTCGTAGCCACCTCATTTTTTATTTGAGCCCAAACAAGCTCGATGGGATTCAGTTTGCAGTGGTAAGGAGGTAATCGTAACACAGTTTAATTTTATGATTTTGCCAGTTCATCAATTAGTACATTGGAATTATAATTATTCTTATGAATTTTAACCAAGTTTAACAGTTCAGCAACCATATCCTCATCATACTGTATTTCCTTGCTTGTTAGTCAATTTTGAATATCCACCTTTCTCCATGACAATGATGGTGGGTTTTCAATTTTTTGACTATGATATGATGCATTATCTGTAACTAAAACAGCACCGTCAGGTAGACAGTTTAACAACCATAAGCCATCTTTTACAAAACCAATGTGTAACAAAATAAGACGACATCCTTTTCCAGTTGGATTTTTTAATCCAGTGGCAAATCCTTCGTTAAAGGCTTGTCTACGACTGTGAATACTTGTGTCAGTCCACACTTTCTGTCCTGTATGATTCTCATTCACCCAAGTTTCATTCAAATAGAAAATTGATCTGCCCTGAGCTCTATATTGTGAAATATATTTGTGATATTGTCGCTTCCATCTTACAATGTTCTCTCTTTCAGTCAAAATGCTGTTTCTGCTCCTTCTTAAGTATCTAGAGGACATAGCACAATTATACAGATACATGTATGTCTATATAATAAATAATTCTTACTTAAAGTTCATTTGCATCATTAGCAAATACAATGTTGATCAACTCATGTTTGCCAAATCTTCATTATTTTTGCTTGCACCAGCATCTTATCTAATGTCGGAGGTTCATTTTGCCGAAACATATTGTGAACTGTTTGCCGTATAGCAGTTTCCACACTCTCATCAAAGGATTTCAGTAAAGATGGCCTACCAGTAATCTTTTTATGATTCACACATTTTCCAGAGGCTGTATACTCTTTAATTGCGCGCTATACTGTTGCTCTTGAAACACCTGTAAGTATATTCTGTAAAATATAGATCATATGTAATAAATTGAAATCACTAGCCTACTACATCAGAAATTTGTTTTATCATGTCCAGTTTCTTGAGATTGGGTGTATCGGCTATAATTTTCTTGTAAGCATTGCTAAGGGTCTGCTTTTCGATACTACGCAAATGACTCGGCTAACGGCATTTGTACTTGGTTGTGTATCCATATTGGAGACCAATTATAAAATTAATTGTATTTATTTCGATATATTGCTTGTACATATGTATATTACTTATGAATATATCTGGTAACTATTACTGTAGAGTTCTGAAAAGAACTGCTAGTATATAATGAAATAACGGAGAAATAATAGGTAATAATTAACCATAAACAGTGTCAGCTGACTGAATCTGAGCAAGATCGATACAGTGTAACTTTGCCTTGCTTTCAACCAATGAAACTTCACTGTCAAAGTGGTCTCTTCAGAAATTCGTCTCTCTACTTTAAAAATAGACTATAGATGATAGCTTCGTCGCTGTAACAAAGCTGAATGACAAATCATCATGGATTCACTTTGAAGAGAAAGAAATATGAGGCATTAGTTTTTGACGGACCCTCGCACATTTTTGGAAGATAATATTTGGTGAGATTTAATATTTCTTTGAAAAGAACCTGTGCTTATCCGGTTATAGTCGTACAGTTCGAAGATGTTTTTTAAGTATCAATCTACTAATTAATTTACTAACGTTTGAAGTTACTTTATTCCATTTCTCGCGTAGAAATGTATATATGTACATACTTGTGGCGACTAAAGATACTAGTACGGACCCCTCGATAACTGAATTAGATTGAGGTGGAAAGATCGAAGGAACTACTCTAACATTACAAAGATTCCGTTCATTTCGTTCCCTTGCAGATAGTCGTGATAAACTTAGGCTTTTGGTTTGTTAACGTTTGAGTTAATGATGTCTCTAGCAATTAATCGCAATCCTGATTATTATGATTTAATTAATTTATTCTTAAGATGATATATCTCTGGTTTCGAAGTTCGATTCGTTACACTACATATATTCTACCTTCTATAATTCCATTTTCAGTGGTTGCGCTGAGGCTCGTTTTAGAGCTACTCATTTGTGGAGTCCATTTCTCCTTAATAGCTGCCTCTTTAATCACTGTAATTATAATTCCATATGCAGGATTATTCATTACAAATTACCCATCCTTTCCCACTGTCATTATTTCATATAAAAATTGTTTGGAATATAACTGATTTTCTTAATGCCATGCAATGTATTTTTTATGTAATATCCCGTATATCATAAAATTTTTAGTAATGATTCCTTTTTCCCTTTTCTGACATCAAAAATATTCTAAATGATACTACTATCTTAATTAACTTTTAAATTATTTCAAGTTAGCTACTAAATGTCAAATATCACCTGTAGTGACTTAAAGCAGCTGCAGCTGTTGCTATGTAATTTGGTGTGTGTAAAATCTTGCATGGCGTTGTTAAAGAATTACCTCGTCCTAATAAATGTTGCGCTGTTAATTGTACCCTAAAAAAATGCTACAGTCGATGCTACCGCTGATGAAATTATAACAGTGTATCTAAAGCGATGTACACACCAGACAACAAAATGTTGCCAACTGTTGGCAACGCGTCGACGGATGTTGGCAACATATTTGTTGGATACAACAACATGTAATCGGATACATGTGGTCAACAGTGTTGTGCGTCCAAGCCAAAATCAGTTGCGCGTCCAAACTAAACAGTGTTGACAACAATGGACCGGTCTACTGCTGCTGGTGTTAGTGCTGCTTTCATTCTAATAGCTTTTCATGCCCAAAAACGAAAAAGAAGATGGTGGCAGCGACAGTTTTTACAAAATGGAACATGTTATGGCGAGAACTTAATGGCAGAGTTACTTTTGAACGATGGAAGTTCGTTCCGCAATTTTGTGAGACTTACTAAATCGGATTTTGAAGAAGTTCTCTGTTTGGTCACTCCTAAAATCTTTAAAAAGAATACGAACTACACTGATCGAACGTCATTTGTTGACATAAAGTTGACGACACCGTCCAGACAGAGCGATGTTATCCATCTCAAATTGAAAACACGGATACACTCAACACGCAACAAAATTCTTTGATGTATTGCCGCTCAACATCGGCACTATGTTGCCGAGTATCTGTCAATTTATTGTGATGTTGATGGGATCTGGCCGATTGTTGTCTGGTTTGTACTTACCTTAACGATGGTGGCACCACTGCTAACAATCACACTTACCAATGCGTCATTGAGCTGTTACTATAGTAAGAACAGCACTATACTGAAAGTTATTCAGCGATTCACAGAAGGAATACATAAAGTAATAAAAGTACTCAACGAGTATTAAAATCAATACTGGGTGTAGGCTCATATGTTGATGAGAAGCCCAATCGCAATCAATAAGGTGAACTAATCAGAATATCAACAAACAACATAAAAAATACCAATAAGAAATTTTAATGAAATAATGTAAATATAAGTGCATAACAGTAGATGGAGTCTAAATAATAACCCGCATGACTGTTATATAATTATGATGGCACGTATGAAGTTAAAAAAATAAAAATGTATTCCTTGATATTTTACACTTATAATTCTCATAGATATTCAAAACAAACACAATTGAACTAATCACTGGTGTCGTATAGGGTATATTGCAAATGTAGGTCTTTACGCCCAATACTAACTTGTGACTTTAATTTATGACATATTTACAATGTTGACGGTGAATTGTCTTCAAGAAATAATATCATTGACAGTTGTAAAAGATTCGAAACTTAGTGAATAAACAAAAAAATCATTTTTCATCTATAAAGTAAACTCATTTTCATATAAACTAATATCTGTGATGGAAATTCTAGAGAGTCGTCGATTTTTGATTTTAATTTATCGTATGCTTCAATATACAGAGTAAACCATATTCGAGTTATATAATCAACCATTTGAACTGAAATCAAATAAAAGACGCCGAAATGTATGGAGGAGACGAGGAGAAGCATTCAATCCGAAGTTGGTCCAATCAACTGTAAAGCATGGTGGAGAGTGTGTCATGGTATGGGGCTGTTTTAGTGGAGCAGGGGTGGTAAAGTTACATATTATTCAAGGGAAATTAACTGCGGCTGAATACATAAACATATTAGAAAACAATCAAAACAAACATCAACAATTTGATTCAGTTGATCAATTAGGATTAATGGGCTCGTATATCTTCCAACAGGATAACGACCTCAGACATACAAAATTGTATTGAAAACGAAACTCAGCGACACTATAATGGCCCCCACAAAGCCCTGATCTGAATCTTATCGAGCATCTGTGGGAAGAACTGGATAGGAAAGTTCCTCAAAATGCTCGTTTTATACCACCAGAGGTTGAGAGAGGTATTTTATTAGTGGAGTAAAATCGTCTCTTCACGAACTTTGTTATTTTTTAAACATTGCCTATAGCTAAATGCGATAGTTTTTGGGTTATTAGTTAGCTTTCAAACTCAATTTAGAAACATCTATAAAAGACGCCATTTTTCCGGTTAGTGTTAACCTGTAGTGTAAGCTACTTCTCGCATTAAACCGTCAGTTCAGTTAAAAAATACTGTGACAGTTCTTTCTGGCGATTTCAATATACAGAAATACGCGTACCCGGAGCTAACAACTTCCATCCTTGCAGTCTTGGTCCTAATATTTCTGCCTGAGTTCTTGATAAATTGAGATCTCGAACTAGGTCATTTAATTCCAATTGATTTATTAAATGAGGCGTGTCCTCTTGAGATGGCGGCAAATATTTTTCATCTGTGTCCGACAACTCTGAAATGTATTCCTTCTATCTCGGTTTCAACATGTTCTTGGTTCGAAACATCCATAGGACTTGCTACTGGCAAAGGTTCCGAATGAGGAACTGGACGAGTGGCAGAAGGTAAATTAGGATAGCTAATTTTATCCTTATTTTTACTGGAAAACCCGAAGGTCTTTGTACAGCTAAAGTAGCAGTCTGTCGAATGATCCTTTTGTTCTCGCCAGATCATAGACCTACCAAATGGCATAGCTACGCTCTTACCTTTTATCCAGCTCCTCAAAGTAACAGCACATCGTGCACAGACATTGTGCGTAGTCCACAACTTGTCTTGATTTGTCATTTTTAATTTAAAATAAATGTTATACGATTTTTCTGTTAACTGTGTAATATTTCGTCTAGCTGTTGAACGGTGAATTCTCCACATACATAACAAAAACTGTTAGGATTGTTTACACACCTACGGGACATTGGAATTCAAAAAACGTTTAACTAATGTTACTACCATATATAGAGTCAATTTGAGTCGAATATCGTGTCTGTAGGGTCGTATATATACTCACATATGCACAGGTCTATTAATTCCTTGATTTGATTGATTCTAGAGAAAAAAGGGAGTAGTTTAACGACTATGACGTACAAATGAAGCCCAAACATGTGAAATCCTGTTCAGACATGCCCATTAGCATGTTAATAACTTGATAGTTTCTTTTAACTTATAAAAAATTATCTTTACACATACAGTACATTTAATACATATATGTACCTATGTATGTATAAAAAAAACATTTCTCGGAAATCTGACGCAATAGCCAATTTTTGAAAATATTTTCAGAATTACAATGAAAAAGTCCATAACGTACACGTATAAGAGTGTAAGAAAAAAACCCTGTTGACCAGTGATATTAGCGTCACGATAGCCTCAATATCTTGGTCTGCCCGTTCCTTTCATTTAAATCTACTTAATTTATTTCTGTGAAGATTTGGATATGTCAATGGAAATCTCAATAACTAAGGTAAGTATATACACTGGAACCTCGCTAATCTCCGCGCTCACTTATACCCACCCTCATTCATATCCACACTATAGCGCTCATTTATATCCGCTCGGCATCCACCACCCGATAGTGCACGTATTCACATGAGCCAATCAGCGCGTAGGACGACCTTTCCTCTCCGCTAATGGGATAAGAGTGGGGATCCCTACTGAGCGGATGTAAGTGAATGTTTACGTTTCCCGACCGCGGATATAGACGAGGTTCCAGTGTATTTATATTTCTTCGGACATTTCTTAAAGAAATCAGCAACATTAAAGAACACCCGGTATATTGCTAGTCATCAAGTCGTTTAAGCATTATAACACAAAATATGTTAGTAACATAGACGGTATACTGGAAGGTTATTTTTTATTTTAGCACCTATACAAATCGACGTCTAAGGAGCCGTAATTTTAATACCCATCTATAGTGCAAGGAGAACCAGATTTTCTGAAACATTTTGATATTTGATAATGATCAGTAACCGTAGATGTTATTCAAACCTATTACCAATAATTTTTTATAGAGAAAATGCTTTTCCTTAATAAAGAACTTTTGGCATTCGTAGAAAACTGGAAAACGAATTACGATGAAAATACAAAGCAAATACAAGGTATTTAATCATGCAACTGTATTCCTTATAAAATTTAATAAGATATTTTGTATTTAAATTTCATTACGATGAGCAGTTGCTATCCATTTATAAAATTTTGCGTATAGCATTCCTTTATAGAAACGGGTTTCGATATAGATCATAACTTTAAAATTTGGTACTAAAACAACGACATGTACGCCGACAGCATTGAGTGGATTCTTCAAATATATCAGTAAATGGTATGAACGTAAAATATTATTTGTTGGCACGCCAAAAGCTATTAACATTAAACATATATCTGCCATATAATTTTAACGTTTGAGGCCATCAAAACGCACATTTGATCAGCGATGTAGCAAGTTTTATTCGTGTAACTCTTTTTACGTGTACCGAAAACATTTCGCATGATTTATATCGTGATATGTTAATAGTTAAGTATCTATTGTAGTTTTAGTTTTGGTGTTAGTGTTGAAATTATATTCGCGAAATTATTACATTTATTGTATCACGCAATGCCGTTTCATTATTTAATTTATAGTTTCTTAAACTATTCGTTAGTAATATAAATTAATTCATTAACAATCAAGTAATAAATGCTATTGATCAGGATCATTTTCAGGTATTTTTACTGACAACACTTCCAATAAAATACTAATGAGATAAACAGTGGAGACTTCCAAATATGTAACATTAAAATAAATATATCATTTTAAAGAGTAACATATTATTTCGTGTTATTTTTACCTGTAATTTTGGTTGAAAGGAATTCTCGCCAATAATATGACTCACTCTTTGGTATAACCTGCATTAAACAATAAGGGAATATTCTATTGTCATTGAAAATAATAATGCGTACAATACAATCGATTCCACGTATAGAGAAACCTACCACACATGTATACATGTCTGTGTATGTAAATACATATGTATATCAGGGATGAGCAAGAATATTGGTAACGTTAAATTATCATCCCTATTCCATCTTACGTTAATCGCATTGATTCTAACTATGAATATGATGTAATTCATTCCTGACATTGAACTCTCTTTATACTTAATACTACACCAATTTATATTGCAAAATATTTAATGTATTGCTTTGATGACCGTAGGCTCAGTAGCATATTAGCGATTAAGCGTTCTAACTTAATAGCTTGATAAACTAAGCTTAAGTTCTTTTAAAATTTGCTGAAGTATTTAAAAAATAGTTTAAATATCTACTACAGGTCGACCAGAATGCCGTGGTAGTGATGACGCGTTCTGCGCATATAGGGAGAGCGCATACACCGCGTATAACAAGCGTGTGGTCCTTCTTCTCTCCTCTAGGGTTGAACGCGAGGTTCTTTAACGCTTTTATCTCCATGTTGGGCGCCTCCGGCTCTTGAGATTTGATTAAGTGAATGGGGTCCATCAGCCCCGGGATCTACGATCCCTAAGATATTGTGATCTTCGTATGTGTAGATACCAAGCGTGAATGTGCGCTCTCGACTTATAGTCCGGGAGCTACGGGCATTTTTGCCTCGTGAAAGTATACACTATAAATTTTTCACCATAGGTAGTTTTCTTATTGTAAATAAAGTAACTGACCGTCAGACCTTTTGGAGGCGGTAAGTTAAGATGTAGGAGGCTGACGAAGTTATCGAAAAAAGTTTTCAAAATAGTAGCAGTATACACGCTACAAATTATGACATTGTTTATTCATGATGTAAATTTAAGAAAAATAATCGTCCGACGTCGATATGCCGGTAAAATCGTCGTCAGTTATGTATGAGTAGTCGTCGGAAAATTCTGCAAATAAAGTAGTAATATACAATTTGAAATTGATAGTGGTGATCATTTATGATTAATATAACAAGAAAAAAAATCGTCAGTCGGGCCTCTAGAGTGTATCGCAGCGTTCAAAAGCATTGAGCGCGTGCCGTCTTTTGCGGTCCAACTGACGGACTTTTAACTATTATCATGCAGTCTGACGATTTTTTTTATTTATGTTAATTATAAATAATAACCACAATCAATTTCAGATTGTATACTGCTACTCTAATAATATTTCTTGAGTCATGAATATAAATACTAAAATTAACACACAAACCATTAGTTTAATAGTGAAAATATTTTTTTAAATCATAGTGTGCTGCTAAATCTGTACTATATCTCAGTAAAACAACTGCCGTATTTACACATGACTAGGATATAAAGTAACCGCTTAAGTTAGTTGACGAATAGCCTCTCATATATGCGCACGCGTTCAAATTTTGAAAATGGCTAATTCAACGCCTTTTTGTGTATTTTGTTAAAAAAAAAAAGATACGTTGCGAGCATTTGTGTCAGACACGCTAAAAAAATGTAAAGCAGTGCTTACTATTCGAGTGGAGAGAGAATTACACATGAATGATGTTCAGTTACCTTCAGAATTGTCTCCAATTTTCATGTACCATTCGAAGTGTTACCGATTATTTACAGCTTTACCAAAAAAGTATAGAACTACTGCAATTACTGAAACGCTATCGGATGCTTCGGTAGTTCCAAGGTGAGTGTTTTTTTTTTAATAAGCAATTTGAAAAATCCTTAATCAATTGAATTTTATACGAATAAATAGATTTTTTAAAATTGAAGTTGATAGTAATGCAATTCCGTAACCAAATAAATCGCTTCATATATTTTTTTAAACGTTTAATTATTACACTTAAATTAATGTATTCATCGTTGCAGTAAGAGTTGAAAATAATTATGTGTGTATCATGTGTTAATTTAAAGTTTGAAATTCTTAGTGTTGTTTTGCTCAAAGTATAAGATCGTCGATGATTTGTTCATCGTATACCTGTATTGACAGGAGAGTGTCAACGTTCTGCTACCTCATTTTTACCTGTAAACAGGCTACCAGGATTTCACGCTCTCACGGGATGTGATTTTAATCCTGCCTTCTTTAAGAAAGGAAAGAAAAAGCCTCTCGAAATACTACGAAAATCGGCAAAATATATCAGAACATTCATTGGTATTTGTGATTGGTCGAATGAAAATGTAGATGAACAATTCAAAGTATTGGAGGAGTTCGTATGTCAAATGTATGGATACTATAATTTGGACGACATAAATTTGGTACGAGTGGCGCAGTTTATGAAGACATACAGAATAAAAAGAAACGAAGATATTCTGCGCGTAGATAATAATTTTGATGGCTCTGCGCTTCCTCCTTGTAGATCAGAATTACGCCAACATTTATTGAGAACAACATATATCGCTCAAATGTGGGGCCATGCTTACCGTGAAAATCCTGTCATTTCATCTCCGATTCATTATGGATGAAGAGAGAAGATGACAAATATTGCTTCCAATGGTTTGAAGGTGATCAGTTACCTTCCATAGAGACGATAACTGACGGCATAGATCGAGAAGAAAATATCATAGGTATTTCATTATGCCCATTCCAATAAGAATTATCGAAATATTATGCTCCTTATTTAATATTTATGCATTTTGCAGAAAATTTGAACGAAACCGAATCACAAGGTAATGACGATGAGTTGGAATACGGCGAGAGTGCGCTAGATGATAGCAGCAGTGATACGTCATTGGAGACTAGTGATTCTGAGAATGATTATGAAGAAGCATAATATTTGATAAAATCATAATTAGCCAAAGAATTTAACGCTCGATGTGTATAAACTGGGAGAAGAAAAACGCCAAAAAATTGTACAGGATAAGGTTGTTTAATACATATTGTTTTTTTATTGCGACCGTTTCAGTGCAAACCCGCACCTTTTTCAAGCAATCAACAAATTGACTAGGAACTATGTCAAATTATTTAAATAGTCCAAATGATTGATAATATATTGATGACATCTCCACCAAATGATGTGATTATTAATTACGATATATTGCAAATAAATGTGTTTGTCTAGGAGAATCGTAACTTATTCCTTGTGGTGGTATGTTCAAACAATATGCATTAAGCAACCTCATTATGCTCAATTTTTTTCTTCTCCCAGTTTAAAATCATAATTAATATAATTTTCAATTTTACTTAGAAAAATAAATTCTTTCACAATACTGCTAGAATAAAAATTTATACTTTATTCATTTTCATTTATTATTTAATTTATTAGTCAATTACTTCATTTCATGTAATCGAATTCTTCTAATGTATTCTAAAAATATCATATTACATTGAAAACTTAAAAGATGTCAGTATAAAATAATTATTTTCTCTATTAAACTAATGGTTTGTATGTTAATTTTAGTATTTATATTCATGACTACAGAAATATTATTAGAGTAGTAGTATACAATCTGAAATTGATTGTGGTGTTTATTTATGATTAATATAATATTTAAAAAACCGTCAGACTGCATGATAATAATTAAAAGTCTGTCAGTTGGATGGCAAAAGACGCCACGCAGTCAATGCTTTTGACGCGTGCGATGCACTCTAGAGGCCCGACTGACGAACTTTTAACTATTATTATGCAGTCTGACGATTTTTTTCTTGTTATATTAATCATAAATTACCACCACTATCAATTTCAGATTGTATACTGCTACTTTATTTGCAGAATTTTTCGACGATTACTCATACATAACTGACGAGGATTTTACCGGCATAATAATAATTTGTAGCATGTATACTGCTACTATTTTGAAAACTTTTTTTGACAACGTCGTCAGCCTCCTACATCTTTACTTACCGAGGTCGTGCGGTCTGACGCTCGGTTTATCATTAATCAATATATAAACTATTATCAAAGATATATTTCACTATGTATATAATTACTAATGAAAAAGGTCCCGTAGCTCCCGGACTATTAGTTATATACCCCCAACGCATGACCCATTAGATCCACCTCTTACATCAGTGTGCCAATCACAGCTAAGTACTGCAAAGTCATACTTTTACCCAACCTCTCTAACTTCAACGCAACTGCCAATTCTGGTCAACCTGTACTACTAGTAATGTGTTAATTTGTTTTTATTTTATATTAAATTTACATTAATATGTGCTTTAATATTAATTGTTAATTCCATATATTAATGATTTCCTTGTTTCATTAGATATTTTTGTTGATAGGCATAGGCTATATGTTTTAATAACATTTGGCACATATTAAATGTCAATTTATAGTAGCAGTATTGTAACCAAAAACATAATAATTTATGTTCTGCAATAAATTGGTATTTAATTAATTGCTGTGTTATTTGAAGTAAAAGTACAAATATATCTCTTATCTATATATAAAATTAGGTGTAGAAAATTCACAATAGATCTTATAGGTCGCAATGAAGAGAGGCAGCATTGCCTACACAATCCACTAATCTAATCTACTAATCTGTGGTAAGTCATATAAAGAAACTAGAGCGGCATATAAACACAAAAAAAGAGACGACAAATCAAAAACAAGGAAAAAGGAAATATCAACACTTCAATGGCAGGTTACGATCTCGACGAAAATGCTATGAAAGAACTGTTTCAAAATTCCACAACATTTTGTTGATGATTTTAGAACATAGCATTCGAAAATTCAATCAAATTTATACTCTCCTTAAAGGGGTAAAACAATAAATTGTAAAAAAAGCTGTAGGCATTTTAGGCAATTGTTCTATCGGCTACCACAACTTACCCAGTTGCAAATATTACTAGTCAAGCTAATCCTAAAAAAGAATAATAAAAATAGAGTAGGTACATGTATTGCTGATCAGGCAGTCGACGAAAAGACGAAATGGTGGAATAAATATTTCAGTGGTTTGGATAGAGAGAAAGAGTGGTGGTATTAGAATAATTGAAAACAAAAAAACGAGACCGTTATGAGCATAATAAGATAAAATTTTGTATCGAACTAAACGCGACACTGCTTTAGAATTTTAGGTTTGGGAATTGCATGAAATGCTTTTTATAGTGTTAGCAAACAGCTGAATTCGGCGGTTTACCAATTCATTTGCACCAAATAACAGGCAAATGTTTTAACAAATAAGTCGACAAACTACCGCGTACGATATTCATATACTAAATACACCAAATTGAGCCGATAGCCAGTGTCGGAGCTTGTAAAACAACAATACCACATCCTATAGGATCAAGATATTCTCTTACGGAAGTTTAAAACTGCGTATACAGGATTATTCAAGTATACCAGAACACCCAAATATTTGAAATCGTATAAATTTTCAAAGAATATTTCAAACAAAATGTTGTTGGTTTTAAAACATATTGCTCATGTTGTAATGGAAATTGTCTGTAACTTACTTTTCCCAAACGGAGCCCCCTATATGTATTTACATTTTTGAAATATTTACTATTCTTTGTAATTTTTACCAAATAGATGTGCCCAAAGAAACATATATTTCTTAGACCGCTATTTAAGTGTAGGAATGTGATTTTATTAAGAAAATAAGGATCAAACTGAAGTACTTTGCTTTTCGTAGACATTCATCTAATTTCTAATGACAGACTTACAAAAAATCACGCCAAGATGTTCTAGTACATTTGACTTACTCTATATATTTCAAACAAAAAAAAAACGTATTATTACATTTAATAAAATATTATGGCACTTGAACAAACACATACAAATTAAATCAAAAAAGACGTCAAAACAAGGAACTTTATCGATTTTGTCTCAAGAACCATTTTCGTATATATAAATTAACATTTTATAAAGCAACTTTTAGAAGGATATCCTACAAACAGAAATAAACGGTAATCCCTACATGGTTTACAAAAATATGTTTGAGTGGACGCTATTTTCCCTATCCCCAGAATTCTTGCTTGGCAATGGGATATGCGATGCAATTTTCGTAGATCACTCAGTTCCTTAAAGTACAGACGGAAATATTTATAATCATAACAAACAAATATGCGTGATATGTTAGAGCTCATACTCTATTACATGTACATATATAAATTTCATCCTAGAAATGAAAATATTTTGAGAATAAATATATATGGGCAATATACTGTATGTGCATACTTTCATTATTAAAACAATAAACAAATAAATTTAAGATAATCGCATCGTCACTGTCAGTTTAGGGATCTCAACTTTTCATACATTTATATCTTATGAAGAATTTAAGAATTTTATCTTGAACAATTAAAATACATACAGAGGTATTTTTTATTTATGAAGTTTTCATTAATTTTCACATTAACAAATTATCAAAAATGAGTACTTTGAATCGCATACGTATGCGTACTAAATTATTAAATATTTTAATGAAACAAAAATTTTCAAATAAAATGTATAATATTATTACATTTTTGATACTATCGAAAATCGTACACATTTCATGTAGACTATTGTATAACTATCTTCAAGTGTGTTGAAAATATTGGCAAGCAAAGATTCACATTTTGCAATAAAAAATAAAACCTAAAGTGATAGATATTTTTAAAATAAACCCTGTTTTGTAAATAATCCCAAAGTAAAAAAAATCCGAGAATATTAAATCAGGAGAACGTGACGTGGCCCTCACTACTCTATCCATCTTCCTGGAAATGTACCCAAACTCTATGCCGAAGTGAGAAGACACCCCATCTTGGTCAAAACTAAATATGCTGTTAAGAAATGTCATCGGCACCAACTCAAAGAGTAAGAAATCTAAGTATCTAGCAATAGTCAGATTTTCTTCGAAAAACTAGGACTTGGTGAGAGTGTGACTCACAGCGACACATAAGTTCCTAAAAAAAAAAACTACAATCGTCCGGACAAATCATCCTTGTTTAACTCTTATAACAAATCCACTCATACGAATGTTTTTTTTAACATTGTGGTTTAGAAAAAATTGTCTTGTAATGTCTTTTTTATATAATTCGATTGCTTAGTTACTTCAAATAAATGCCTAAAAGTTGAAATACTTTATTTGATTTAGTTTCAACATCTCAATTTAGGATTCCGAGCAAAAATATTAATTAACTTTTTTAACTTTATATTGGTACTTTGTTGATAATTTATAAGTAAAGACAAGGAAACTTTTTAGTTGTAAATATATCAGAAATGGTTGGTCTATAAACTTTTTTGAGAACCCGATATATTAGTGAACTAAATCACCACAGCAAGAATAATAGGAAATTTACGGATCAGAGCAATTTTAATTAAAATATTTAATAACGCAGTTATTAATTTTGTTCAGAACTTTATTATTGCGCTGTATAACATTAACAGTACACACACATACATACATACATATATCAAGTCAGTAAATTCAAATGTGAGTTATAATTCCCTAGCTGACTTTGAATTTTATTGCAAAACCCTATACTGGCAACCAACACGATGTAAACCTATGCTGGATCTGACAGTATTGTACACACAATGCGATTTCTACTAATTACACTAATTACGTATGAAACTGCTAATGGACTTGAACATAAATTGGAACGAAACAATAGCGAGCTGGTTGCTGAGAGATACATCTACACGTTAAATTGTACTATGAAAGTATTTCCACAAAAAAAGTCTTAACAATTTTTTCCTATTATCCAACATGTAAAAAATTAAATACATTCTGCACTACTGTTTGGTAACGTTTTTAGAAATAGCAAGGTCTTAATAAAACAATTCTTTATTTTAATAATTAGCATCGACAAGATTTGGATGAACAGAACCAACGGGGAAATCCGGTAAATATTTGCATTTTGTAATACCAGAATCTAATGCTGGAACTCGTAAGAAGTTCACAAATATTTTCATAATAGTCACATTTTTCGTTTGTGTTTGTGGCGATTGTTTGAATACGTTCTAATCAATACATTCACTGTTCTGTTATCTGTTACAGTAGGTATTCATTTTTCCCCTATGGAAAGCTGCTTTAATTTTGTTTTCACTTGACCTACATCAGACTTGCTGTATCAGTTGTACAAGTTGTACAAGTAGACAAGCGGAAGATTCATTATGAAACGATACATACCTCGAGAACGGGCAGAAATTGTAAAAAAAAATTATCAAAAACAATCGTCGATTATCGTAACTCAACGAGAATTGCGTAGAAAATTCGGTAGACATCATGTTCTATCAGTGAAGGCAGTTCAGTTTAGCTGCAAAATTGAACAAAATAGGACTTCGGCTGACAGACCACATTCTGACAAATCACGCACAATTCGTTCAAGAGAAAATATAGACTGTGTATGCGATGACGTGGTAATATACAGCGTATGTTAGTGAACGACTTGCACCTGCTTATTTACAAAATCCAGGTAACCCACAGGGTTCTGCCCGCAGACTACGAAAAATGAATGCAATATTCTAATGCTCTAGTGAGCCTTAAAGACGAAATTCAGACATTTTTGGACAAAATCATAATGAGAGATGAAGTCCGTTTCTGTATGAATGGAGCTGTGAATACGCAACACCACCGATTCTGGAGTAGTGAGAACCCACAAGTTATCTACCAGCAACTGCTACATGATCCAAAAGCTACAGTATGGTGTAGCGTTAATCCTGGAAACATAATTGGGCATTATTTTTTTAAGAACGATCAAGAAAGAACAACTGCCGTAAATGGTGATCGTCACAGAATGATGCTACAACATTTTTAGTTCGAAAAATTGAATGACTTAAGCTGGAGAATATGCGGTATCAACAGGATAGTGCCACGGCCCACTGAATTCGTAAAAAATGGCTATTTTGAGCCAAGATCCCTTAATTTAACTGTATCCGACTTTTGGTTATGGGATTATCTCAAAGATCGGGTTTTTGTAACTCATCCTGAAACTCTGGAACCATTAAAATCCAATATCTTGGAAGAAATTGCAAACATAACACCTGAAATGTTGGAGAACGTAATGAAAAATGCTCTAAAAAAGAGCTCATTACTACATTAATGCTAGAGGTGGTCATTCAGTTAATATTAATTATTATTTCTATAATAATAAGATATATTTTAAGATTTAAATAAATATTTCTTCTATTAATTTTGCATCATTTTGTACAAAGACTACTGACGTGCTACAGGATCTGTTTTTGTATTGGTTTGACTGCAATTTCGATGCATATTTCTTTTTCAGATATTAGCTACCATAAAAATATGTTTGACATAACAACCATAACATTAGTTCGGTTAAATTTATAGAATTTTAATTTGTGAACGTATGAGTAACAACAAGAGCCGCAAATATGGGTTTTGTAGATGGGAATTGTGATAAAACATCTCTAAAAAAATCTTGTCTAAACACATCGACAAATAGTAATAAAATATTTATTACTCTACCAAAGAATGAAGAAATTCAAAGAAGCGATTATCAAATGCGGACCAGATCGCTAGGAAACACAGAATTCCAACTTATGAAATACTGGGGACAAATTGTAACTGTTGGTTTTTGCAAATTCTGAGAAAAAAACAGGAGAAGCATTATGAAAATTAAACATGTTAATAAATAATAAAACAAAAGCTTCTCTAATTTAGGTTGGTCACTGGCAGATGTACAAGTAGCGCAGTGTCGTCAATCATATTAAAGGAAATTCTAATAAAAAAACAAACTACTCTACTCGGGTCGATGGCCGCAGTGGTTAGGCGGCTGACTATTGTTGTGAGAGGACGATAGGTGCCGGGGTTCAATTCTCTGGAGGGACGGTGACATTTTTTCAGAGAGTTTAATCCCGGATCGACTTGCCATTCGCTGTTGGGAGCAAAGTGATAGTGCGACATCATAAAAGGCGATATGATGCTATCACAAAGCCATTTAAACACAACTTACACACACTAAACTACACCGCAAGAGTTGCAGTGATAGCCAGACAAGTGATACAGCTTACGGAGTCACTGCAACTAAGCACCCACCACACATTAAAAATATATATATATATAAATATAAATTTATAGCGTGTTATACTAAAAGCCATTTACAGTCGTCACACTAAAAAAAAACACAAGATTTTGAAAGCACGGCATCTTACACACGCGAACGCGTATACGGTAGATGTTTTAACATATGATACAGTATAATTAACATATCACTGCCCCCAACTATTAATAGTAAAATATTCACATAGCCTTAGACTAATGACGTCAAAATGGCGTCTATTTATTTTTCCGTTTAAAAATGTGAAAAGTTTTAATTTATGTATTTACGTACAAAACTGTATTATTATTACGTATATCAATCTTTAAATCAAAATCATTTTCTTCAGTCACAATACACTCAATCTAACGCTACTTACTAACCGGCCAAAATTAATTAGACGGAAAACATTAATTTACCAACGATTATAATATAGGAGTACTATCTAAGTCGATAACTGTTTGACGTGAGTATTTTACAAATAAATTAAATTAAATTGTGCTAACTATATACATTATTACTAAAAATCTTATTATATTTTGCATAAATTCAAGTGCTGCTTGTTGACGTTATTAGTATTGGTTTTGGCCTAAGTGAAAATTTTATATAAAAATTCATGTGCAAAAACGAGTCAAATTAAATTAAAAACAAAAACAGAGCAGAGAGTTGAACTTTGAAAAGCTTTAAAAATAGAAAGTATAGCAAGTAAAAGCTCTCGGCCAATAGCCCACGATCGATAACTTGCTAATTAGAATGACCTTTCTTTTTAATCGAGCATACGCCTCCAAGGTTCACTTTGCTTTCACCTTTTTTTGTTTTGGATATGCGTTCAAATCGTCGTTACAGTGTTTTACTCCCAAAATTATTATCTGTTGGCGACTATTTTTTGTTTTGAGTATTTGTTGTTTTGTTCCTTCACCTCTGCTATACATATTTACGAAACGAATAAATTGTTATAGTTATAACTCAAACGTCCGGGTCAGCAGACAATGTGTTAGTTATTCAAACAACGAAATAATTTTGGTAAGTGCTGTAATACGTAAAAGCACTCGTTACTGTTATCAGATCTATTAATATAATGAAACATGTGCTATTATATTAATTGAAAAGTATATCTACTATTAGAGGTTTGAGGAAAACGTATAAAAAATTTCCAATAAAAAGTAATTTTCTCAGAACAATTATCTATTTGTTTACTCGTCACTTAAATTATATTTAAAAATCTACAATCAGTATAGTTCTTGAAAATTTTCACTTTCTAGTATTTGTATACTTTCTAGTTACTACATAATACAACTGCAACTATACTACTAATTAATGCTTCGGTAACTATTACAAAATAAAAGTGCTTCACACAATACCTAAGCATTGCATCGACCATCATGAACTCCATGAAAGAAAAAATATTCCTACTATAAAAAAAAACTATGTTGGTCATAGCAACAAAAAAAAAAAACAATATAAAAAAGTAAAGCTAAGATATGTATAGTAATAAAGTAAGTTACTTTGAATAAGATTTTTGTTGTAAAACTCTAACTAAAGCAATTATTCGATACATTGCTGTCACCATTATGAGAAAAAAATTGTCATTCATCATTTGCAAGACCAACACTTTAGAGGAAACTAAAATACAATTGGTTGCTATTTTTGCAAAATCAATACCAGTGGCATATCATATGAAATAAAATAATAATTTGAGAATCTTAATAAACATATTGTTTGAATAGTTATACTACCTACATTATTTTATTGTATCAGGTAATCATGCATATTATACGGCATCCGATACTTAATCCCATAGAATTTACGTAAATCCAAATATTAGTTAACGGAGTGCATTTGAAGTACGTGTTTATATGGTGGCGGCTTATCAATGTAAAGTACATAACAAATATGATTTTATCAGTAAGCTATATAGCGATTTACCAATCAAATATCTGGGTCAATAATCGGAATTAGAGAAGCGAAATATATAATAATAATGAACTCATAAATATCAATCGAGTTGCATAATAATAACTTTAATAATAAATCAATCTTTAAAATGTGCAGGTTCTAATTTATCTATTATTGTATCCTGTAAATAAAACAAAGGTGTTTTGGCATGGATATCTTACTGCATAATTCAACTTCCGGGGTACACCTAACTTAATTCGGATATAGTGATGAGAGAAAAAGATAAAACAGAGCATCAAATTTGAATTTATAATCCTTTCTTCTTATCATGTGTTATGACATTTTTATAATACGTTCCAAAAGTAAATAGTATCTAATGTAAACGTAAATTAACACGTATTAACTTCTGTCATCATAGAAAACAAATGAGACCTATAAATACCTCGAATAGATTTATTTATACAAGACTAAATCTTTAATCGATTGAAAACAGCTCAGGTTATTTCCTGTTATCGTAACAAGTTATATTGTACCATCTTTATCACATTAAATGCAAATTTTTTACAACAAACTTCGGTTTGGTAATATCGATGGTTAACTTACTCTCTCTTAGTGTTGTCAATACGTCACCTCATTTGTTTCAGCCATCGTCTTCTTCTAACTGCAATTCTCCTTATTTTGATTCATCACCACATAAAAAATATTTAACATCTTCTAGTACCAAATTTGATTCAAGAATTTTGATAATCAGCCACAAACAGATGCCTACCCTAAATATTGCGGGTAAAGGTTTGCAGAAACGTGACCACCACCAGACGTTAAGAGTTTACTTCACGCGATCTTTAGCGAGTAAAATATCAATAATGGCACTCCGGTATACAGCAGTCATATCCTGTTAACAGCCTCATCACTGTTCTAAGGTGTACTCGGTCGAGAGCCAGCACACCTCTTAATAATGACTGCTCCATCATCCATTTTCTGTGTATCTGCTCTTCCAGTCTTTCCAGTGTAGCTAGTGTGCTTTTGGGATCCACTTAGCCACTGTACCACGTATCGCGGTCTTGGTTATCGCCAGACCCGATTCAGGTCCAGTGAATGTTGTTTCAGAGCCCTTTCTTGCCAGCTTGTTTGCTATTTTATTGGCTGGTATGCTCTTATGCTCCGATACCCACAGCAAAGTGATTTTGTTGTATTTAGCAAGGGTTATTAGGTTTTCCAGGCAGTCTCGTCTTTAGAGCCGCCTGGCTATGGATCGGCTAACCCTTAGATTGTTTCTCCAGTGGTCTTCTGGCACAAAACTCTGGTGTACGGTGGTATATTACCCGAATGTCATATATTCTTTATGATTCAGGATTTCACTATACCGGATGTCCCAATAGTGCGGTGTCGGGCGATATCTCAAGACCAGTTTGAGATACAAAAAAAAATTGAAATAGAAGATGTTTAATTTTTAAAAGGGCATAACCTAAAAATGCTTTCGTTTATACAGAGTGTCTCAGAAAAGCAGTACTGAATCGAAGTTTATTTTTTCAAATAGAACACCCTATATTTTATTACATTTTTAGAATTTACTATAAAATCAACATACTTTTCCTATACCATTGTCTCTACCTAATCCTAATAGTTTTTGAAATATTTGATATTTTCTCTAATAGATGTCATATGCAGATACTATTTTTCTAAGTCATATCTTACTTATGTTTGACCCCAGAAACAAAATGTTTGGTCTGTGAGTAGTCTATGCTTGCAATAATTTTTACAAATTGCTAAAGCTATTTTATTTAATACAGAGTGTTCAAAAAAGGGAAAGCAACATAACAAATCTCAGATTAAAAAATCTCCATTTTCTTAAATGGAATACCTAGTGTTTTTTCATGCTATTTTACTCCTGAAGGAAAGCGCTATATTTTTCTCTAAGCATGTCACATACCTATAGTTTTCGATTTTCGTTTTTAAATTCGCTTTATAAAAGACTGCATTTCAAGTCAGCAATATGTCAAAATTAAGATGGCCATGGAAAACAAATAACATTCATCATAACTCTAAACTGTCAGATTGTTTAGAGCAGTATTTTCTATATAAGTCAATTACAATTTTTTTTTGTATCTCAAACTGGTCTTGAGATATCGCCCGACACCGCACTATTGGGACACCCTGTATATACCAACTTCAGAGCCTGTGATTCTTCTTGAGCCAATTACGTACCAGATTTGGTTTTGAATACTAGGTTTCTGTTTTACTCCACACTCTTCCCAATCTAGGACGACCTTGAAGGGTTTATCGAAGGAAAGTTTGGGAATCATCGTATCACAGCCCACTTCAAAGATAGATTTCGGCTATATTCTGGCATGCCCCAAACAATTCTGGGTTCTTCAGTTTCCACCAAATTTTAGTTTATATGCCCCCATTTTCGCCTCCCTCTTCATGTAAACTGAAAGGGTGAAATTCACTTTTGAGCTTTTATTTTCAAAGTACTGATTCCCTATTGAAGAAATCGCATTTAATTCGCAAAAGAAGAAGAAAGTTCAATTTCGTCTAGAGACGTCGCCTAAGAGACAATTTTTCGTTAACCTCTCAACTCGTTTCATAATTTTATGTGTTTTGGCCGGGTTTATAGTGCAAGATTGTGCGCAATTATCTGTTACTTTTCATTATATTTTAAATATAAATATTTGTTAAAAACAGACAAGACAAAGTGAATTTAAATAAAACACAACGCATTGAATGCTTTAATAATTTATATTCGCAGAAACAAATTTCACAATCTACAGTCTGCTATGTAATAAAAAAAATTAGAAAAACTGGATGTATAAAAGATAAACCAAAATCTGGTAGACCTAAAAGAATCACAGAGCAAAATATAGAACTGGATACTATCCTAACAGTACAAGACACACCAGAAATCTACTATGCGCAATATTTTGAAATGAGAAAGTGATTTTGGGTCTGTTTTGAATAAATAGTCTGGATAGTTGGTGTATATAGCTGCATTTGATTACACAAAATATTTGGAATCGTTTAAGCAGTTCAAATATAAATAGCATGTTGAAAATGTTGAGTTGAACATCTAATTACGCATAAATGATGTATATGTAAATCACAGAGCTCGTATTATTTTGCCTACGCAGATGGAAATTCTTATTTCATCCGAAAATGGTTCAATTTCTAAATCGCACAATGAAATACCAAATGAATGCATGGAACTTTTCTCTTTAGTTCTGAAATTTAAATGACACTGCATTTTTAGTAACTTTAAATAATCACTTATAGATAAAAATATTAGTAAGTAATTAAATCCATCCATGAATAAAAAATCTGAAAATGTTAGTAACAACAATCACTACGCAATGAAAGCTTTCAATCAGGTTTAATGATTCATCATTTTAGTATTTAGATTCAAAAGTTTGTTCAAGGATTATCGAATTTAGACAATCGAAGGAAACACGTAAAAAGAAGTCAATTTATCTATGCGGGTTGTTTTGAGTACGTAATGCTTGATGATTTATGAGCTTCAAGGTCTATCATCTTACAGTTTTGACAAAAAGAAAGAAAAAAACAAACAACATTGAGTGACTGCTAAGCAAATTTACACAAAAAATTAGGTGAAAATCAATAGGTGACTTTAAGTATGAGCAATATAACATTTGGTATATAACTTCATATAGTGAAGAATTCACGAAAACACTGTGACTGTTCTTTGAATTAAAAATTTAAGAAATTGGAAAAACTGCAAACCTTCTATAAGTATACTTACAAGAAAAATTCCCGAATCTAGAAATTCAAAAAATTATGAAACTTTGGGAACATGTACACTTAATACTTTGATGTAAAAACCTTAAAACTACTACAAATTTGCGAATTTTATTACTACACTTTCTATATATAAGCTATGAGGAGTGCGAATACGCGAAAACCCTATTACCGCCCTCTTAACTACGAATTTAATCGCTACATTATTATTATTACTACAGTCATTTCAATCTCATTAGAGTTTAAAATCTATGGTTAACTTCACGCCGATGAATTATTATTATGTATAGAATGACACATATTAAAGATAGTTGTTTGCACTGTATTATCCCGGAAAAAGCAACAAAAATATTACACAAATAAATATAAAGTATTGACGACCTAATACATTCCTAATGAATACTATAGGAAAAGTATATGCATTAAATCGACGCTTTCATATTTTGTGTGTACAAAATATTCAATGCGGAATTCGATAACAATATCCGAATATATAAAATGAAATATTCAAGACATCTTAAGTAAATGTAAATACGACAGAATTGAATTACCATAATGTATTATATGTATAAATAATTCTATATACCTATACTGTTATATTTCATGTAAATAAGTAGAATTTCCTAATTCAAAGGGACATACAGTATAGCCAACAATTTTTAACTTAATGTCATGAAATATTAATATTAACAGTCGTTTCTTTCTATTTCAGAATTTTTTTATGTAATTCTTTTTTATTATAAAATAAATAAACAACAATGTTTCTGAAATATCAACTGCATCGCATTCTAAGTATACCGGTACTGACGACCTCCTACAGTTCAATAGTCGATACTGCACGAACTTTATGAGTCAATAGAGTGTCAGTTGCGATATACTGTCCGCAGTGTGCACTGTTTCACTTGAATGCTTTGTCGCTATAGTTTGTAACAATCAATTGCTCGGTACTAGTCGAGTAGAAATAAAAACTTTACGATTCTCGCACTCAATATCCACAATATTTAGGTGGCATTGCTAAGTAGCTGCGTCATTGGATTCTTTTCATTGAAGCTAATTTGAATGCTCAAAGTTATTTAGAGCTTTTGCAAAATATTGTAATATTTGTAGTTGAAGGATTGGGGAATATTGAGCTTGAACACGTTTGGTCCCAGTTGTCCGATTTTTCTCTAGGGAACTATGTACACCAAAAATATTGTCATTAAAACATTAATGTTCGTCGAAGCTTTTATAGTAGGCTAGGTGGCCTATATTGACCTTTCATAATAAAGTGAAACTTGTAAATTCTTTAATTAATTTTCAGTTTATTTTTCTAATATCAAAAGAACATTTATTTCACTTTCTTATTAAGTCTTTACCTACTTTTAACATTTACATTTCTATAAAATAACGTTATCTGCCTCTTAAAATTGATGTCTAATAAAACGATAATGTATTTATTTTTCAAAATTATATCCGTAAATTTTAAATATCCGCACAACATGAACATTCGAAGTGTGTGAAAATTTGACTCCCACTTACGTCGAGCGTTCTCTTATCACTCGATAACTTGCCGCGCTTGTCTCGTGCAATATCGGGTGACAATAGGAGTTTGCCGGTATCAGTATATCTTTACATACAACAAGTAGGAAAGTGATACAAAACATTATATTGTATCCAGAAAAACTAAAATACAAATATGTATACCGTAGATGTTCTTGAATAAATATTATTTTTTATATTACATCTCAATCTATTTAGTATTTAGTTTTATGCAGAGTTTTCCACGTTTGTTCTTTTCTTTCAGGTCGAAAATAAACAACCGACGAAACAGCTTAATTATATTTATATTAGCAAAAAAAATTTTTCCTAATTTTATTGGGTAATGACCGTCGATTTTATTTCATTTTTATTTTACGTTTCGATACATATGCAATCGTATCATTTTCAACTAAAATGTTAGCGAATTAAATTGTATAGTGATATTAAAATATATATTACATATATATGACATATTAAAAATAAGTCATACCTACATGTAAAAGATACATGCAAGTTTGTCTAAAACATTTACACAAATACAATAATATCAAACTTTAAAAACAGATTAAAAAAAAGCAGAGTTGTGTAGGGTAAAATATTGGTCTTATATTACTTTATATTACAGATTATACATATGTAAGGTGCAAGAAAAAGAATTCAATTCTAGAATACTAGATAGATATAATCTAGTTTTTATGTGTAGATATTAAGTTGCTGCTAAGATATTGAATGTCACTTCGGTCGTTGATAGCATTTTTGTCTTTTTTAATATAAAGCATTTCTTTAAAAATATGTTTGTTAGTTGGTTTTTTTTTTCTAAAATGGTGACTTTATCATAATCAAGTGCTGTTGAATTCGTACCATCGCAGTTTTTATAGTTAATTTGATAAATTAAATTTGTTTATTTTGATTAATAGGATTTTTAGTTATAATGAAGAAGGATTGGTTGGGGTAATTTGGTTTGTCGGCAATACAAAGGTTGTATGATGTCAGTAGTTTTGTAGATTTTCGGAGAGATGTTTTGTATATGATAAGCTATTCTAATACCCCAATTAAATACAAGATCAGTACGATTAACAATCTGGTTGATCGTGCTTACTCATTTTCACCAGAAAACCTCCAACAAAACATTTTGCAAAATCAGAGACATTCTTACCAAAACAAGTTATCCATATCATTTTTCTAACAAATACAGGAATAAAAGACTTAACTATAAATCCTCTCAAAAAAAACAATATTGAAACACAAAACAGCAATAAAAAGCAACAATATATTAGCTTAACATATACAAAAAATCTCTCCGAAAATCTAAACAAATTACGGACACCATACAACCTTTGTATTGCCGATAAACCAAATGACTCCAACCAATCCTAACTAAACATGTATTAGATCAAGGTCACAACTTTGGTTATGAAGAAGTCACCATTTTAGAAAAAGAAATCAACTATCACAAACGTATTTTTAAAGAAATGCTTTATATTAAAAAAAAAAACAAAATGCTATCAACGACCGAAGTGATATTCAATACCTTAGCAGCAACTATAATTACTTAATATGTCTACACAAAAACTAGATTATATCTATCTATTATTCTGGAATTGAATTCTTTTTCTTGCACCTTATATATAATCTGTAATATAAAGTAATATAAGACAATTTTTTTTATCTGTTTTTAAAGTTTGATATAATTTTATTTGTGTAAATATATTAGAAAAACTTGCATGTATATATCTTTTACATGTAGGTATGACCTATTTTTAGTATGTAAACATTTAAATTAACGTATCTATATATTTTAAAATCACTATACAATTTAATTCGCTAACATTTTAGTTGAAAATGATACGATTGCATATGTATCGAAACATAAAATAAAAAATTAAATTAAATCGACCGTAATGACGGTAAAAATTAGGGAAAAAATTATATCAAACACGGTCAAAGAATAGGACAAGATAGAATTAGCCAAAAAAAACATGTCGCTGTTATTTAATAATAATAATAATAATAATAATAATAATAATAATAATACCTTTATTTCGTCACATGTTTGACATGTTAGAAATACGTCAAATAGTACATATGTAGGATGTGTTGAATACTACTTACTATAAATACAACTATACTACCCTCTACTTGTTTGGAAGTGCAATATAAAATCATTTATACTGTAGCAGTTAAGATTGTACAGAATATCCTTCACAGATCTAGTAAACTGCATATCATTAGTGATGTTTGTCACAGTATTTATACAAACAAGAAACAAAAGGAACCTTTTCTAAGACTGTTTCTGTGAATATTTATACAAATCGTTTTTTGGCAGCTCACATTAGGCTCCACAAGTCACCTAACAATTTTTATTTAAAAAAATGCGAAACCATACAAACAAAATATTCCAATATAGATATACATAAGTATTTATGGAGACCCGTGTTAATATCCCTCAAATTTAAATTTGAGAAAAAAACTATGTTTGATTAAAACTGATGGCTAACTGACAATTTCTGAAAACTCAAAAAGTTACGTAACATGAAACTTCGTAGATTTTGTCGAATGCTAGTTAACCGCTGAAAGTGTAAACAACAAAAACCCGAAAATCATCGTTTAACAGGTCCGCGAAGTTGGCACCACAAAGTGGTCAAAAATCGACAAAAATGCTAGAAATGATTGACCATTTATCGACCACTATTGACCATCAGCGATTTCGATTGACCACCTTTTGTTTAGGCTACAGCCGCTATACCCATATTTTGGGGTCTAATGGCGAAAATGCTAAAATTAACCAATATAGACATTTTGTTCGTCGGATACCATTGACCATCGTTTGACCATGTTTGACCACCCTTTACATTTTCAAAAAAAATTTTTTTTTACCACAAACGCTTAAATTTTGTTGCAGTATAGGATTGACCAACGTTTGACCATGATTGACCACCAAATAATTTTTTTGAAAACTTAACAATATTCGAAAAAAATGAAAAAAACAAGTTCATATCTCCAATCAAATGATATCAAACCCAGATAATGTCATAACCTCTTGCGTCGCGTTTTTCACAAATTTTGAGAGGTGGTCAAACGCTGAAAATAATAGAACTTATTGTCTGTTGTCTCCAGACCACACAAAACTGAAAATTATCGTTTGACCACCCTCCGGCTAAATTTTATCCGATCTTATAGTTACATATAACAGTTTCGAAGTTTATCGCATTTTTCACAAATTTTGAGAGGTGGTCAAACGCTGAAAATAATAGAACTTATTGTCTCGTGTCTCTAGATCACAGAAAACTGAAAATTATCGTTTGACCACCCACCGGTTGAATTTTTATCCGATCTTCAAGTAACACATTACAAAGTTTTGAAAGTCACAAGACGAGAGTGTTACATTTGTTACAAGATACAGTCAAATATCTCTAGTTCGACTCCCATAACTCAACATTCTCGGTAAATCAAATTTTGGTGGCAAATGTTTAACAATTTATAGGTACATGTTATCGTAATTGGAAGTTTATGTAACTTGAATTATTTTCGAAAGACTTGCTAAATTAGAGTTACTTTTAGATCGCAACCATTATACATATTTCGTAACCGTATGATGTAGATATTCTAGAAGCTGCAGAGCAATGGACTTTTTATTCGTAAACGTCAAAATCTAGTCTTTTTGACGATAGCTACACTAAATATTGACTTGATATTTGAAAAATTCGCAAATGACGTAAATTTGAAGGGTTCCGTTTAACCTTTGCATTTGTTCAACAATTTATGGTTACTTATTGTTAAATTTATATTATACTTTTTACAGTTTTTAATACGTAAGCCTTTATTTCATTTGCTTGAGACTTAAAGTGTAAGATACCTAATTAGGAAATTTGCAGTGCAGCAAACAGCATTGCGATTAAGTAAGATATTAAGTAAGTCATTGCGGTAATATATGTATACTCTACCTCACTGAAAAAAAACACGTTATTGGATCTTCTGTTAGTATTGTTTTTATTTATAAAACTGAAAATATCAGACTACATGAATACATAGGTTGTTTGAATATAATATTTTACAATTTATGTATTATGTAATATTTTTTTAAATAATTCTCTTTTTGGTGTACTAGTTTTTCTATTATGATAATTGCGTATATATTATACAACTAGGCTTTATTTAATTTTTCTTTGTATTCTGAATTTTTGATTATTCCATCCACATATCTGTTGCCTCTGATTTGGATAAAATTTAACGGGAGGGTAGTCGAACGATAATTTTCAGTTTTCTGTGGTCTAGAGACACGAGACAATAAGTTCTATTATTTTCAGCTTTGGAACACCTCTCAAAATTTGTGAAAAATGCGATAAACTTTGGAACTGTTACATGTAACTATAAGATCGGATAAAATTTAACCGGAGGGTGGTCAAACTATAATTTTCAGTTTTGTGTGGTCTAGAGACACGAGACAATAACTTCTATTATTTTCAGCGTTGTTTTATTATAAAATAAAAAATATATTTTTTTATAACTGGATTTCGTACATTAATAAAGGGCGCCAAAATAATGTCTCGCACGCGGGCACCGCTCAGCCTTGCGGGGACCCTGCTTATACAGTTTACGAGATATTCACAAGTATTTACAAATCGTCCAAACTTTGGATCCCCAAATCGAACAGATGTATCGTTCAAGAAAATAATGTTTTGCACACTAAAGTAATCTTGAATCGTAGAAAGTTTCATTTAAATCTGAATTTTACACCTACCGGTGTTTGTTTTAGTTTCCAAAAAATTATTTATTGGTGATGTAACAGAATATGTATATGCTAGATTTTTAAAACTAATTTATAAGACAAAAATATCTAGAAAAACAAACTATTTTAGTTGATTGTGTAGAACCCGCTTTTTATATACTTTGTATACATTATTTTTCAGTGTCTGGCCACAAATCCTAGGATATAAGTATGTATATTATCAACCTTCATCTTCTTTATCTTTCTTATCATAATCATCATCTTTAGTGCTATCTAGTTCCAACTTATGTAAAACAAACAAATATGGTTTCTTACTATTGTTCTCTCTACTTAAAACTTGTAGTTATTTCTTTGTAACGATAGATCTAAGAATAAGTAAATCATTTTCCCGTTAAGACTAAGCATCGCATACATAGATATCACGATTACAAATTCCTGATATAGATTAGAGATAAAGAATTAAATATCACAAAAATTTATTATTGTTGTATAAAAATAAAGAATGTATTTGCGTTCAGCATGATTTTTTTTATAACTCTCTTTGTAGTGGGCTGTAGGTTCTGCAAAACTGTACATATGTGGTAGCTTGTGTTAATGGTTGTGATATTATTTGCCGTATTTAGTTATCAAATCGGTAAGTCACCGATAGAATTAGTGGAGTAGTGAACTGAATACCTACACTACTATTGACTATTGTACTATTGACATGTAGATATTCAATGCGGTACTTCAGTTACCATTTACCATTACTTGTAGGTGACCTACCGATATTCTAACTGAACACGACCATTGTGTTAGATAATTACGGAAATTCTTTAAACCCCTTTAAACTGATCAATTAAAATGAACTGTGTCTTGTGTATTCGTAACAAAACGTTACGCTAAAACATTCTGTATTCTATAAGTGTCCAACAGAGATAGATCAAAGTAAAAACAATAATAATTTAATAATGCTGCGGCAGTAACACGAAGATAACTGGACATAATCTTCCATGGGTCACATACATAGGCTCACAAGCGGAAATTGTAATTTAAAGACAACAATAATGTATACGATATATTACACTATAATACAGTAACTCACTATTAACTGTGATGTATTATATTTGTGAAGCGTTATAAGTAATAATAGATTTCTAAACCCTAAATAAAGAGAGATATGTTGGGACACTCACCAACTTGGAAGTCAGGTGGGAATTGTTTTTATTTTTTGTGAAAAATGTGAGAATGCTGATCCACGTGTTTTCGCGTCCGTCCCAAGTCCAATAATACCGCAAAATTGTAAACACAAATTTTTAATTGATTACTTCGGTCTAGAATTATCCCGATATATTAAAATATATATATCTATATATACACAAACACAAGTTGACAAACGTCACATGGAATTATACAATAACACTGATGTGTATACACGTTTTTTTTTCGTCTGATTATGTCCAAGCAAGTTTAAAACTTAATGTTTGTTTATTATTGTTGTTGCAGTTATCCTGATAAAAGACAAGTATGCATTTATTTCTCTTCGCAACCAATCGTACTTGATTTTCGAACGAAGAAAATCTAGTAAAAGATAAAAGAAATACTCTCAATTTGTCATTATGTTATCCACAGTTTCGTCATGTTTATTTTCTTTATGTTGTTCAGTCCGTATCTCCAGTTTATTTTCCCTTCAAATCCTTTAAAGCTACCATATACACTATTATAGTTATTTATATCTGTACTGCGTGTACTTTTCGAAAGATCAAAAGAAAACAACAAACAAATAGAAGTGTTCAATTCATCTTAAAGTTACCTATACTTTTTTATTATATATTAACTTTCATCGATTTCTGTTGTTTGTACTTTTTCGTACACTTTTCCGTTCGGTTGTTCGTGTCTTTAAGTAATGTTTTATGTATTATATTTTCGATAACGCGCCGCAGGGCTAAATCGTGCGTCGACAATACACCGCTCAAAGTTGAAAACTGATGGATCCAGGCGCCGACGTCACATGACGAACGCCCGTTCGGTCTTCTTCGTTGGTATCGGCTCGGTTCTCCGATAAAATAAAAACAAACGAATCGGAGTCCGGTGCTATCGCAACTTATCAAACGTTACCTTGGGCCCAGTACTACCAACGGGTGAAGATTCACTCTCTTGCTCCCGTTGTAATGCATGTGGGTTATGGAGCGCAAATAGAATATCATTTCTGGGCAGCTCTAGTTTCTCGCAAAAATACATATACAAGTAATCTACAACTTTAGTTTTTAAAAGTGCTGACATATATGTATATATCTCATAAAATAAAATTATTGTGCCATATGGTTAATAACATTAAAAGCTACACCATTGCAAGTATATCATGTAAAAGTATTGGTATCAATACAGAATAAACAGTCTATTTTTCAGCAAAATTTACAGGATGGTAGGTATCTAACATGTTCTATTAAGAATTACTTCAATCGCATTCATAGCGGGTATACTGGTAGTTTTTTATACATAATATCTGTCGCGAAAATTGTGAGCTTAAAATAGTCACATACAGGTTTTCCTAGTAACTGTCAAATAAATAGTTTTTTGAAACAATTTATTACATTTTATACCCAGAATATTTCCAATAATGGTAACTCAAAACAGCGAAATTTAGTCCAGCTCATTAACATAAAACTAATAATAGATCTATAAAAAAATTACAATTATTTCTAACTTAGTAGTGTGTTAGATCTTCTCTTGAAAATAACAAACATCTAGGTCTTCATACCGTCTATCAATTTGGTCAATGTTGAAATAGAAATATCATTGCAACATCTCGTTATCGCAGACGTTAGTTCTTTGATATCTTCTTTGTTATCGTATTGTTTATTATTGGTATACACCTATATTTCCGATATTCCCCAAAGATTTTCGATAGCGTTTAGATCGGGCGAGCGTGAAACCACCCCTTTGTTTGTCTGAAATTATGCATAGCTGCATTGTCTTGTTGAAATATCCAGTCTTACGTCGGCAATTGCTAACCAAAGTACTCATTTCTAGAAGTTCTATACAGGGTGATTGGGGAGAATGGCCTATTAAAAACGGAACGGAACTGTAAAACAAAATTTTGCAATTGGTTATGGTTGAATATCAACTAGCACGTGAAAATACTTTTGAATAAATATCACTTCCGGTTAACCGGAAGCGGACATCAACTTCGATTTTTTAAATAGAATGCTATAAAATAAATTACAAATTTAGCTTCTACCATAATTAGTTGGTGGAGCCTCATAAAATACTTCTACCGCGATTACACATAAGATTAGATCTGATAATTCGTCACAGATACTTATAAACTAAGAGATATTAGATAGTTGAACATGGGACATTCTACATTCTGCTTGCTTATACCACAAAATTATTACATCTGAAAAACCTGCTTAATTGTATAATAAAATAACGTTTAGGTCTGATGTTCACACCTTAAATGTTAGATTTAGAGGTACGCTTACCCCTCCGACCCATGCCCACCAAGATGTTATTCGTATCAAGTTCCACACCTTTACAATAATATTCCTCGACCTATTCGTAGGTGTGGCTCGCTTATCACTTTTAGATATCGCTACTTTAATCATTTGTTCACTTCACAATTTAATTGAAGAGGGGATGGGGGTTTGGATAGGTTGATAAGACTCGAACTTTGCCGATTTGCGCCAATGACAAGCTACAGAATCCTGTACTTTACTAATATTGCGATCATTGTTAGAGTAATTAACTTTGCACGTGAGTCATATACATATTTGCTCGCCTATAATGTGTTATAGTTTTGAAAGTTGTTCAAAGGGTTAAATTGAAAAACAGGTTAACCTGAATTTCGCCCTATTTCTGATTATATTATAAATATGTCTGTATCATCTATTGTAAATTTCTTTTTGGTATGATGAAATAAAGACCTTTATTATTATTATTATTATAAAGAATTTCGTCAGAGCATTGGACAAAGAAGGATCAGGATTTCGATACCTTAAACAAAAATTTCCTAATATAGGTACCTGAGGCAAAACTTAAAGAGGGGATTTTTATAGGACCCCAGATTAATCTGTTATAACAGGATCGAGAATTTGACGTACTCTTGAGCGATTTGGAACGGACTGCTTGGAATGCATTTAAAAGTGTGACAAAGAATTTCTTAGAAAATAAAAAATCTGAAGATTACGATGAAATTGTTAGTGAACTTCTTAGAAGTTACCATGCATTAGGCTGTAATATGAGTCTTAAAATACAATTCTTGCATTCGCACCTGAACTTCTTTCCCCCGAATCTTGGCGATGTTAGTGACGAGCATGGGGAAACATTTCATCAGGATATTTCCACTATTGAAAAACGCTATCAGGGCAAGTGGAATAGCGAGATGCTTGCTGACTACTGTTGCACTTTAATTTCGGAATGTTCTTCATCCCAATAAAAAGGAAAAGTGAAAAGAAAGACTTTCTAAATACGTCTCAGAATAGCATATACTTAGTTAGTGTTAGTATTGTATGATCAATATGAATTTCATTTGTTTATAATACGAGACGTGATAGAAGATATTTATTTTTATAATAATTATTAGGAATATAAAACAAAATAAGTTTGTATATAATTCATAAAGAAAAATAAAAAAAAAAAGAAAATTTGTTGTTCTGTGTAATTAATATTTAATTATTTAAGCCAAATGTTTGCGAGATAACGGATTTCACAATAAATGTTCAAAATGTCCACCAAAAAGATCAAACAACGTTGTAGCTTCGACTAATCGCGTTGCATTTCTTAACATTTCTACATACATTCTTTCAGTTATGAACAATTCACATATTAGTACACGAAAAATCTTGCACGAACAAGGCTGTTTGAAGAATACTATGTAAGAAGAAATTGCATCCATATCATATGTAGTTGCATCAACTGTTACTTGGCAATGATTTACCCCATAGAATTACTTTTTGTTAATAGGCTCAACAACAAAGAGGAAGACCAATGTCCTGTAACTGGTCTTGTGAAAGACCTTGTATGTCACATACCACACAAAATTATATGTAAAACAAAATGAAAGAAGAATTCCAAACCATTAATACAGAAATGTTCAGAAATATTATTTGAAGAACGGCTAGAATGCAACTGCATGTGGTATAGATGCAATTTATTTTTCACAGTATTCTCTAACAACCTTTTGACTGATACCTTGTTGACGCAAGATTTGTCGTGTATTGATATGTAGATTACATGCAATGTTAAGAACTGCAAATCGATTAAGTTAACATTTTCTAGTTGTGTTGTATTTAATAAGTTCATCTCAATTTATGATTGATATGCTTTTTACTGTAATTTTTTCACGTCTAATTTGACATCTTACATTTATTTTGAAAAAACTCACCTTTCATTAAGAAAATATTAAATATCTCAGAAATTATCGATTTTAGATATAGGTTAATAAAAATGAAAGTGCATACAGTGTCCTTTCCTTCCTTAATATAAAATACAGGGTGTTCCATTTAAATAATGCATTTGTGTTTTGAATCGCCCTGTACACAGTTTTTGCAATATTGGCAAAATACCGCTTTGTTATAAAACTGTAACAATATAAAAACGTCATTCCAGTACAAAAAGAATTTCAAGTTGTTTTGTGTGGAATACACAGGACGTTGAACACGCACTGATTTTCAGACAAAATTGATCATAACTTCTGAAATACTCGGTACTCAATGAAACCTTATACCGAAGGAATAAGGAAGTTATGCTTAATCTAAATTTGAAATAATATATAGTGTGTCACTAATGCCGCCACCAATATTACCAAATTATAAAAAAATCTTTACCTGATAGAAACAAATGGACTTCGGGCTAGTAATTAGTAAATATTTATAAAATACTTCCACGTGCTTATATTTAAACCGCAGATACACTGCAAATCATTGTTATAAAATCAACATCAATTTGCCACGAATTTAAAATACCTATTGATATTTTTCGTTGATTGAATGTATAATATGAAAGGTAAGACTATGGTTGAATATTTAAATTTTACGGTCTCGGGAAATAAACGATTTTATATTCGGAAATATATTTTGCATTTTATATGCCGCGTTGTGTATGTACACAAATCTAAAGTAAGTTCATCGCAAATCATTATTTTTTTCATTCCTTTTTGCTTTTGTTGTTACATTTTTTTTAATTTCCAAAAATGTCAGCAACTCTCTTTATTACTGCTTCTAAAATAATATAATATTTATACCTACCTAAATTATATACATATGTATTTTTGATTTTGGAAAAGTTGATTGATGCATTTTGCAAATTAATTAAGTTTTGGAGTAACTAAACGTATTGCTTTAAATAATAAGCAGTATGTAAGAGAACACGAAAAATATCCGCCATAATATGGAGTATCTCCAGAAACAGAACTTGTCCTGCATATATTACACATCAATAGTATTCTTGGTCTCTTCCATATAGTTCCTCTAATTCCAAGTATCTACAGTTACTAAAAATAACTGCCTTATGTTTCTTTCGAAAAAGGGTAGCATATTGTTCTCTGACTATCCTGGTTGGAAATTGCTATACCAAGAAATCTATACTACTCGGAAAACTAACAATAGTAAAGACATTTGCTAATAGTGTTACCGAAAGATTGCCATATATTTATAATAATAGTGCTCTAACAGATTTGTTCAAAAAATTCAACGATAATATTAATTATGGAAATATTAACTTGCCAGATGTCGAAAATTCCTTCTCGCCCGTACGAATTTTTTATTCTATTTTAACGTTTTATGAATTGTTGGCTGACGCCATTGATAAATAAATTCAATTTGCTACTTTATTCATGTCACTTCTACTACAGAAGATACGAATGTTTATCATCTATCTTTGAATTCCTGAAGTATTTCCACTTATAGGTCAATAAAATAGCAAATTAATTAAATACCAATTTATTCCAGTACATATGTATACAGGGTCATTCACAGAACTGGTTCGTTAGAACTTTTTGATTCATTCAACATTTCTGAAAACTTTTAATGGTATATTTTTTATGAGCTTTTTGTATTGGTCATACAATTCTGCATCAAAACTTACTAAGACACCCTATGTCAAAAATCAGCCGTTTTTGAGTTATTCAATTTTTTTCAAATATAGGGCCAATTACAATGTTATGTTCAAAATTCTGTATTTCTGAAGGCATTGTAGCTAAAGACCTCATATTTGGCATGTTATTAGCCGAAATAGCATACGTCAAATTTACGTCCTAAAATTTATCATAATTTATACAGGGTCGTCCAAAATTAACGTTCATTTCAACCAACTTTACGTCGATAGAAGTCACTTTTTTTAAATGGAACATCCTATATATTATTGCATTTTTAAATACACGTAATAATTCTCTATCAATGATTATTAGACATATTCTATATCTTTTACAGTTTTCTAGTTATTAGAGATTTCCTTATGAAAGTCCGAAAAATACGCCTTTTTAATGCATTTAAAATCTCAGTAATCCTTGAATGTCAAAATAATTGATATTGTATTTGTACTATGAATACACAGAGTTGATATCTGTCAAGCAAAATAACAAATGAAATACATTGCGGAAAAGAAACGATATTTTAGATTTATTTTCCATTCATGAAGACTGTAGTAGAATTGTTAGTAGAAAATGTCGAGTATATGACGGCAGATAGACATTTATGCAAAATGACCTAAAAAATATCAATACAAGAAGCCAAAAAAGAATCTTAAACAAAAAAGCTTTGAAGAGAAGTAAGTGAAGTGTGATTTATATGTCATCGTGATCTGATCATATTTTGTCAACGCTATTTTGTTTAATTTTCTTGTTTGACTTTTTGT
The DNA here is from genome assembly GCA_023690525.1 of Holotrichia oblita. Classification (NCBI taxonomy): domain Eukaryota; kingdom Metazoa; phylum Arthropoda; class Insecta; order Coleoptera; family Scarabaeidae; genus Holotrichia; species Holotrichia oblita. The sequence continues at coordinate 126,009,006 of CM043017.1, read as the reverse complement.
AATGATATTTTTTTAGATCACGTTGCAAAAATTTGGATATCTGTCGTCAAATACTGTACATGTACTATTCATAATCGTATTACATTCTCCATGAATAGAAAATTAATCTAAAATGTCGTCTCTTTTCTGTAAAATAATTCATTTGCTATTTTGCTTGACAGATATAATCTATGTGTATTCATAGTACCGAAAAGTACTTATAACTCCGAAACCGTAAAAAATACAAGCTCATATGTTTAATAACGAAAGATAGAGAATTATTAAGTGTATTAAAAAATGTAATAATATATAGGATGTTCCATTTCAAAAAAGTGACTTTCATCGATGTAAACTTGGTTGAAATGAACGTTAATTTTGGACGACCCTGTATAAATTATGATAAACTTTAGGACCTATATTTGATATATGCTATTTTGGCTAATAACATGCCAAATATGAGATCTTTAGCTGCAATGCCTTCAGAAATACGGAATTTTGAACATAACGTTGCAATTGACCCTATATTTGAAAAAAATTCAATAACTCAAAAACGGCTGATTTTTTACATAGGCAGTCTTAATAAGTTTTGATGCAGAATTGTATGACCAATACAAAAAGCTCATAAAAAATATACCATGCTATTTAAATTAAGAAAGTTGACGTCAACTTCTGGTACACCAGAAGTGGTACAATGACGTAAATAATTTTCCTGATGAGTTCAGATGATATCAGCTATAATTACAAGTTTTCAGAAATGTTGAATTTCAAAAACATCAAAAAGTTCTAACGAACCAGTTCCATGAATGAACCTGTATATGTTCTGGAATAAATTGGTATTTAATTAATTTGCTGTTTCACTGACTTATAAGTGCAAATACTTCAGGAATTGAAAGATAAGTACATAAAGGTCATATCATCTATTGATATACTATTTAAAATAAAAATATAGATTTCTAAAAAGTGTATATTTAATAAAAATGTAAAGCTGTAAACGTAAAAACTGGGAAATTTTGTAAACAAACAAATAAATGAATAATAAAGTCTTTCAGTCTAATTTAAATTTAAAATTTTTAACTTTTACATTTTTTTAATAAAACATTTACATAAATAAATTTTTGTCTAAAATATAAAAATCCACTAACACGCAATAAAAAAACTACATATTATGATTCGATCCAGATTCCATATTGGGACCATACTGATTAGGAAGATTATAACCATAAAATGGCGACATATGTGGTTGATAAAAATTATGGTTAAGGAAAGAATTATCAGGCGAGATGGCATTAAGAGTAGGCGATGCTGGTATGCTATTAGGATCAAAATCCGGGGGAAAGAAAACTTGAGGTGAAGGGAAAGCGTATTGAGGATGTATTGGTGAAAAAGAAGGTGATATCACACAGAAAGGAACCTGAAAACCTGAAGATTTTCTAAGTCTATGAACATCGTTTGGAGGCGGTAGATTGATAAAGGTCGGTTGTGGACTAATATAAATTAATGGAACAGAACTAGGCGGAAAATTAGGGGAAGAATACTGTGAGTGCTGATCCTGTTGGTGTTGATCGTGATATTCGAAATTGCCACTATCCTGTGCTCCTACGTTTTGGGTTGAATGCAAATGACACGCATGCTGTGGATTAAACGTAGATGTCCTCTGTTGACGATTGAGCTTCTGAAAATCTTGATTATGATGTTGTTGTTGATTCATTTGTGAACTTCTAGACATCCGTTTCCATTGTTTAGCCAAACTAATACTCGAAGCTGATTGATTATTAACATTTCTGACTGTTGGGTCTGCACCGTTAGCAATTAACCACCCGTATCGCTGTTCGTTACGCATGGAAGCAGCGAACATAATTGGTGTCATTCCTGATAACACAAATAAATATAAGTTTAAGAAGAACTGCTAAGCCACAATTATATTTTTATTTAATAACCATTAATAATAATAAACAAAATTTGAATGCACCTTTTATATGAAAGTCTTGTTAGTTTTAATAGGTATATCATGAAACAATTCCAGTGAGATCACGTGAAGTCTAATTTTAAGAATTTTGACTCATCAATGGTTCCGTAATTCTTTAACTCGAATTTCCTGATTTGAATAATTCGTTATTATTGTGTCTTAAATATAACATAAATTTCATACAATAGCGCTAAACGTGATTCAACGTCCAAAATTTCTAGCTAACCCTGTGGTTTAATTGACATGAATACGCTTAAACTTGAATTTGTACCCTCAAAACAATTCAAACTTAAATGAACGTATAAATTTTAAAATGAAAGAGTGGTTTAAGCCAGTATTGAGAAATTATTATTGTATTTTGTGCTAATTGCCACAAACATAGTAAAAAATTTATATATCTAAATCTATGGAATGATTTTCAGTTCTAGAAATATAGGGAACGATATTTCGTTGCACTATTCGTTTTGAAGAGAGACACACTAATTATCAATTGAAGTTATATGATTTTGGAGTCTGATTACAGCACTTGGTGATTGCTTCCCTAAAATTAAGAATATCTGTTTAAAAATTGATGTTATACACTTATGTATATCCTTTTGAAAAAAAAAATTATCTGATCAAATACGAGAAGAATTATGCAGAGCGCTGTTGTAAATTTCTTACTTGACACGCTTTTTCCCGTGTAAGCAGCAAAGATCAATTGTACGGAGATAGATTGTACGGAGAAAATTCGCTTTCTTACTCTGTAGTAAAAGTTTGGTCCAAACAGTTTCCAATAGTACAAAACGACTAAAGTTTATACAAACATCTCTCAACTATTCAGCGATAACGTTGTTTTAAATGTGCCCGATCCTTTTTAGAGCTCTATGGGAAAAACGTTACGGGCATAATTTTCACAGGAAACAAAACTATGGTTCTATACTCTCATCCTTTGTTTAAAAGGGAACCATTGGAATACAGACGAAAAGGCGAAACAACCCCAAGAAAGTTCAGGGGTTTCACACGATAATAACGTAATAAAAGTATTATTAAAAAAAAAAGTAACAGTACACTTAACATATGCATATAATCCGGTGTTACGAAAAAATATCGTGGAAAAGAAAAACGAGCGAAACTGACCAGAAGCGTACCGTTTGAAATTTTGAAAGGAGCTTTGCTGGTGCGACTTCAGCTACAATGAATATATGAGCGCAAGTTGAATACATACATCTTGAAAGCAAAAAATATATTTGGGAGTATTGAATTGTTGCCAAATCGTTATAACTTAATCAAAAAAAGATAAAATTATCCTCAATTTAACTAGAACTATCATCTTTTGGAATAGAAACCTATCTATATTGTACTACCAACTCAAAAGATGATAATTTTGCTCCAAAAAATTTTGTGTGTATATAAATTCCAGTAATATGTTAATCGATAGCCATCAACCCATTAGCATATTTTTTTTTCAGTTTATTACCATTGTTTTTCAAGTATTATTATTAATTACAATGAAATTATTTTTAATTACAGAAAACAGAATATTGGCGATAAAAAAAACATGGTAACGTTACAAGTTCTATATTTCTTGTTGCATAATTTATTGACAATTACTATGATTTCAAAATACACCATGTACAAGACAGAAATCATTGTTGCAAAACTAAAGACATTCAGTCTTATCTCCACTTAAAATAGAAAAGTAACATCATTGAGAAATGTAGCAAATTTTCTAAATAATCTATCGATGTTTTGTGATGTTTTCGCTAACGATTAAAAATGTTATTGAACATTGCTAGTGTAAATAAGGTTTTGACATCTATTTATTTTATTGAAGTATCACTCAAAAAAAGATGCACAGCGGATATAGAAAAGAAGAAATTGTTAATTCAAGAAAATATTATTTCGTTCAAACAATTGATTGTCTTAAAAAAATTTGTCATTATTAAAAATTTGGTTCAAACTAGTAACATATTAGCCTTTTACATAAAACGGTCAAATTTAATTGAATGATATTTATAATTTGTTGACTTTTCTCTTTGATAAATATACTAATTTGAATCAACTAATTTTAGCTGAAAAAGTATCATTCTACTGTGAAGTCGATAAACATTCGATGAAACAAATCTCTATTTTCCTGAAATAAATACCTCTAACAAGATATATGTATATTGTAGCGTCAACAATTTCCTTTTCTTCGTGATGAATGATTTTATCCGGAAATAATATGAATAAAATCAGAGCTGTGCCAGTTACAGGCAAACGAATTAACTTTTTTACTAGATACATATGTATTTCTGATACTTGTAACTGTAACTAATTATTCTCAAAGTGTAACGTAACTGTATTCGTTTTACAGTTACCCAAATAGTTATGTAACTGTAACTGCAGTATAAGCAGTTTCTCTGTAATATATTGGTAACTGTAACTTTAACTGTAACTGTAACTTTAATGCAGTTACAGCACTCGCCTAACTGAGAAAACCGTAATGGTAGAGTATAGTGATGGGCACTATCGACAATTTTTACAAATAGCGTGTATTATAAGGTGTCTGAAAGAATTTCATTGTTTTCACATAATGTCTTTGCTTGGCTTAGGTATTTATGTACTACAACATACATAGGTATATACTTCTGTATAATAATTTACTGTTCCAGCACGAATCAATCGTCCGCTTCTTTTATTTTTTAAACAGTCGACAATTTTATTTTACACATCCAGACAAGTTTCTATTATTAGTTCAGCAATTTATCTATTTTAAATTTTAAGTAATCAATTAAGTAATTAACAAATGGAGAATATTATTAGTTCATCAAGCCTTTTATTATTTTATATGTAATACTAATTAGCACCTAATTAGCTGTATTTTCTTAAACAGGCCATGTTGAATAGCGAATATTCGTGTAAAAAGAATGACTTATACAAAATTAAAAAAAAAAACGGGTAAATTACTAACTTTTAAATTAATATTTCTTTAACTGAATTACACAGATGTATTTTACAACATATCTTTGGTCAGGTCAAAATAAAGCAAAAAGGTTAGAGAATAATGAAATGTATGTATTCACATAAATATAAGTTATATATTTATTATCCATAAAAAATACTTATATCGAGCCAGCAATAACATGAATCAAAATGGATAAAAATTAACTAATAAACATAAACAATGAACAAAATGAAAACCAACAATTTTGTAAAAGATCCATAGACTAAATCTAATAAAACATTCAAAACAATGTAAAAGCAGCAATTCGAAGTTGAAGACGTGTATTCGTGTATTACCATGTTGCACCATCTATAGTCACTATCGATAGCTACTATCGATAGTCGCTATCGATAGTTATTATCGACAGTGGCTATCTATAGTAACTATCGATAGTCTACACCGGTGGGAGCTATCGACAGTTTTGCGTCTATCGATAGTTATCGATAGTCTGAACTATCGATAGTCGCTATAGTTAAGTTATAGTTCCATTTCCTATGTAACTAACTTGTGCTTCCGTTTACTGTACATACTTATCAGTATAGTAACTTGTAACTGTAACTAGTTACAATAGGCACAGCTCTGAATAAAATATTTATCAATTTAGTCAGATAATCTTTCTTTTTTATATTGATATTTTCTCCAAAGATCAAAATTAAAAGTGGCAAATTTCTATTAGAAATGCCACCTATAAATTGACTTATACAAGGCATAAACGGAAATTGAATCAAAGAAAGAATTGTGCTTTGAAATTATTACACCGTATATATTTATGTAAATGATTATGTGATTGCGATAAAGATTCTATCAACTTCCACACGTAAAAGAAAGCATTCATTTTATTTGAGAATGATTAAACCTAGTCTCCACTAAAAAATAACAACAATTACAGAAGGTACTAGAAGAGCTCCCAAGATATGCCGTCATTTTTGTATCAACATTCCATATTTCAGCAGAGTAAAAACTAAATGAAACATAATGCTCCAATGTAAGTGAATTAGTATAAATCGAAATAAAAATAAAATGTTTTATCCCAGAAATTAGTTTATTGTAAAATGTTTCTACATGCTTTAGCGGTTAGTCATCCTCACGAGAATAGCAGAAATATAAAATAAAGAAAACAATAAGTATTTTCAATTTAATTATTAACACAACGCAGAAATTATGGGAGCCCGTACTAGTTAAGACTACTATTGAAGTATCTATCTAGGGTAGCTATTAATATTTGAAAGCTTAGTGAAGAATAAAGAGTGAGGTTACATCAAGACTTGGATCAAATCTGTGTAGACGATTAACTTAGATTAAGTATATGCATTAAAAATATAAGTTATGTAAAAATAACAATAAAAACATTACAGAAATTAAAAAGAATAATGTCGCTTACCTGTCATTGGTGTTGCCGCATTTATATTAAAAGAATTCTTCAGAAGCACTTGAATTATATGATCGTGTTCAAATAGTACAGCAATTACACACGGTGACAAAACAGCTTCTATACTTTGCCTAGAAACACCTCCATTTAAAAGGTGCTGTAGAAGGAAAGTTACAGTTGGCAAATCTCCACTTGCTACAGAAACTAAAAACACACTAGCCCCTGTAAGAAAGCAATAAGAAGACTATATTTACAATTCTATTATTTATATTTTCACCTCACTCACCATATGCATTCTTCTTCGTAGCATCCGCTTTGTAGTCGATTAATAATTTTACAACTTCGAGGTTGCCATTTCTAGCGGCCATCATCAATGGTGTCCATCCTAAACAATTTTCTGAGTCAATTTTACATCTCTTTTCTAATACTTCTTTAACTTCATCGAGATTATTATGAGCGGCTGCATAATGTAGATCTGTGTTTTTGTCTTCGTCAAATTGTGAGTAATAATCACCATTTTCAGCCATGTTTTTCTCATTTATACGTGTATGTATGTAATTTATAATGTACGTGTCTGCTAAGCTCTCTAAACTTCACTAAATACAGTTCGAGAAACGATACAACTTTTTATCAATAAAGTTTTTTAAACGATCTCAAAAATGTGACAGAATATCAGCAATAAAATTAAAATAAAACTTAACAGTTATACAGTACAATATAAAAGAAACTAGCCCACATAAAATTTCGAATTTGCCTTAACTCTAATAAATATATAAAGATAAATGTATGCAAAGCTGATAAAGAAAGGTTATTTAATAAACAAATATACATTTGCGTATTATCCTTGGTCCACTCAAAATAATTAGAAATATTAGACCACAAATAGTTCCTAGCTCTCAAATATATAAAAATATCATAAATAAATTACGTTATGAAAGCAATGAGGCTAGATTTCGAAAACAATATATAATTATATCTATTAATTTTATTATTTTATGACAAAAGATATTATCAATCAGAAACTCTCAATTGTCATCTCATAAATTGCTATGATTACGAAGTTCCTGTGTATAGGAATCAAATTTTCTTTTTTTCAAACTTTCCATAAAGTCTATAGGTAACTTTGACAGCATAAAGTTTTCTATAAGTCAGTTTTAGTCCCTTCTGCGAGTACCTAATGAACTTTAAGAATATTTTTAACGACAAACTCGACACATTCGTAAATTGAAATATTCATTTCCCGGCACATTCGTAAATTAGTCAGAAACGGTGCGTACTGGGTTTAAAAAAATGTTTTTAAAAGTTATTAAGCAAAAGGTTAGGTCTAGTGAATTATCAAAAAGTAATTTCTAACATTTTATGAAATCTAAAAGGAAAAAAAGTATCAATTCACAAAAGAAAATACGTTGAGATCTAAAAATTGTTAGATAGATCTCTTCCAAGAAATGGGAAATAACAAAGTTGTATTACATAATGTCAAAAATGAGGATTCTGTATAAATGGGTATAATTTTACACTTTGGCATTTCCCTATATTCAATTTATCACGAATAAAAGCATTATCTCCTACTTCCAAAAATTCAATTTATTTTATCCTGGACAATATGGTTACTTACCTAATCGAGCAAGGAACACAGCCCTATTCAATTTCACAAAATATTACTACAAGCTACTACTCTACAAGCTTGAGAAATATGGTTTTAATTGAATGTTACTCTAGTGGATTCATTGGTATCTAAATTGCCAATATCAGAAGGTTTCAATCAATAGTACCCAATGTTCTACATCTCCCTTGTATTATGGTGTGCCTCAAGGATCAATTCTCGGTCCTATGCTTTTTTAATTATATTTGAATGTCCTTCAACTCGCTGATGATATAAACTGTATGGTCTTATCAAATACATAGTTTCGAGACAGTCCTTGGCAAGATCGCAAATGGCAAATGTTTATGGTTCTATAAAGCATTGCATATTGACTAAAAATTTGGTCTTAAAGGAGTAGTTATGGATCAAGAGCTAAAGTGGAATACTCATTTAAATGCTCTATGCACTGAGCTGTCGAGAACTTGCTATGCGCTTTATAATTAAAAAAAAAGTGTAGCTCTGAAGTTGTAATTAAGTTTTACTATACTTTACTATACTATAACTTTTATTCTAAGATGCCTTATGGCATAATGCATTGGGGCATGTGCTCTGAATCTTCACGAGTCTTTAAAGTCAGCTCTAGGATTTATGTTTGGGCTTAAACAACAGGAATCATATAAACCCATGTTTAAACGTGAGAATCTAGATTGCTACTGTTTAAATGACTCTTTAATATCTTTATTTATTATGTCTTCTTTTCTGTTTTTGTTTGACTTGTTTCTGTATATGTGCATCATCATGTTTGAGAAATAAACGAATTATTATTACTTATTATTATTATTTTGAAAAATACCATTATTTCGGTAACGGAAAAATTCGTTAAATTTTACGCAACGCTATATTACACAAAGTGCTCTAGAAATCAGTGACTTTTTAAAGCAACTGAAATGCGAAAATCTTCATTATTTTAAAATTGAATCACTATATTTTTATAGATTAGTTTCATTGATTAGTTTGGTTAAAATATGTATGCAGTTAAAGTTAATACTTTTGGAGATATTTTTAATTATTTCCCATTTCTGTATGTTACCATACAATGAATGAAATTTGAATTTTTTGTAGATATATGTGCGTTTTAATCTTCATTGCATAAACATTGTGGATTACCAACACCGTTGGGCTGTGAATGTACAGGGAGAAATAATAGGTAACTGGTTGCTTAGCACATTTCCCTTTAACGGTACAGTTCAGAGGGAAAATTATCTGGCTTTCCTACAAAATGAATTACAAGATTTCCTAAACACCCTTACTCTTAATATTGGGCATTTGTGGCTACAGCAAGATGGAGCAACGAGTCATTTCTTTTGGAGATATATAAAAGAGCAAGTTTGCCGAACACCTCAACAACACGAGAGAATATACAGCAGCGTACATGGCAAGCATTTCAAAGTACCTATTGATGACCTCATACTGCACCAGATTTTCCGATCATTCATGAAAAATTGTGGTTATATTGAAAGTACTTTGTAAAATATTTAATTTCTTAGTCACCTATTTGCAATTTTCTTTTTTCACCAGTTACAACATGTTTTTATTCTTCCTTTAAGTAACCGATTTCTTTTAAAACTTTAGGTTTGTAGCCTTCTTTTTTTGAATGACGTGACAGAATACGAATGTAGTTGGATGAATGCTTTGTAGGTTTTAATCATAATATCATTGACGCTAATATTGTCTGAAATTTATACTTATGTGACGGTAACAGTATTTTTTTCGATTTACCAAAGTTTACGTAAAATCATACATATTTTAATTGATTTGATAAATACGTATAAGAGTCAGTGCAGCATGTAATTTGCTTTTTCTGCTGTATGTTTACAACTATATGTAACATACATATACAGAAACGGACGCTATTTTCGGTTGAGGGACTAGGCGGATATATTGTGTATTTGTATATACTACATGCACTGATACACAATAATTGTCATAGAAATAATTATTTGTTTTATACTACGTAAACGTAATTCTAACAAATGGCTCGATATTGCATTACAATCGTGTTAACCGCAAACTCGTATTTGTGAGGTTTGTAATATGAAACTTATATATTAACTTATTATTCGTTGTACACCTCACATAATATAAATAGGCTAACTTTTTTAAACTAAAATGTCAATGGTTTTTTTCTGTTTTCCTAGGTCTGAACAGTACGTTTTTTACTATACAAACAAGTTGCAATGAAAAAGAAAGACCTAATTCAAAGCACATGAATTTGACGTTAACCACACGCACTGATGAGAACTAATAAGTTCGAAACACGTGTCTGTGTGTCAGGATTGAACTTTCAAAACGTTTCCTTTTACGGCGTGTGGTTAACGTCAAATTCATGTGCTTTGAATTAGGCCTTCCTTTTTCATTGCAACTTGTTTGTATTTTAACCGTTCACCGGTAGAGTGATTTGCACGTCTTATACACTTTTGTGTTTTGTTTATGTTGCTTATCGGGCATCCGATAGATGATGTTAACATTAACACACGTGATTTCTGTAATCGTTCGGAGAACGTCTAGAGATCTGCCCTTGTTGGTGTCCAGTTATCGCCCGATAGAGGTCATGGAGTTTATCTTCTGATTTTCTTTCGAGTAATTTCAGGATATAACGGGTACGGCGAATACGTTTGTTGGTTCATATTCTTGTATCACGCACTGATGAGAACTACTAAGTTCGAAACACGTGTCTGTGTATCAGGATTTAACTTTCAAAACGTTGCCTTCTTCTGCGTGTGGTTAACGTCAAATTCATGTGCTTTGAATTAGGCCTTCCTTTTTCAGTGCAACTTGTTTGTAAAAAAATGTTATTGAAGAATAGAATTGAACAGCGGATGGTATCAAATATTGCATCTTCACGAGAATTCAAATTTAATCCTGCCATAGATAGGAAGCAAATAGTGTCACAGAAAAAAGAAATTGCTATTTCTAGAGATTAGAAACAATAGGCATCCGCATTTTATGAAAAAAATCTTATTTTCGGATGAGGCAACGTTTTACATGTTTGCAAAACAGTCGTTATTAGTCGGACACAAATCCATACACAACAAAATATAACAGCGGAAAATACTTTTATCTCCTAATCAATCCGTCTTTTCCAGTTCCCAAATACTTTAAACAACACAACAACAGAGTGATGCTCCTCAATATTACGATGCCATTATGAGGAATTTTTTTAATACAATATTCCCCAATTTATTGGACACAAAGGGCCACTGGGGATATTTAAAGTGGAAAGTGTACGTTAATAAACCAATCGACATCTAACGCCAGACATTCTACAAAATGTTAAAGCTGAGTCAACCGCTTAATGGAAAGCATTTTGAACATTTTGGTTTAATGTGATTTTATTAATTATTTATTATTGTTTGTATTTTATAATTTTTTGATGTAAATTATTGATTAACATTTAATTTAGTAATTTTATTTAGTTCTAACAGTTATTATTAAAACGTAAATTAATTATTGCATTATACAATTATAAACTACATACTAAACTAAACTAAAACTCCAATATGATGTTGCTTAAAAAAAAGACAATGACATCATTACTCGCAGATGATTCATCCTGTATATTTAATTATTAAAATTAAGATTACAGATACATACATTACAGATGTTGTCCATTTACGCAAAATGAAAGACATACCATCATAGTCGCCGAATTTGTATAAAATTAATAGTATCAAATATTTAGTTAACTTAAAACAAACAAACATATCATCAGGCAAAATTGAAGAAAAAAATATATATTGTCTTCTCCCATCAACAGACAAGCCAACATCATCCGAAGACGCATACAACTTACCGGAATGGGGAGTTATCAACCAATGAAGTGACCATAGACACCTGTAGATTTAATTAAAGAAAATGGAACGCAAAAGTGCGTTTATTGGTAGCAAAACGTTCTTAAATTTCTTATAAAAGTACATTTATACAGGGTGTTACAAAAAAATAAGTCAATTCGTTAACCACATATTCTTTCGTCTAAAATAATGGGACTTGTCTTATGTCACTTTTTATTTAAACGCTTTTTCTGCAATATAGCAGGTGTTAAATTTAACTTAAAAACCTAAAAAGTATAGGTAGTTATTAATATCTCAGTGTATTTAAAGATATTGTTTTCAAATTTGGTGCAAATTTTACTCTTATCTAAGCACAGCTTTTGTATCAGTTCTGACAAAATACCTCAAAGAACTCCTGACGAATGCCTACAGATTTGACAAAATTTTGATTTGACGCATCCTTTAGATGTTTTTACTTATTTGACTATGTGTTGTCATTTTTTCCAATTAAACACTTTAATCGTTACTATAAACGTTTCATGTGTCCACCATCTTCGCGAATATATTTTTTGCTCTTTTTATAATTGAAATCCGAATATTTTGGAAAATATTTGGTTTTACTGCAAACTTTTCTGCACTGTCAAAAGTGAAAAACTAACTACGATTGCTCTCTTGAATTTTTCTGTAAATTTAATTGATTGCTTAGAAAAATGTGAAAACTAAAGTAATAACAACGATGGTACCTATAACATGCTATAACAAAAGTGTAAAATTTTATTTAATTACATACAGTCAGCAAAACAGTTGTGAATGGAACAAAGTAATCAAATAAAACAAATCAAACAATAAAACGCGTTTGTTTTATTAATGCCCATTACTGCAAAACCTAGCTTAGGTAAAGACCCTTAAATATTTAAGTTCACTTTAATTATCGTTTTGTTGCACCGTCGTAACTTTAGGGAAGTTTAGTAAAATGTAGTCTATATATAACAACGCGGCATAAAATGGAATAATTTGTTTTCGATTTTACGAATAAGATAACAATTGAAACTTTTTCTATTTGTTTATAACCTAAAGACTTGTTTTAATTAATTCAAAAGTTTTTCAAAAGAAGTGGGCTGTATAAATTATACCAGTATTACAAGCCGCAGGTACCAGCTTTTACCGTTTTTATTTATAGCACTATTTGAATAAAATTTGGAATATGGAAAATACGTTGTATTTGTCATTTATATTAATACTTTCGAACGTTTCTGATTATGCCAGAAATTCTATAAAGTTTAATATCTTAAATGGAACAGTCTTTGGATATTTTTTTATTTTAATTTGCAATTTTTGATTATCTGAAATTGTTATGTATGAAAACATATATTCCGTTCCAAATTGGTTTCCAACTTCATATTTTTGTTTTTAGTGTAAAGTGTTCTAACCACGCTAGAAGTATTCTAGATGGATAAGTATTGCTAACTTTAACGAGCTAGAACTAGGGTTGGTTGATTATATGTTGATGTCGAATAACGTCTTTTGTTTGGGGAATACCAACATTGATCTGCTAGATGGTGGTTTCGGTTTGGCACAGAGGTTTACTCGATGAGTTGCGTCGCTGGGAATGAATCAAATTATTAGTGAACCCACTCGCATTACACGCTCTTCGGCTACTTTACTTCATATTATTATCGCTTCATATGCATCTGTCGTCAGCGAGTCCGGAGTTGTTCCTCTGAGCTCTCTGATCACGACGTTGTTTTTTGTGGGGTATCACTATTTTGCAACAAACCACCCAGTTGTGTAACATATCAAGATTTTTCGGGATTTGTGCACCAGGACTTTTTGGCCGATTTGAAAAGAATACCTTTTAATTTAATGTTTAGTATGACTTTGACGGACAAGATTGATTTATTTAATGGTGCCCTTCTGTCAATATTCGATCACCATGCACCTGTCGGGACTGTGAAAGTCACAAGGAGTAAAAGGCCCTGGATAACTGACACCATAAGAGTTTTACCGACATTGCGCAATAAAGCTAACTCAAGGTTTAAAAGGACTGAGAAACTACACCACAGTAAAAGTTCGCAATGAGAAAAAGCTTACTTCGAATTCTTGTCTAAACAAAAAAATTCTAAAATGCTATGGACTGAAATGAAACAGTTAAATATCCCTCGGAATCGATCTCCTGAAATTCCTCAAAACTTACTTGACCCTGACCAGTTTAATAGATTCTTCGTTGAGGCTGTTCCCAGTGCTGTAACAAATGTAAATGAGACTACTGACTTATACAAAGATCCCACGTACGATAATATTGGCCATATTTTCGATTGCCATCCGGTTGGCACCGATGTAGTGTTGGACCTCCTGTTAAACGTGAAAACACGAGCTATGGGCGTTGATGGTATTGCGATCAATTTAATTAAATTAACATTACCTTTTATCCTACAGTATATTAGTCATATAATCAACTCCTGTTTATACGAACGTACTTACCCTACAGTTTGGAAAACGGTTGTGGTTATGCCGCTGCCTAAAACGAATAAAACGACAGTTGGTGATTTTCGTCCGATAAGTATTCTACCAGTTATGAGTAAAATTTTGAAAAAAGCTATGTACGAGCAAATATGCGCCCATCTGCATAGGTACTCAATACTGCCCAATTGTCAATCATGGTTTAGACGGGGCCATAGTTGTGCGACAACTTTGTTGGAGGTGACGGACAATATAATTGATGCCAGAGACAAGGATAAATTATCGCTATTGATTTTGCTTGACTTCAGGAAGGCATTTGACACCATCAATCACGAAATTTTAATTTCAATTGCATCGCATATTGGTTTCAGCGATCATGCCATTGATTTGATTCGTTCATTTTTGAATGATAGGAGCCAACTTGTGCGTTTATCCAGTAGTAATTCAAAACCTCTTTGTTTGCATAGCGGTGACCCACAAGGGTCAGTTCTGGGTTCACTCCTTTTTTCTATTTATACGTCATTCTTGCAAACATATGTTAGGCATAGTCACATACAAATGTATGCAGATGACACACAACTATATAAATCATTCGGAGCCGTTGATGCTGACTTTGCTTTGAGTAAGATACAAGAAGATTTGAAGGGTGTCGCCTGTTTTGCTGAAATGCATTCTCAAATTGGACCCCAACAAATCTGTAGCTATTCTATTTGGAAAGCCGGGGAATGTTGATAGGTTTAAGGACAATATAAAGATTACAATTAATAATACTATGGTACCTCTCTCTGATCGGACAAAGGATTTGGGACTTACTGTAGACAATTCTTTTAGGTATACAGAACACATATCCAAGATGGAACTGAAGTGGCTAAATATGACCAGTCGCTTTAAGCAATTTTCTTTAAACTTATTTCATAAGATAATATACTTTCAAAAACCGCACTATTTGTGGAATAAAATTAAACACCGCTCTGACATTCACAACGTTAACATTCGTAGCAAGGGACTCACAACCCCACCGGTCCACTATACCACTTTATTTGAGAGGCCCTTTGCCTACAGCATTTATAGACAATATAATGAGTTGCCTGCCTTTCTGAAGTCTCTCCATCCTTTCGCGTTCATAGATATCTTCTTATAAAACAATAGATAATTTTGGTTTGGTTTGGTTTGGTATGCTATATTGGGTTTGATGCATCACAAATATATTTATAGTTTAAGTTATTGTAGGCATTATTATCGGAATAATTTATCATTTTATAAGTTAAGGTTTCGGTGTTAAAACAGGGGACTGTAACTGTGTTACAGTCTATCTGAACCGCACCTTATGGTTTTCACAATTACTCTTGTATGCTATTTGTTAGAATTTATTTCTTTTCTTTTTGTTGTTTGTTGTGAAAATAAAGGCATTTATTATTATTATTATTAATTGAACTGACTGACACCGACATATTCTTTCTCGACTTATAAAATACCTATGCGTGCATCTATGTTCATCTAAAGCGAGACAGTTACAGATTGACTAAATGGAAAATTGTATCAACATGTTACCTTGCTGCATAGTTTTTCTAGCTTGGTAATCATCTTCTGTGTTTATATTTATTTTATGCTACATTTTTTTTATTTTGAACTTTTTATAATCTTTTACACCAATATACGGTATTTTCGAACTTGATTTAAATGATGCTATAAATAGAAAAGTATAAGCCTGTACCTGTGACCTGAGATATACAGTATATCAATGGAGAAAGAACTTTAATTTTTATTTTATAAGCATGAAAACTTAATAGAAAATAAAAATACATATGTATGTCAAAAGCCATCATTTATAAGACATCCTTTTACAGTATCTTGTGGATGTATCTTTGGGAATTATATCATGCATAATTCTCTATGTCATCCATGCATTAAAAACAATAAAAATTAATACGTCTTGAAGGCAAGAACACTCATACATATGTCTACCGCATTATCCTTATGAGAGATTATGCTTTCGATTTCGAATAAATTGCCTTGGAGTATAAATATCCTATGCGCCTCAGTAGAGGTTCCCCAGAAAATGATACCGTAGGACAAGAGTGAGTGGAAATAAGAAAAGTAAGCTGTCTTAGCAGCTTCGTGTCCTGCTGCGTGCTTTATTCTCTTAATGGCATATAGTGCGGCGGAAACCTTACTGGATAAATTATGTATATGTTGCTGCCACTTCATACTGTTGTCAATTGTTATACCCAAGAATTTTGCCACTGAGGGTTGATCTGCACGCGTAGTAAGTACAATTTTCTGAGTTTTATCCTCATTAACCATTAATTTATTCGCAGCAAACCAGTCCTTGGCATCTCTAAGAGCTTTCTGTGAACGTTCATCGAGTTCCGACCTATAGGTCCTGGTTCAGGCTGAGTATACTCCGCCTGAACCAGGAGTGATGTGTCATCTGCATATAGACAGATATCGACTCCATTAACCGTTGATGGGAGGTCATTTCTATGATTATAAATAATAATGGTCCGAGGATTGATCCTTGAGGAACACCGAATACAACATTTGCTAGATGAAATCGAGTACTGTGCCACACTATTAGTTGCTTTCGATCCGTAAGATAAGATTTTAATAATTTTAGAGGTTCTCCTCTGACGCCATAATATTTGAGTTTTTCCAACAGTAGGTTAGGACTTACATACTCAAAGGCCTTCGATAGGTCCAGCATCGTCATTTCAGAGTATTCACCACAATTAAAAGCACTGTAAATCTGTTCCACCATATCCAATATTCCAGATATCGTTAGAAAGTTTTTTTCTATAACCGTGTTGTCTCGGAGAAAGGTTTTGTTGGCTTCCAAGTAGCTGACTGGTCTAGATGAAATTATAGTTTCTAGTATTTTAGATATGGCGGGTAAAATGCTGATGGGGCGATTGCTCTCACATCGGTCTTTATGTAATTTTTTATATATTAGAGTTTTCTTTCCAATTTTTAGTAAAGTAATAATGAGTGGGTTACTAAGCTCTTCCCCCAGTTACTCAGCAGTGTGTTTATTCTTTAACTGATTCATGAAGTTAAATATCTCTTTTGTAGTTACCGGAGCCAAAAAGAGTGATGTTCTGTTTTCCAATTTTACTTTACGTAAAAATTCATGCTAGCAAAGTAAGCCATCGATACTATCCGCAGATTGTTTACCAATAGCACTGAAATAGCTATTAAGCTCATCTTCATTAAAGAAAGGAATACACACTGCAAGTGACAATTTTTGTACTTGTCACATTATTATTTCTTATTTATATAAGAGTAGTAACATAACGAATGCGGCAATTTACGTTGCTCAAGATGTACGTTAATATATTATGTAATTTATACCTCAGAAACTACGTCGACTGTAAATGAAACTATCTTCATTAGTAAATTGTGTGTTGCGTGTACAGACATAGAAAGTTATAGATATACGCAAATACTGTTTTATACTGTTATATACGTATGTATATACATATATTCTAGTACTTATAAGTTATAACTATTCATAGCAGTAAGGGTAATAAATCAAATCTTCGCTTGTGTAAACACAGAAACGTAGTCATAACCGCGGCTTACCTGTATTGATTACACTACCGAGGTGCTGACAGCGGTTTCTGTTATAGAATTGATTAATTGTGTATTACATCCAAATTAAAAAGGACGACTTTTACTACATAAGTAATTGCAAATTAAGAGAGATCACAAATTGGGGCAATTATTATATGACTAGTGTTAGGAACAACGAATGACCTTTTACATACTAGGTATATGCGCAACTATATTGCAAGGCTATGTATAATTGTATCAAATAATGTACGCATTGCATGCATTAAATTTTATTGATACTAACATTGATTAGACCACTTCCTAAAGTCACAAATCCTCCCATTTTCAATGATTTCAGGCCAATAAGTTTACTGCCGATTATGTCTAACAATTGCGAAACTACCTACTGGTAGTGACAGACGATATTATTGGGGCTACAGATAGGGATTTAATCACTGCCTAAGTGCTGTTAGATTATTCTAAAGCATTTGATACAGTTGATCATACCACTCTTTGCTCAGTTTTACTTCATTTTGGTTTAAATAATGCATCTGTGAAGTTAATACAAAGTTACCTATCTAGTAGAAAGCAAAGTGTTATATGTTGCCGCAGGACTCAATTTTGGGACGCCAATTGTTTTCAATTTACACGTCTAAGTTTATTGAGTACATCAAGGTATGTGTAGTGGCCTAGTAAGTGGCGGTTAACTTTGGATGCTATAAACACTGATTTGAATTCTCTTAATAATATCTCTAGACTATTCTATGACTTACGACTAAATCCAACTAAATCTAAGGCATTACTTTTTGGAAAGTCTAAAATTTGTAAAGAGCTTCAGAACCTATTTAAGATAGTTGTTGCTGGTATACAGTTACCAATTGTCGGAGATGTAAGGAATTTAGGATTATCTATGGACAGCTCATTTAGATTTCATACTGAAATTACAAGTAATATTAAATCAACATATATATATAAATTTAAGAAAGCTTTATGCACATAGAACCTCCTTGTCAGTAAATGTTAATGTAAAATTGTGCGAGGCGTTGTTATTGACTCAATGTACTTATTGCTCTTCCATTTGTCACTCTGCTATTGATAATATCAGAGATTACAAAACTCGTGCCTACGATTTATCTTTGAAATCAGGAAATGCGAGCATATCTCTTAGAAATTAAAAGATGTTTGCTGGTTAAATATGAAAAATAGAAGAGAATTGAAAATGTTAACTCCCTTCCATGAAATTATGATTAACAAGTCGCCACTGTATTTGTACTTAAGAATTCAGTTTAGATCTGATGTACATACATAACATTACTACGAAATTTAGAGGCTAAATATCTCCCCCTATATTAAAAACTTTTTTGTTAAAACGTTTGTTTTCCTATAATATTTAGAGCCTGTCCAGATGAGGCGTTCCTACGCGCGAGTCGACTCGCGCGTTTGAATTTATATTGCGTCCAAATATCCCATTTTCACGCGCGTTCCTACGCTGGGATGGATTCAGTTAAATACGTACACTCGCTACGGATTCGCACGTAGTACTGGACGCAGTAATGGGCGCCCGAGTATGTCGACTCGCGCATAGAACGCGCGTGGAACGCGCGAGTCGAGAGTCTCGCTCATTACCAGCGTTTTACGCGCGATTGAAGAAACGCGCGTCATCATCTGAACGGAATATATGTAGCTCTAGTACCTCGGGAACGCGCGAGTGTCCCGTAAAACGTAAGCCTTAAGCCTCTTGCTATTGATGCCTTTAAGTTTCGTTTGAAAAAGATATCTTTTAAAGGTCAAATTTGTGTGTGGAGTCTCAGGAATATACACATACATTTTCTTCAGCTTAATCGTCTTTTAGTACGACTTCAGCCCATTACAGCTCGATTTTGTCAAATACAATAACCCATTTTGTTTTCAACGTTTTTAAACAGAATTAAATTCCATATCGTACTGTATTAGCATTCCCTACGTATCTGTAATAATTTTCGAGTTATTAAGGTTTTTGATAGAATTTTTATGAGAGATAACCTCCAATTTAATCGCATTGAATGAAAGTTTCTATTTCGATGGATACAACAAAATCAGACTTAAAAGGATATGGTGATAGTTACTAATAAGAACGTTTATTATATTCTCTGCTTCAAAGTATTGAAAACAAAATGCATCATTGAACACTCAAAATCACACTTCTGTGGATATCAATTAACGTAAGCAGTGATTTCACTAACGAGTGCTACTGCATGATGGCACCTTACGTGTGCGTCGTAAAAATAGAATAATGCAGTTAATGTTTTGAAACCAGACAGAAACATTATCACTGTTACACTCTATCCCATGCTACACTGTACCCCACCCGACGCTACTGTGTAAAGAGTAACTCTAATTCTTAAATAATACTTGTATCTATGTTAAGTGACCTAATACATCTATAAATCAACTCCAAAGTGAATTTTTCTCAAAATTAGCATTACAGCCACGTCTTTGCGTTATTACTTTATATATCTATGTTATGAGGTTATAAAGTTTTTATTTAATAAATGATTCTGTTGCTCCAGTTGACATATCATTTATCATCTATTTCTTTTTTATTCCTCATGCTCACTCATTCCTTAATCTATAATAGTTACCTGTGAAAATAATTGAGAAGTACCACCGTACTTTAAATGAAATTCTTATTTAAAGAAGCCTATAGTTTTAATTCCAGGGAGCATATTAATATCAATATACCGTCATATTTCAGTGATAGTATGAAGTACTTATGAAGTAGGTACATGACATTATATAGAATCTTCAATTTGTCAGCCACAAGACACCATTTATGAATGTTCAAATTAAGTGAACATATGACGTATAAATTGAGTGATAGTTGCTACTGTAATGTCATTTTATAGATTCATTTTGTAATTGTTTAAATATTTCCATAAAACAGTTTTAAAACAATTTCATCGTCTAGTATGGAAAACATTTTCCGCCATGCCCTATTATAGAAATGCAAAATATCGAAAAGACTATACCCACCTATATGAAAGGAATATAATCTTATAGAGATTATATCTACTTGTACAGACCAATAGACAGGCTATTAATTAACCACCACCAAATTAACGTGTTGCGAGAGAAGTCAAAAAGTTGACAAGTTTGGTCGTTTAATGTCTGGAACCAATGAGTATATCAACATAGAGCACCGGTGTTGCTTAGAAAAATAGGTAGTAATTTAAAAACTATTACGATATTGATTAACATTAAGTAATAACATTAATGAAATAGTTATGTATAGGTACATATAGCCCAGTCAAAATAGCATTTCAGCTTGCATAAATTACGATACAGCTGAAAATTGGTGGAGTTCTTCATTTCACTGTTACAAACGAGATGCCAGAAGTCCCCATCGATTCCACATCTGCTAAAAAAGTTATTCAAGTTCAAAGGTCGAAAATTTCGGCGAGTGTTAATAGTAAAAATAGCTTACACAAAAGTTGGAGATTATTAAATTCTCTACAAAAATTGTCTCTATGCTTTTTTTCTACGAATCATCAGAGATATTGCAATTTCAAACAACAAAATGCACATATTTACTCTTATACGGCTTGTAATGCTTCATCGACTGTTTCGCATGAGTAAAATATGAAAGTATTTATAATTTTTATAATATAATGAAATATAATATTTATAGTATTCAAAATACTTATGATATTATGTTACAAAATATGTATATATTGTAAGATTCTAAAATCTAAAGAATCTGGCTATGGAGGGTAGAGAGCAGTTTCTCTCTCCCCTCTCTATAGTCTTTCTACCTGTCTCTACCATCCGACTCAGTCCCCAATTTTGAGCTCCGACAAAAATTGATAGCCTAGACAAGTATAGGTATTTAACTTTTGTAAAAAATACAAGAAAGAATAAGAGAGTGCAATTATCCTGTCTCCCTCCAACATCTGCATCGCTCAACATCATTTATTAGGCCAATAAATTTAAGTCGAAAAAATCCGGTTTGAGGAATTAATTTCCAGCAAGCTGGAAATCGTTTTAAAACCTCTATTTGGTCCTAAATGCGTGTAATCTGAGTTTGCACGATCCCAGGTGGTGAGTTAACTTTTAGTAGCCGAAAAACCGCCAAATTTTTGCGCCTTTTTTAATTTTTTTGCTTGTAGCTGGAAAACGGTGCGTCGAACGAAAAATGTCATTCTATTTAAAAATACAGAGGACTAAACTCTGCGTCGACTAACATTTAAAAAATCAAATTCGGTTTATGAATATTATATTTCTTTGCATTATAAAAATTATAATATGTAATTATAATATATTATTATATGAAATAATAATGAATATTATAATTTAATGATTAAAATTATTAAAATTATAAATATTTTCATATTTTACTCTTGCGGAACAGTCGATGAAGGATTGCAAGCCGCATAAGAGTAAATATGTGTATTTTCGATGTTTGAAATTGCGATATCTCTGAAATAATGATTCGTAGAAAAAAAAGCATAGAGACAAGTTTTGTACAGAATTTAATAATCTCCAACTCTTGTGTAAGCTATTTTTACTATTAACACTCGCCGTTTGCGAGAAAAAGGCGAAAAACCGAAATTTTCGATCTTTGACCTTCAATAACTTTTTTAGCAGATGTGGGATCGATGGGGACTTCTGGCATCTCATTTGTAACAGTGAAATGAAGAACTCCACCAATTTTCAGCTGTATCGTAATTTATGCAAGCTTACCCTATTTTTATAACTATTTTGACTGGGCGATTAGTCTTGACTGCATGTAACTGATATGCAATCACGATGCAGTCCCAACCACGTATCGTAGAGCCGTGAGATGTACACCTTGTTCAAGAGACACTGATTAAAAAACGCTGTTCTTAAATTATATAATTATATAATTTTTTTTGGTTTTTCGGTACTAACGCTTGTACTGCAAAAATCCAAAAAACCCTGGAATACCACAGTAATTTCGTTGAATCTGACTGTAGTCTCGACAAGCTAGTTCATTGATCCATGCCAACAGCATAACTTCCTCATGACGAAACAATAAGCAAACACACGAAAAGAAATTGGAAAATAGGGTAGTTTAATGTGGCACGTATCCATCAAATTTTCGAGATTTAAAAATTTATTATAATTTTTGTTTACGGTGGTTCTTGCTTAAAAATTATTCAGAATAATGACTGTAAAAACGATCACGTGGCTTTCTTATCTGTCAAATTTGATTTTTTTAATCATTAAATAAATTTTTAAAAATAAGAAAGAGCCGTTTCGTTTGAATTTTGTATCCATGTACCAATTTTAAACTCTGTACAACAAAATTCATTTTTTTTCGTTATGACGCTTGTATTATGAGCACATCCATTATGAAGAAGAATAGAGAAATATCTCAAAAATGGTACAAGATAGAAACCTAATTGCAGACACAAAAGTATATTAAAATTTCAGGGGAGTTCAAATATGTGAAAGTCCACAGGATGTTCCATTTGAAAAATTAGCTGAGTACAATTTCTATAATAAAACGAGAACTATGTTTTAATCATAGCTTGTTTAAAACCAATAAATGATTTTTTTTTACTTTATGCGGTTATATACTTACAGTTTCAAAAATGTTTAGGTAGGTGTTCCGGTATATGTATATATTTTTACTTATATAGCATATTTTCTTCCATATATTCACCTTTTCGATGTAACTTATGCCGTTGCCACTAACAAAATTTCAAAAGCTTGATAAAATGAGAATATATTAAGTCACATGTACAACTAAATACGTGAAAGCATAAAACAAAGTACCAAGTAATGTTTTTATTTTTAAGATACTTTCACACAGTGTCAAAGACATATATTTAAAAACATACTAAAAGCAATATCATATTAAAGTGTTGGAATTTTCATAGAATCATATCCTTCTTAATGTAGTATTCTTAATATTGTATACTGCGTTTAGTTTGTATATCATCCAACAGTGCCTGCAGATCTTCATCTTCAAAACGACCTTCTAGGGAAGGAATTAGAGATTTCGCTTCTTCTGCAGTTTCAGGACACAGATTGGCAATAGCTGCCAACTCAAACTTGTGAAGTTTCTTTTGACTTAGTAAACTGTAAACAAATAAAAAACGGAACAAGCGTAAAATTATACATGTTGTAGATATGCCAACAATATAAATTTAAAAATAAATTTATGAAACATGTGACAAGTTATCTGTTGTACATATTTTGAATATTATAGAAAGATAAAGTAACTCACGACTATTATATACGATAGATGTGATGGATTTCATATCTAAAATAAGCTACTTACTTCCTGACGGCTGAGATGACTTCTTTATTCTTAAATTTCCTAAAGCGATCTGTGTACGTGAGCGTTTTCATGAAGACGTCGGAAAATTCCTGTTCATCTTCGGCGGATTCGTTCTGGGCTTTACGATGCTCGAGCAGCATGTGCACTTCGGATATTAAAAGCGTCTCGGCATTCTCGAACTCTACAATTTCCAAAAAAGAAAAACAAAACGACTTAACAACTTTTCAATTGGTACCACGGGAGATAGATAACCTTACATCTAGAAGAACATAAATTATTATGCTACAACTTCGAATTACTTGAATTGAAAACGCAGAAACAATTATAAAAAATAATAAAACCCAACTTCACTTGAATGTTTAATTCAGCTTGAACTAGAAAACGCACAAAACAATAGGAAGAAGAATAATTACACTTTCAAATTCTTTTACAGTTCGAAAAACTGCCAACCCTGCCCCTTAATTAATCAGTAGATTTTCTAGAATTATTTCGCCGCACCTAATTTTTAATTTTTACTTTAAGAACATTATTTAAAATTTCCAATGACTCTGAGAGCACTAACAGTTCCCAGATTTTACTGTAACTCTGTTTCTTATTATTTACAAAATCAAATTTCATTCTCGTTGTTAGTTTCATTTTTTATTTAATTTGCTATAACGTTTTTTTTTTCACACACATTTTTCTGTGCTTTTCAATCAACTCACAAAAAAATACGTGGTAGTAACAAAATTGTATTGTAGTACCTAGAGTCTAATTTTACATTTTGCTGGTGATTCTTATCGAGGCACTCGAATAAATAAGGGAACCACAATGTCTTAATTATCTCATCCTAGGTTTTACAATTTTTATTTCTTTTGAAGGCCACAAAAGGCCAACCAAATGAATTTGATTGTTGGGTAGATAAAATAGCATTCGCTTGAGCAAAATCGGTTAATATCTCTTGTATTGTAGAACTTTTGCGTTAAACCTGATACGAAAGTCTATCTATTATATTGCAATAATTAGTTCATTCGAATTTTCATTGCCATAGAAAAGTGTGGATAACTTCACGCAAACAAATCGGGCTGAAAAAGAAAATTTTCGAATGTTCAAAACGTTAACTAACGTTACTATCACGTTTGTATTTTTAGCAGAAAGTATTTTCAAAATTGTGTAAAAAATTATGAAATCGATTCGTTAAACATTTTCCGTATTTCCGAAATCTAGCACTTCATATCAACTTTTTTACTTTAAACAGGTTAGTAGACATTTTATAAGTTTTTAAATCGCGGATTGTTCTACATAAAAAT
Source organism: Holotrichia oblita (assembly GCA_023690525.1). Taxonomy (NCBI): domain Eukaryota; kingdom Metazoa; phylum Arthropoda; class Insecta; order Coleoptera; family Scarabaeidae; genus Holotrichia; species Holotrichia oblita. The sequence continues at coordinate 125,983,728 of CM043017.1, read as the reverse complement.
CCAGCCGTTTTTGAGTTTTGAGTCATTCTTTCAATCATACGGGCAACTTTCTAAAATTTTTGATAATTATGTGTCGTTCATTATCACACATATGAAGGTTTTCGAATTACCACTTTCTGGTAACAACACTTGCATACTGTAATATGCACTTTATCTAGAAGATACAGGAACCAAAGTAGGTGTATCCAAAAACTGATTTTGTAAGTGGTTTTTAATAAATATTGCAAGTCGGCTTTCCAAACGGTTGAAATACTAAAAACTTAATTTTTTAATTGTTATTCATAACTCAAATCATTACTCATCAGTGGCATTGAAATATAAAATTGTTATTTATCCTAAACCCAATAAGCGGTACCTAGAAGGATTACGCGTAACCATTTTTTAGGATACCATGCAAATACCTGGAAGTGTAGAGGCATTCAAAGATAAGTCTTTGACAAAAATTGAAATTGCAAAATGTAATTTCACGAAAAAAAAACACGAATCAAGAATCAAAAATATCTTTGTATAATTTTGTATAGATGAACTATGAAGCAAAGTTTGTGTACTTATTTCAAAAGGAATTCGCCGTTCGCTAAAATCCTAAACAAAATCCAGCAATTTGTCCGTTCCAGCAAATCTCCGAATTTCATCAAAATGATGCCTATAATTTAATTGCAGGAATATAAAGGTATTATACACTATACGTTAGTAACCTAAAAAGCTTGTTACCCACCCATCATTATCCTTTGGGCGCAAACTCATTCTAAACTGTCCATCGCCCATATAGAATAGACAAACATGTACAAAAACAAACTAGATTTAATCTTTAATGAATAGCTGATCAATTTTATTTTATAAACTCATAAATATATACATATAAGATAACCAACAATTTAATCCTCTCTTAGATATTCTCGATCTCAAATTCCTTCCATTATTTCTACATAATAATATATACACAGTTTGTGATGTATCACGTCAATGTGTCTTCATCATGATGCATCAACTTTCCTCAGAGGAGACATAACTTCGTACCATTACGTTATATATAAGTTTATGTGATAGCACGTGCATCTCGAAACAATAATAAAGATACGCAAAAAACATGACTTAAAAACTATGCCCTAACAAAGTTATGGCAGTTAATAAGGTTACTAAAATTTCAAAGTTCTAAGTGTTAATTAAACCTGCATTATTGTCTATTATCTAAGAATCTAAAAACACTTATTAAAAAATGATCGGAGTGAAAGAATGGATTCGTTTTTGTAGAAAGAAACGGTAAGCCAATGTGTCTTTTGTATCAAATAACGTCGTCACAGTTCAAGGCCAGTAATCTAACACGCAATCATGACACTAACCACAGTGGTTTCAATAAAAATTTTCCTGTTGGCCCTCAGCAAAGGAAAATTAAATTAAACCCATTGAAGGAAAAACTTCATGGTCAGAATGGGGTTATGTCAATGTTTACTAAAGAAGCACATTTGACAACCGAAGCTGGCTTCGTCTTGACTTTTAATAATGCTACAGCAAAAAAGCTTTACACAGAGGGAGAATTTATTAAGAATAATGTGGTTCAAGTTATATCTATTTTAGAACCCGAAAGTAAAAAACTGCAGAAGCTGATCGACTAAATGCCTGTTGCTAAACACAATAGAGAGGCGAGTTTCTGTTATTAATGGCAATATTTTAAATAATTTGCAACAAAAAATAGGTAAGTGCACAGAAATTAAGCTTGCGTTGGACGAGGCTACAGATATCAAAGATAAACTGCAACTAGCCATGTTTGTGAGGTATGTGTCAAAAGACATGGAGGTGGTGCAAGACCTGGTTACTTTGAAGGATACTCATCGTAGCTGTAACATTTAAGAAGCCCTGGACGGTGTTGTTGGGTGTTGTATTGAAAATCCCAGTGCCTATCGGTATTATTGTCAGCATTGACCGAGGACAGGTAAAAAGGGCTTTTAGAAGCTGACGCATTATACCCTGATTTTCTACCCGCACATTGTATTATTTACAGAGAACGTTTAGCAGCAAAATATTTTTAATATTCGCACGTTATGCAGGTAGTTCTACATTTTGAACTGCCAATCAAGTGCCAAAATACACTGATATTTCATATCCTTCATAGAAGACATGAATAATAACGAGCTTCCTGATGATGTATCTTGCTACTGCTTAATGAGATGATTGTCAGTAGGAGATGTTCTTGGCATATTTTTTCAATTGCTTGATCTAATCAAACAGAAGAAAAAGTCTTTCCCTCAACTTAACGACCCTCAATGGTTGTCAGATTTGGCTTTTTTACGGATGGGGTTCAGCATTTACAAACGCCAAACATATCATTACAAGAAAAACTTATTTCTGATTTAGCGCAGAGTGTATTTAGCTTTCATAGCAAATTAAGAATCTTTCGGAAAGATCTGAAAGTTGACGTTCAGGTGGAAACAGAAAATCATTTGCGTAAAATGTCTGGTCTTACTGAAGAAATGAATGGCAGATTTAATGACTTGAGAATACTTAACCATTTTCATTCCTGGAAATTTATTTTGCTGTTGATGTTTTAGGTGATGGCTGTTCCGTTTCATCACTATTTATAAGGGATACAGCAGCTGTAGAGTTGGAGTTACTAGAACTGCAAAAAGATGAAGGACTGATATGAAATGGCATTTCGACCAGATAATTTTGGAAGAGGGCTCCAGAACAAAAATACTCACTACCACTTACCAATTATCAGACAGATTTCAAACAATTAACAGCAAAAATGATTGCTCGAAAAAGCACTTCCCATAAGTAACATCTTGTTTCTTGTTGTGTATTTGTACAATAGTATTATGTGTAGAATAAAAAAATAAATGTTTCTTAAAAAATATGTCTTCACGTTATAAACTATTAATGTCTTAACAATGTGGCTCGTCTCGAAACAGCTTCATAAATTTGGGGCTCCCAAAGTTAAAGTTAGTGGCCACCCCTGGTATTGTGTGTATGTTTTTTTGTACATAAAACGACTGGCTTATTGACAGGTCAGTTACCTAGCAGTACATTAAAAATAAAAAATATGTTGAAGAGAGCACAACAATAAGACTTTTTTAGAATACTTTTAACGTTTCATTCATCTTACACAATTGTCATTTTAAATACCTACCTTTATAGACAATTAAGTTAATGGACTCTCATTAATTCGTCTTCCTTTTCCGAGAACGGACGGTTTTTCGTTGTTTAAATAAAAGAGATAAAACATCATTTGAAAATCTACAGCACCACGCAATTAGTTAGATGACGTTTCTAGATGGTTATATTAAGTTGGAGCAATTTAATAGCAACCGTACACGATTCGAAGTAGCGTTAGGAATCAGATCACGCTGCAACTATTTGTTCTTGTCAATCAATGATAATCTCTTATTACAGATGGTTTACCGAGTATTTCGCATCGAAACGTATTGGCGAGTACATTAATCAAAGTTAATATTCGTCGGTATGTCTACGGTCTAATTTCGGATTCGAATTATAAATGAGAGTCGTTAACGGAAATCGTGGAATCAGATGTCGTTCATAATTAGCCTTCGTTATTTTTGTCTTACTGTTACAAGATATTTCGTACATCTCTGTTTGTTATAAAACACATATATTTTATAAAACATATCAAATTACACACGTTAATTCAATTATTTCCTAGATATTGCATATTAAACCATGACAGATGCCCAAGATTTAGGACTTTTTAATTACAGTAGACTCTCATCTCTAGTTCGGCTACCTCTGTAACGAATCATAGGCCGAACAAAGCGAATAAAACAAAAGATGTTGGGTTTTGCTAATTTACTGATAATTGAGCGTAGAGCCACCGTCATATTTTCTTGGCTGACCTTAGAATGATGATTTTTCTTTTGATGTTACAAATGTTTTCCTATGCAAGGCTTGACAGACATTGTTCAACATAAACACCTATACCACTTTTAGGATAGTATGCTACAAGTTTTGCTAGGCCTCTCAATTATGTTCATGGGGTTGATATGTCTTCTTAAAACGTGTAAAAGCGAATCAGACACGAATTTATTCATTAAAAAAGTGGTAACAGTTCACATCAGTACAACGATGCTCGGTTATTTAGCTGATATTCCTCATACTAAACGCAACGCCCATAAACTATTTCTGGCCTTAGGAGAAGTACAAATCACAAATTTTTATTAGCCTATCGGCTTTCTCGTTTTATTCTATACTGGAACGCTGGAAACCAAATAAATTTGACGGTGTTGCCCATTACCAGTTTTTCGTAAGATTGTAGTATTATGAAAACTGGTTTGCTGTTTCTCACCTCGAATATCTTTCTATCAGTATAGTTCTTCCCAAATTCACTAAAATCGCTGGTCCCTGCCGACCATACTCTATAATCAGACCTATTTGTAAATTTATCAGTCGGTATACACTGGGTACACTGTGATAAGAATGAACTGCACGGAGATCTCGGGAACGGTAAGAGATATAAAGTAGCTCAAATTGGCGAAAAGTTGCGCATTTTAGTGACCTTTTACACGGCGTTTATTTAATTCAATTAAATTGTTTAGTTTTTGAGATATTTAGGAAAATGTGTTTTTTTACGTTTTCGTTTTTATTTTTTTCTGACTTTATTTTACAAGTTATCGAAAAATAAAAAAAAGTTCTTCATTTGCGCTTTTATAGCTCTACAAGACTGCATTTTTATATTTTTGTTCGACGTTTCGTTTTTGAGAAACCACCATCAACTTCTTTTTTTTTATATGGACGGAGAAAAAAGTACACCCTGTATCTGATGGCATTTTTCGTTACGAATTCAACGATGTATCACACATTATTATACATATATTTTTCATACGATATTATTTACTTTTAAACATGGAGGAGCAATTTAGCAATGAAGAAAAGTATGATATGCTAACATGCTATATTCTGTTTCATGAAAATTCTAACCTAATTCTTCTTCTTCTAATTGCAAACCCTGGAATATCAACTCGATAAATCCAAAATAATACGGAAGTAGCTAAATCCTGCTCACTTTATTTTACGCAAACACAAATTTTATCCACATCAATTTCGGATTTGCTAAAGTCTGACACCAGGGGACGACGAGAGGCGTAGACATTTTTTTGAATGGTACAGCCGAATGCGTGAAGAAGACTTCAATTTCCCTTTTAAAATTATAGGGTCCGATGAAAGTATGGTCATAAATAATGGAATCTTCAATCGCCGCAACGCTCACTACAGGGCTCAAGAAAATCCTCATGCTAAAAAAATATCCAGATATCAGCATCGTTTTGGATTCAATATGTGGTGTGGAATTCTGAGTACAAAAATATTGGGTCCGTTTATTTATCATAACTCCTCAACTGCAGCACGATATCTTTCTTTATTGCAACACGATTTAAAAGACAGTTTAGATGATCTACTTTGGGCAATGATTAATAATTACTGGTTTCAACAAGGCGGTGCTCCAGCCCATAATGCTAGACTAGTTTGTGAGTATCTTTCTCAGCAGTTCCCCAGAAGGTGGATTGGTACTCCCAGTGAAGTGTCCTGACCAGCTCGATCGCCGGACTTAACCCCACAGGACTTTTTCCTTTGGGATTATATTAAAAACCAAGTATATGGACATTCTTTTGAAAATGAGCAACAGTTGTTAGAATCTGTAACGGCAGCATTTAATAATATTACGCCAGAAATGTTACATGACATTTTGCATTCTATAGTTAGATCATACTTATGTTTGGAAAATAATGGTAATCTATTTGAACATTTGTTGTATGTTTGGAATTGAAGAATGAATATGTATTTTATAAATCAATAAATACTTATTTCTGAAACTACTATTTAATATCCATCATTTTCATTAAAACACTATATTTTGCCCAATTGACTTACCTACATATGCCACCTGTCAAGTGTGTTATTATTACCAGGATATATAAATATAATAGGATCTAAAAATAAATAAATTTACCTCATTTTGCCAAAAAGTAATTTCCATAATATGTCACTAAAATGCGCAACTTTTCGCCAATTTAAGCAACTTTGTATCTCTTACCGTTCCCGAGATCCCCACGCAGTTCATTCTTATATCTTGGACAGTGTATACTAGCACATCATTTCTCCCTGCTTGCGGTTACAACTTCAAAAGGTTTCCCAGAGCAAAATGTTTCTTTCATCCTATCTGTAACAATATCTAATATGGGATAGCGAGAGATAAATTCATGAATTCGAAAACACTCTTGATTGTTTACTCCTACCTCTTCTTTTACCTTCAGTCAAATTTTAATGCCTCTACGTCTACTAGGAGATGCAAAAAGGGTATGTTGAAAAGTATCGCCGTCACAGTGATTATTCCAATTATTTTCAAACAGGGCTACGTTTACATATTTCTTGATGTTGGAAATGTTGATAACTCAGTGATGGATAGCTTTATCCATTGACAGTCAAATTAAGTCGAAATATGAGCAATCAATCAAGAACATCTAAACAAATATCCTGCTATTAACTTTGTATGGGACTCTTCTTCAGGTAAATTATATCAACGACCACTAACACACATTGCATCTTGCAATCTTCCTTCAAATATCTTATGTGTATACCAGTAGATGTTAAAGAGTTAATGTAGTTTTTATATTTTGCCTTTAGACGAAAGACATTGATAGCAGTGTTTACTTTGTGGTAACCATTTTTGTTTTTACTTTTGAATGCACTTCAATAATTGACTGGTGAAATATGCCAGAATATCAGTACTGTACAGTGAGACACAAAACTAGTATCAGTTAAAACCTGCTGCCGCACCTTGTATAACATATTTTTGATTTCAATTAAATTCATTGTATGTATTTGGTTTCAAAAAGATTGGTTTCACTTTGTGATTCACCGATTTTCGCACTCGTACACTTACTTATGTCGTTTATGCAAGCTATTTGCGAAGATTCATCAAACAACTTACGTTAGAACAATAAAATGAAAGGATATATTTTATCAACAAAACATGGATACATAAAAATAAAATATATTTTCTACATATAATATTTACAAAACATTATCGTACAATAAACAAAAAGAAAACAGCAATAGCTATCATCACATTACATAAATAATAATTTAACCGAAATACAATCACTATTTCGCCGGTTTCTGTATATAACCCTCTTCCGTGAGGAAATCGTAAAGTCTTCGCGTTTTGTTCACATCTATTTTAAGCAGTCGCCTAGCTGTGAGCAATTTCAGATGGCCAACTTTATTGTTTTCAGCTATCAGTGTCGCCTTGAGTTCTAAATAGGTAAGCGGAACTAATCGGACATTCCTGCACAGTTCACGTTCCTTGGGCAATAGCTTTTCATAACCGGACATTCCTATGATTTCTAGGGGCGTGAAGGTACTGCGTCTCTTCGCCGCCGACGACACTAGGGGTATGGCGGACATGTTCCGCAGTTTCAAATTGAAGACGGGATTCGAATGGAACGTTTTCAGCTCTTTTAGAGATTCCTCCCGCCCCTGTTTCAGGTTTATGTACAGTCCAGCCGCTTCTAACGTCGTAATGCCTCGTTTACGAAAATCACATAATCTACAATTGATAAAATGCCGGTGTTATACTACTTCCTTCATTTTTTTAAGTAAATAATTGCACACAGTTTAATTTCCCTGTATTAATTAGAGCAAAAGAAAAAGAAAAATTGAAGTTGTGTTATTATTTCTGTCAAAATAAATCTTTTCCAGAAGGTTGTTATACAACGTGTTTCATTAATTATGGGAAATATTTTAACTGAAGATACTAAGTGTCAAATAATGACCATTGACCAAAAATAGCCTTATTCAAAATCGCACCGTTTTCGAGATAAAGGTATTCAAAGTTCCAGAAAAAATCATGGGAAGTATTGAAGAACAATAGAAAAATTGTCTTAAAATAACAATTCCGCCAATGACGTAGAATTTGAGTGTTGGGCTACCCGGATTTTGCGCTGTTTAAATAATTTTTAGCCACACCGACCTTTCTCCTTTTTCTCGAAAACCAAGCATAATACGAAGTTTCTACAAGCGGATCTTATTTTTGGCATTTTAACTGATCTATTAAGTGATGCTAATTTTGTGCTTGTAAAGCAAAAAACAAAAAAGTTCTATTGATGTTAACACACGGGGATATTTTTTCTCTTCGCTGTAATTTTGCTAATTTCGGAAAATTCCGCCATAAGAAGCATCTAATAATACTAAATCGAAATGTCAAATTTTATTTTCATCGTACAAGTAGATTAGCTTAAAGATGGAAAAAACGTTTTTTTTTTCTGGAACTTTGAAGACTTTCACCTCAAAAACGGTGCGATTTTGAATAAGGTTATGTTTATCAATGGACATTATTTGACACGTAGTGTCTGCAGTTAAAATATTTCCCATAATTAAGGAAGCAGCCTGTATAACATTTCCAAATATACTTTTAAAACTAAAAATTTCTAAACGTGGGTTTTAAAGTGTTATACCGGGTGCCCGTTTTTCGAGCGCAAGCATGGGTAACTCGGTTATTATAAGAGATAGGAGATCGGTTAAATTAGGGCAAAGTTGCGCATTTGGGAGAGAAAAGATATGCTGCCGAGAAACTTAAAAAATTTTCATGGGTTGCTGAGATTTTTGGAAAAAAGTGAAATTTTAAACTTTCGTTTTAACGTTGTATATCGAAAACCGATCAACGTAGACGTTTCTAACTCAGACATTATTAAGGCACTTTTTTACAAGGAATCCAAATGTGCCATCCATTTTTTCAAGACGTTCTAGATTCAAAAGTTACGGTAGTCAACTTTGTTTTTTCTTACGGGCACCATATTGGATTTTTACATTTTTGAGTAAAGCTCTTGATTCTGATTACGATGATGTATCACACGATATGGTCCAGTTTCACAATTTTATCAAAATAATAAAAAAAACGGTTTTAAGAAGCATGCGTTGGAAATAATATCCATACTTGTATTTAACAAATGCATTTGTGACAGTTCGATTAAGTTTTGCTTGTTGTCACTTAAATTTATTAAATTTGCCCAACTTTTTCGACAAAATGCCGTTTTCAAGTGAAGAGAAACGAGATATGCTAGAGATTTATTACTCTTCACATCGAAATGTACAAGTTACTTCAGAAACATATCTTCAGCGGTATCCAGAAAGGCAACAACCAGCTCAGACCTATTTTCTGCTACTACTTCACCGAAATTTAGGCGATTTTGGTTCGTTTTGTAAGCCTAGAAAATATGATACTAGACCGCCGCATGAAAATGAAGTGGATATTTTACAAAGAATAAGAGAATTCCGAAGAATCTCGCACAAAATAAATAATATCAATGAAATAAATTTTTCTTTAGGTACAAGGAAATCCTTCTACCTCCTCACGAGCCATTGCAGCAGATATAAACATAACGCGTCAGAAGGTATGGAGAGTACTAAAGAAACATAAATATCATCCTTTCAAAAAACACGTCACCCAAGTTCTGCATCCTGGAGATAGCGATAGACGGGTAGCGTTTTGTAGGAGTTTTATGGACCAGTTGGAACACAATCCTAATTTCCTTGCTAACGTAATATTTACGGATGAGTGTAAGTTTTCAAACTCGGGCATGTTTAATCGACACAATGAACATGTCTGGTCCATTGAAAAACCTCATGTACATGAAGGACGTCGACCACAAGTACGGTTCGGGATAAATGTATGGGTCGGTCTGTTAGGCGACACAATCATTGGCCCATACATTTATGAAGAGACTTTGAATACAGATGGCTATTTACACTTTTTAAGGACATATCTTACGGATTATATCGACATACTGATACTGACACTGATACTTTCATTCCATACTAATTTCTAATTTCATTATGATCATTTCCAAAAATACAATATTTTCGCTGTACAAATCGGGAACTTCCATATTAATATAAAAAGAGAGATTATCACATATAAAAACGTTTTCTGCTAGTAGTTAGTGATATAGTAGTGAACCCAAACTTTAGATAAACACGTATAGGTTTATAGCAGAATTTATTATTTTCTATGTACACAAATAGATGTCAGAGCAATTGTATTAACTACATGACACTATTGTTAGATGTGGACTCACTAGTTACACAAATTCGTTTTGAATTAGCTCTACAAATACTGCAAAATAAATACTCACAAATTTCCAACTTTGCGGTCTATATTAATCAATTTGTATGATTACTCAAACAAATTTGGAAAATATTAAATAAAAAGACAAATGCACGTGATTTAGATACATTTAGAAAATTCAGACTGGAAGAGGGCGCGAGCTCGCAGTATCCTAGTACGCAATGCTATAGTTAGAATTCCTTTTTGTCTTTTTAAAAATATATAGTTTATGGGGACTATTTCTAGTACAATGTCATGAAATTTAAAATAACTAACTATATTTATGGAAAAGCAGTTTCTTTGTATCGTTAAAATTAACCGAGTTAGAAGGATCTGAATAAAAATCGAAAAAGCTCAATTTTCGGCTACAACTTGAAAACAAAAGAAAATCAATAATTTATGTTGCGTTTAGCGTGATGCCCTATTCTAACAATTTGAAGTACCCTATACAAAAAGAGCGAGCAGTATCAATATATTTAAACTGGAAACAATGCTTAAACAGCTTTTAAAAAGACATCCTCTACATGGATAAAGAGAGCTCCCCCAGAGTTATTGCTGGATTGAGGATCTGAACTGAAAGAATAAACTCTTAATACACCAAAGAAAACCGACAAAATTTTAAAACGCAGAAGTGACATGATCAAAACAGTGCCGACTGAAGACATCGTAAGTTTGCTATAGTAAACCCTGACGTCAATTTGTTAATATCTAGAAGGTTGACCTACAGAATCTTTAACGCATAGCCTCCAGAGTAAATAGCAATATTCAATAAAAAGATTCTAGACATTCTAGGCAATAATACACAATATAAAATTATATTCAATTATACAGGATGTTCATTTTTAGCATTACTTAATGCAACTTTGTCTAACATTTGCCGAACTGTTCGCGTCGACGATTACAAATTAACTATAATAGGGTAAATTGATGGTTTCCAAAATGTCAGCCAATAAAGTTCTATTTTTTGTTTAGTTTAACTGAAATAACTTGTTTAATAAATATAAACCATAATGTATTAGAGAATTCTCTCAGATGAGAAATTAAAATCTGCTCTCACATTTGCTTTACACTAAAGAAGGGCGCCACCACCGCTTACTATACTTCGCATCCATTTTATATAGCGTTGTATTAAATTGCATAATTTAATCATTTTTGTCTTCGGACAAATGTTTCCTGAAAGGTTGAATAAGGTATATTTTTATTTTCTGCCAAAACATTTAACTAAACATTATTTCTTCAAAACTTAAATACGTTACATAGAATGCTCTAGACGTCAGTGCCTTATTGAAACAATTGAAATGCGAAAACTTATTTTTTTCCAATTAAACCACTATAATTTTATAGGTTAGTTGAGACCAAAATCTTATTATCAATTATATTTGTATCGATAATCCAATTCTACAAACAAGTAATGTATACTTCATAAGATTATAAAAACAAAATTCTATCTGCAAATGAACATTGTCCTGAAGGAGTATTTTTACTGGGTGAAAAAATCGAAATACATGTGTTGATGTATATGGAAATAAAGAAGGACGTATCAATCCGTCAAACTGCGAGAAATCTGGATATAAGCCGCGAATTTACAGGAGAAATTTTAAAGAAACAAGAGCTACAAGTATCAGGTTAACCTACACTTATATACTGCAGATCATGAAAGCAGACTGAATTTTTGTAATTGATTACCGCACCATCAAATCGTAGACGACAATTGTACCCGTAGAATTATCTTTTCAGATGAATCAAGATTTACGAATTTATGTGCATCCTTATTTAAATCTAAATTAGATTTTTGATGGCCTTCAACTGGTGAATCACATTTGCAATTTCTTGCAAACGAAATTGATGGATAGATTAATGCGTTACCACATGGCTTACGGCGTCATGTGTATTTCCAACATTGGTAGATTGCCTAAATATTTGGGAACTAATGGCTTGCAATAAATAGGGCCATTAGATGGCCAACATGATCGCCGGATCTAACACAACTAGACTTCTAAAGCCTTTAAAAAATAAAGTTTACACTACAGCACCAACAACTAGAGAAGATTCAAAGAGTAGAGTAAGGCGAGCGGATAATGAAATAAATAGCCAGCAATTATGCAATACGTTACAGGAAATTATTAGAAGAGCAACTTTATATTGTAATCGTCATGACCAGCAGTTTGAGTATTTATTAGAGCTCATTTTACGTTCTTTTTCTTTTTTTTTTTTGAAATACAAATATCACTTATTGCTTATTTTATTAGTTTCAAATAAAAAAAGCTTTTTTTTAATTTCTAAGGAAATACTATTTGTTCTTGTGTTCTTCTTTAATTTTTGGCACGAAAGAAAATCAAATTAAATAACAAATGAAATAATACAATTAAAGTAAAGTAAGTGTATTTAAGAAAAAAATGAAGTGAGGAACATATAAAAGTTCAAAAATGTTCTTTTTGATACTTCTCATACGTCTTGACTCCCAAATAACACTTTCGAAAAAAATATAGATAGAATACAGTGAAATCCGTTTAACACGAAAGCATTTTCGTGTTAAATTTTAAAAAATCGATAACTCGGACGCGGTTAGATTTAGGTACATTATGTGTATTGCAATTGTTACTAGAAATTGAAGAAAAAATTGAAATATCCAATGATATACAGGAGCTTCCGTTTAAAAAGACGGAAATGTAACTTTGACATGCTACGACTTTACCACCGACCCTGTATACTTAAAATTATTATTAACTAATAAGCATTTAAAAACCCTAACTTTTGTGTTTAACTTTTTCCGGTACATCGTATATTTTACCCAATAATCGACCGTTCCTATACATATCAGCGACCCTGTATATATTATAAGACAAAAAAATTATAATCTGTTACATTATTCTGTTGTCACAAAGTACAATACAGTTCTAAAAAACTTGAAAATTCATGCGATTTCAAAAACATTTAGGCGTTCCGGTAAATTTGAATAGCCCTGTATGTACTGAAAAATCAATAAAAATCTGTAACATTCCCCAGAATTTACTTTTGCTTAAGTGTACTACCAAAGGTCCGCGGTTTGTTCTTAATTGGTTTCATGGTAGATAGTCCTAAAGCAGCTCACATATGTATCCTGTATTTCGACTAAAAGGATTTTTTTTTGAGAACTTCATTAAAGTAATTTTAAATATTCTATATTCAGGCAATCATGCAACACATAAACAAATTGATTCAATGTCAAAACTATTAAAATATTTTTTAAGAGATCTATCTTGTAACAAAATGGCACATAATCTTAATGATCTCAAAAAATACACCAAATTTGTATTATGTAGCGCCAAAAATGAACATAGTTTGGCATAGCACCAAGTAATTTTGAAACATTTTATATACTAAATACTATATTTTCCTATATATACCTTGCTATTTGCATTTTTAGTTCACCGGCTCGATGTAATCCTTCCATTAAATATTCAAATGATTGTCCTGTATAAAATTGTAAAAATCGACTCAGTCTGTCATAAACAGTAGGAGTTACTGTTGTATCATATCTATGTAACCATGCTAAAACTTTTCGCTGTAATATAAGACCATGTTCTTTAATAATTCTTCTTCGCCTTTCCCTTTCATTCAGTCTTCTATTATAACTTTTAATAATTGCACATTGCAACTCAGTTAACACATTATAATTTGGACAACCGGGATCTAAATGATCAAGATTTGCAATTAAATCCTCTGCATTAGTATCATATTCCAACTCGAAATCAGACCTTGCAGCATTGTAACCCGCTACACTATGATATGAAGCACTTGTTGATTTAAATCTAGGCGGATCTTGTATATCATCAAGGCGAAATCTGTATGGCACAATTGGTTCCATATAATTCACATTATCATCGATCTGCATACACGGAAATAAGCTATTGCCTTGTCGGGATATATAAAAGTTGTCATAATGTTCCTTTATATCTTTGATGCTACGGTTTTTTAATTTCTTTGATATTGAACCAAAATTACCTAAATTAATCAGTCCATCTAACAGTGTCAATTCTTCTTTAGCCGTCCAAGTAGAGTTATCGAATAGCGTAAAATCGTAACTTAAAACACTGTAACTATGATCGTTCTTGTGTTCATTGAATTCCACTCCGTTAGCAAAACACGCACAACAAATACTCACGTCGCACACAACACATAATATAAAACGGTCCGATAAATCGTTGTAACAATTAGTACAGTGCGTTTCAATTCGGTGTGTAAAATTTTCCGTTAATATAGGCGAATTGTCTGTAAGAACGATCAAGAAAGTCGGTGGATGAAAGATATAACCTTAACTTACCTTTTGGAAATTGCAAATCCGCTGCATCTTCCTCTGTGAGATCTGTATTTGCATTCGTAGCCATTACTTCTTAGATATATTGAATTAAATAACTTATTACTTAAGTTTATAAATACAAGCAATCAAAATAATTGTGAGGTTATGACAAAATAGTTAACTAATGGAACCCGTCGGAAATAGATGGCGGATCTAAACAAGGTTAATTTAAATTGATGGCCGCCTGTTAGATAGAAATTTATATTACCGACCGACATTAAAACTGAGTAGCAAAAACTAGATGGAGCTTACTTAAAATAAATTACAATTACAAATCGAGTTATGTAGTTGTTTGAGCCATACACGAAAATAAATTAAATATAATGTATAACAGTAACTTAAAATAAAAAGATAGGCAAGTTTTTTAAATGCACAGTTGCATGCACAACATAAGTAGGTAGTTGAATATTAAAAAATAGAACCCAACTTCAACTATACTTATGCAGCCGCCAATTAATTAACCATATTTTAATTTTTTAAATAAAAATATATCTAATATATAAATACTTCGGTGTTAAAATTGTTGCCTATCCAGGCCTTACGTCTTGTTCGCATATATTTGTGAAAAATTAATAGTGTAGGTGGTAGTGTAGCTAGCGCAACGGTGTTGTGAGTGGGCCGCGAAAGCCATGCTCGGTGGTTCGACTACACCTCCGGTCGACATATTAAAAAAAATATATATGGTTAATTAATTGGCGGTTGGAGAAATGCATTATAAAAGGTGTCCCAGCAGGAACTTGGCGATTTAAATTCCAAATAACATGCGTAGTATTTAGAAATTTAACGATTTATTAACGTAAACATAAAATAGAAACCCTAAAATTATATGTGGATAAATGTCCACCGTGACTTCTATTCCACCCAGCGATTCTTTTTCTTTAATTTTCAATTACTTTATCACATATATACAAGTTAATCTCGCCAATAGCCGCACAAATATTATTTTTTAATTCATCAATTGTCTGTGGATTATTTGTGTAGACTTGATCCTTAAGGAAACCCGAAAGGAAAAAGTCCAGCGGTGTTATGTCGCAGGATCTTGTAGGCCAATCCACGTCACCATTACGAGAAATCACACGGCGAGGGAATTTCTCCTGCAGTAAATTTAGAGTTTTCCTGGTAGTGTGACAAGTGGCCCCATCTTGTTGAAGGTAAAGATTGTTGAGATCCATATCTTCCAAACGAGGCCATAGAAAGTTATTCAACATCTGTCGATACCGCTCCTCATTGACAGTTTCTGCTTCTCCATTCTCATTTAAAAAAAAATAAGGTCCAAGAATACCATTGGCCGAGAAACCGCACCATACAGTGACGCGTAGTGGGTGCATGGGTTTTTCAATAATCTCTCGAGGATTTTCACGCTCCCAAATGCGGTAGTTTTGTTTATTTACGTAACCCCCTATGTGAAAATGGGCTGCGTCACTGAATATGATTCGCTTACAGAATTCGTCATCAAATTCAGTTTGCTCCAAAATCCAACTGGTAAAGATACGGCGCTGGTGATGGCCCCTGGGGCTTCAATTCTTGTGTTAACTGGATCTTGTATGCGTGTAGCCGAAGGTCTTTTGTTAAAATTCGTTGCAGAGATGATCTTGAGATGGCCAATTGCTGTGACCGATGACGAATTTAAGTTTTTGGACTTTCGGTAACACTTTCATTCACCCTAGCGATATTTTCAACTGACCGAACGTTACGAGGACGTAGTGGTGTCTTTACATCGAGAACAGAACCAGTTCGCTCAAATTTTGCCATTAAATTTCTAATTACCGTATTGCTGGGAATATGATTCTGATGAAAAACAACGCGTAGTCGACGAATTGTGTTCTTAATGGAACGACCATTTTCATAATAAATTTGAACAATTTGGATACGTTCTTCAGTCGTGAAACGTTGCATGATGACTTTTACAAGTTTATAGATGACGTATACCAAATATTAGGTTGCTAAGTTACCTTATTTGAAAATAATGTGAAATTTCCCAGTTTTTCCAAGTTCCTGTTGGGACACCTTTTATATGTTACGGTCAATTTGATTATTCTGGGCATTATTCATAATGACCGGGCAGTTTAAATATTTTATATATGCTATTTCTTCGGCTCCTTTGCTTTTATGAAATTGAAGACAAGCCATCGAAAATGGATGCTGATTGGGCAGCGAGAATCACATCCTACACATATCTATCCCTTTGAGTCATATACATATATTATAAACTATGTGCTCACCACTGGCGTTTATCCTGATGCGTTGAAACAAGCGCAGGTTTGTCCGATTTATAAAAAGGGTAGTGCTAAGGGCATTTCTAACTATCGCCCAATATCGTTGTTGCCCTCCTTCTCTAAAGTTTTTGAAAAAATATTAGTTAACCGTTTAATGTTTTTTAGTAAATATAATCTAATTTCAGATAATCAGTTTGGTTTCTTACCAAGCAGATCATGTGAGGATGCAATATAGAGCTGTTTAGTTGAGGTTATGGAGAAACTAAATAATAAACTTTTCGTCTCCAATATTAATTTTGATTTAAGTAAGGCCTTTGACATGGTTGACTATACCATTTTATTGAATAAGTTAGAACGATACGGTATTCGTGGTAGCGCGCTGAATATTATTTGTTCCTATTTGACCAATAGAAAGCAAGTAATTTCCATCACTAGTTTGATAAATAATGTCCGAACAACCATTTATAGGATTTATAGGATCTATTCTAAGTCCTTTTTTGTTTGTGGTATTTGTAAATGATCTAAATATATCACTACGTGATTGTGGATTGTACCAGTATGCAGACGATACATCAGTTGTATTAATGAGTGATTCATGTGAGGGATTGTCATTGCGAAGTACACAAATTATTTTCGATATGATGAGATGGTGTAATGAAAATCGATTAGACCTGAATATAAGCAAAACCAGCTTTCTTGCATTTAATCAACGTAACAAGTCATATATGTTAAATATAACCATAAATCAATACCTCAATCAACAAATTCGAGGTTTTTGGGTGTAGTTTTTGATAGTTCACTGACTTGGTGTGATCATGTTAATAATTTAAATTGTAAGTAAGCAGCGCGTTCTATGCTATATATCATATGAGAAATCATGTAAACTTGTATACATGAAGGACCTTCTGCGTATGTTCACTCTCGTATAAAGTATGGCATATTGGCTTGGGGACAAAGTACGCTGTTTCGTAGTGTTTTTGTTTTACAAAAAAAGATTATTCGTTGTATGTTGTTTTTACCGCGTTGAACTTCATGTCGAGACTACTTTAAAGAAATGCATCTTCTTACTCTCCCTTCTTTATATATCTACGAGCTGCTGAAGTTTCTTAATAAAAATACTGAACGCTTTTCTAGAAATGCTGACATTACTAAATCAAATATGATAACGAGAGGCGCAAATCATTTATCTGTTCCCAGCCATGGGACTGCTTTATATGAGAAAGGGCCGTATTATGCTGCAATCAAAGCTTTCAACGCTCTTCCTAGTTACCTCAAACTCGCACGTAATAAAAAAAGATTTGATGCCAATGTAAAAGAGTTTCTTATTGACAAGAGCTTTTATAGTTTTGACGAATTTTTAAATGATGTAACAAGATGAGCTCTTCACGGTGTTACTTTTAGCGTTAATACTAGGGTTATTTGTTTGTAAATCTGTGAATTGTGTTTTTCGTTTTATACACCTCACATGTTTGTGCTACTTTTATTGTGTGGATATGTGTAAGTGACAATGTCAATACCTTGTAAGGTCTATGACAATAAAAACTATTATTATTATTAATCGGGACACGTGTTTCGAGAACGCGTGGGTTCTCATCATCCACCGAATACCAAATGTTATTATACAATATTATTTAAGAAAAAGTGTGATTTAAACTCTTTCAAATTAGATGGTATGGTCATTTTTAGTTTTGACACCTATACATTTCAAAATACAGTAGAACCTCGATTATCCGTGTGCGGATTAACCGTGTTAGCAAACATCTTCGATTATCCGGGTTTCAATTATCCGTGCAGAATGCCAATTAGTACCAACGGTGCACGTCAATTCGCCGTACCATCATCGTATACATCGTACAACTTACACTGCTTTCCACGTTAACGCCTTGAATCGTTTTGCAATAGCTCCTACAATTTTAACTTTTTCTAAATAATTTTTTCATCAAAAACTTCTGTAGTTCTCTATCTTCAAGTTTGTCGCTGGAAGTTTTTCGAAATCTAAACTTTCTTCGATTCAATTGTCAATGAAAGTTGAAGAAGCATTCCGATCGACTCGTATTAATAAATAAAAATGAATTTACTCAGAAAAAAAGAACAAATGAAATTAACTGATTATTTTTCTTAATTAAGTTTTGATTTAATTTTTTACACAATTATTGTAATAAGAAAAGCATGTTTTGATTTTTTTATATCTATATGTTATGTGTTATGTTTTTTGAGAATTTTATATTGCTTTTTTGATATTTTCTTTGCCATAATAAACTTTACCAGCTTAATTTTATATTTATTCCAAGTTAGATATTTTTTTCGTAGTACGGTAAGTAGTCATAATAATTTGTAAAACAACTTTTTTGACTAGAATAAGTAGGTGCGGATTAACCGTGCTTTCCGATTTTCCGGGCTTGGTTCAGTCCCGACCAGCACGGATAATCGAGGTTCTACTGTACTTGTTTTCAGACTATAAAAATAAGATTTTTTTTTATGTCAACAGTCTCCAATTTTGAAATATTTTTAACTGCAAAAGTACGAGAGTGTAGTTATTTTCACACAGCTTTCACATCTATAACTCGTAAAATATTTCTGACGGATGTTACATTACATATGAAGTTTTGTTTTATATATTGGATAGCTGCCAAAGCGTAAAATTTTATTTAAATATTAACAGTAGTAACTGTCGAAAGCGTCTGACAAATGTCAAATTACAACTATTTCTTACATGTTCAATGATGAATTTTTACTATTATAAAATCGATGATTTTCGGTTGCAGCAATAATACGCACACCTATCAAACTTTACCGTTATACGATCGTTGTAACTTTGATATTTTTGACAGCTGTCAAATTATGTTATTAAAATATAAAGTACCGAATTGTTTTATTTTTTGTTTCGATAATTTGTAATAAGTAAAATAATATTGTAACTGGTCTCAAACCCTAATAAAAACAATAAATCCTAATGTCATCATATCTACGAATGTGTCTAAGATTTAAATTCCAGCGAGGAAGTATAAGTAGATAGGATCAAATTGTAATTGTACGAGGTTCAAATGAAAGTGGAGTTAAATTATGTGAAACTACTCAATTAAAAGAACAAAATGATTTGAAATACAAAAATGAAGACGTGCTAATATTGTGCTCTTATAGAACTTAGGCAAATGGAAAAGCCATAAATGATTTGTTTGAACTGCATAAATAAACTATACGTATGCGCAAACGATACAAACTTAGTCTGTAAGACTACTAAAAGATAAGCTTCTGGAAGAACCTAAATCATTACTCAATCACATGTTCAAAAAGCTTTATTTTGTACTTGCATCTTCATTGATTTTCTTTTGCAAATTATAAATACGATACATTTACGTGTAACAATTATATGTACAAATATCTTTGGTAGTTTTATTATTACAATTTAGGCCCAGGTATGTTTGTAATGGTCTCGTAAATAGCATTAGCGACATAGTCAACATTCCCGGGAGTTAATCCGCACATACTAATCCTACCAGACCTCAACATGTAAACGTGAAAATTGTTGACCATATGTAAACTTTGTTGCTCTGAAAAAAACAAATATATTAATTAGTCCACTTTCCTAGTATCTTTATATTTCATAAAATTACCATTTAAACCAGTGTATGAGAACATTCCAATTTGACTCGTTATATGTTCCCAACTTCCAGGTGTCCCCAATTTTTCCAAAGCTTCCCTCAAGCTTTTCCTCATCTCAATTACTCTTGATGCCATTGTTTTTATACATCCTTTCCTGCAATGAAATACGCGTTTAATCTAGGATAAATTGTCTGTTAGACAAATATTACCATTCTTCAAACAATTGCGGGTCGCTCAAAACATGCGCTACAATCCTTGCGCCATGACTCGGTGGGTTTGAATACATTCCTCTCACAATTAAAGTCAACTGTGATTTAACGTTCGTGACAACGCTGGCATTTTTAACGACACACGTTAAATTACCAATACGTTCATCTAATTTTAAAAAATATATTCAATTAAATATCTTGTTGTTTCCCAGATACTACATTAACTTACTGTATAATCCGAAGTTTTTAGCAAATGACTGACAACAGAAGAATTCAAATCCTCTAGTGGCAAAATACCTCACAGACCATGCGTCTTTATCTAAGTCTCCAGAAGCAAATCCTTGATAAGCGCAATCCAATATGGGGAACATTTTCTTTTCTTCTACCACATCGGCGATTAGTTTCCATTGTTCCTGAGTAGGGTCACAACCAGTAGGATTGTGAGCACATGCATGCAAAATAACAACTGATTTGTCTGGAGCACTTCGTAAATCATCTAACATCCCTTCCAAATCTAAGCCTCTTTTTGTTTCGTTCCAATATCGATAAGTCCTACCTTCTACGAATCCGGCATTTTTGAATACCAAATTGTGATTTTCTAGAAATTAATTATTAATTATCGTAAAATAGCATTAAACAAGCTTATAATTTACTCACCCCATGTTGGTACAGACACGAAATACGTTGTGTAACCTAGTTGTCTAGCTAAAAATTCAGCAGCTACACGTAAACTGCCTGTTCCAGATAATGCCTGAACTCCAAATGCCTGAAAAAACGATTCAGTAAGTCATCAGGTTATGACAAAATTTTCATTTCGGCTATAATCGGAGTCTGTAGTTAGATTTGAAGTACCATCAGACGCGTGTGGGTCGCATGAAGCTTTCGATGCGCGAAAAGAAACGTCTCATATGAAATAGAGGCCTACTATTGAGCCCTAGTATAGTAGAGACGAAAAATTGGCCACCTTTTGGCTTTAAATGAATAATCTGTGTGTATTTAATGAACTTGGCTAATTATAAGTCAACAATTGTATTAGTGATTACGAAAGGTAAAATGTAGACGCTATGTAGTATACTTCTTCATAAAAAAATAACGAGTCCGGAAATTCCATATAAATGGATGTTTCCTACTTGATTTGTGGATAAGACTTATAGATTAAAATGTGATCTAATAAACGACCTATTTTCTCCAAATCAGTGGCCCATCACATTTTTTTAATTCCAAAAATATTAATTAAAATGAAAAAATAATTTATATCAGAAGTTATATGTATGTTAGTATAAAATCTTGTACTAAAAATACTCTCTGATGGTAAAGGTCAATTTTTTCGAATAAGATATTTTGTTAAGTAAAAAAATTATAATTTCAGGAGAATATAAATACGTATGTATGTACACATACGCAGAACCACATAATGCATACGTACATAATCATTTTATTCTCCACATTCGAGATTACAAACGAAATATTTTTAAACCGAACGTATATTAAAATTAAGTCGCCTTCTTGTGACCATAGTCATCACCCACTTCCTCATTATAAAAGATAGATCAACAAATAAATTGAAACTATTACGTAAACAGAACAATTGATAATGATGAGTAAAAATAAATTTAGAAGAAAATAGTTCTATGCTATGTATATACATTAGTTTAAATAAATATATAAATTAACTTTAAACAATCTGTATGAACATGTATCATTTAAGAGTTGTGGCTAATAACTTTACTAAATACATTACGACTAACGCAATATTTACTGAACCGCAAATAAATTAAATTGTATATGACTGTAATACCACATATACATACGTTATGTCATTTATAGCCAATATTGGTTTGACTGAAATGTCTTAATTAAATTACATCTGTTAATGCTGGAAAATTATTCAGGAAAAAAAAATGTTACTAAATTTATTTATCCTATGTTACGTAGAAAAACTGCGGTTTAGATTATACAGTGAAATTCCAAATAATTATAACATATAGCCCCTGCTCTAATTAAAAATAATTTGCATGTTTCTGCTGATGTTTTTATAATGGAATTATACAGGCTCTTTAAGAACTTTTAGCAAAATAATACTAACTAATACAGAGAAAATTGACATACCAGTATCATTGTTTATTGAACCTTAATATATAAATTTTGTAATAGTTATCTACGATTTATTATGCAATATGATTCACTTCAAATGATAACACTTCAAGATTTTTAAATTTTTTTTAGTAAATAAAAAAACTGTTTCATCTTTTTCTGCAATCAAAACTTAACGCAGGCTTAAAAAATTTTCAAGAAAACTTGTTCGTAATCATTCCAAGCCCCCAAATCCTAAGTTTGGTTAATGAAAAATATATAAACCAAAGCATTTTAAAGTTTAATTTCAATGTTATTCTCACAAGATTGGCATAATATATAAACAATGTCTAATCAATAATAATTTTAACTTCAGGAATTATTAATTTAATACAAAAAAAAAACACTATTTATCCTACAATATTATAATAATTTTCTTATGTTTTTTGATTATTTTATTTAATTTTTTTGCTATGAAATTTAAATTACGTTTGATTTTCTTTTGTTTTCAGCTAAACTTAGAATTTGGAAGTTTGATGTGGTTGCGAACAACTGTTCTCAATAAAACAATCCCTAAAATGTAATTCTCATTAATAAAGCGTCAGAAACTTCACATATAGGAAAATGATATTAAAATTCAGAAACAAAAAAGAAAGTGTTGCTATTTCAAGTGAAACAGACTATATAATACATCACATTCTTCGCTAAATTTTCACAACACAATACCTCTTAAATGAAAACTATTTCTACAACTTGCATTAGAATATTGCAAGTTGTAGAATGTGTAATAGGCATTAAATACCTAGATTTGAGTGTTTTTTTTTTTTTTCATATTTCAATACAATGCCTAGTTCTCAAATTTAAAGTAAACATCTCAAAATAAAAAAATATCACTTCCTTATTATTTTTTTAAATCAATTCTATTTCACAAACTTGTCTATTCACTGTTCAGCCATACTTCGTGTTCGCAGAAGAAATGAATGAAAAGAAAAAATTACAGTACAACCTAAAATAAATACCGAATTAAACATTTCCTATCATGAAAATGAGGTTAGCCAAATATATCAAATCATGTTTTAAACTACCAAATGCTCAGATGCATGGTATCGAGAGATGGCAATATTGTACCAGAATAGTGAGATTGTTGACTGGACGAAAGGGAGCAAACTCGCACTGTATGACGTTTAATTTGTTAACCATAGTTATTGGTATAGAGTATAGGTATGATTTGCTCCGTTTCGTAATAAAAAATCAATCAGCTCGCTGTTTTGGTGTAAATTTGCCATATCTAATCGTTCCTTACTGATTTTATATTAAATATTAAGAAGAAATTATTAGAAAAATACAAATTATTAAATTGATCATCATTATCGGTCATCGCTAACATCTTCATGGGGGGTTTCGAACAAGGAGTAATTGAATGCAGCAACTGAAAACCAAAATGTTGGTACAAATAGCTATGTGAATACTTCCGTTATATGGCCGACTAGACGAGAAACATTAGACGATTTTCTGTGGCATTTGAACCGACAGCAGAGAACTGTTAACTTTACGATGGAGATTGACAATGAAGAATTACTATTTCTTAACATATTAATGAAATACAACAACAGTAACAACATAAGCGTATATACTGTAAGAAAAGGTGCACTGATCAATATCTCATGCTATAGGCTTTTTCCAAGAAAAGTAGTCGGTGATCGCATGGAATAATAGAGGACCATGTGTGTAGGGTCAGATATTCCAATAAATCTCTTATAATTTGCCGACAGTTTTCCGATCATCAACATGATTTTAAAATTTTTCTCATTTGAAGGAAAAGATAATTGCAACGCATGCGCTATATAGATTTTACGAAACCTAAGATGTGTTTCAACATGCGTCTTAAATCGAATGGAAACGTGTCCAAGATCAAGCATCTGTATAATCCCCATATCTATTCTCGTAGATGAATAGTTCGCAATCTTTTGTTGAAACAAACCTTATGATTCATTATCAATCGCAACAAAAGAGAGAGAAAGAAGGATTACAAAACAAAAACACATATATCAAAAACGGAAAGAAAAGAAGAACAACAAAATCTAAAACATTACTAAAACTTCAGGACATTATTACAAAACCAAACATGTAATTAGGATACATAAGTATTTAACTTGCGACGACAAATCGAATTTTAAGTTATAAACATACAATATGACCATCGTTTACCTTGAAAATAAATTGCAATTGTAAAATAACAAATGCACTTTTACAGAAAATGCATTATTTTAAAAATATCCAGTCAAAAACAGAGAAATAAATGAGATTAGATATGACTTTCATATGACATATGACTTTTTTTTCTTCTTCAAAACAAAATTTACTCAACGCGTTAATTTCAACTAATTGTTATGCAACAATATTGTTTATATTATTTGCAAACCTTCCAATGAAATTACCTGTACAAAGTACTTCTTACCAATGATGTTAAAATTTTATGTAATAATTACACAAAATATGAAAAATACACTTTGACACACCTTTATCTGTATTAGCCAATATGCTGATACTGCTGCCTAAACACTTTCAAAATAGATTTGCTTTGTATGTGTAAAAATTCTTTAAAATCAAATTGTATGTTGCAATTCATGTTACCATAATTTTGCAATTTATATTAACAGAATTATAAAATAAAATGAGATTAGGATAACTTTACGCAATAGCATAAATATATGTATTTTATATATAACAACAAAAGTTTTAAACAAACAAAACATCTACATTTTTAAAGTAGGTATATAGTTTAACTTTTTTGGATATACTGTTCTGTAATCATCTGATTATGTTTCATTTATTATATTAGACTAATTACTGCATTTTACCAATATTGCGGGAATACATATTAAGAACGCAATTCAAATCGCCAAAAATTTCGAAGCATTTACTTAATCAAAGTCAAAGAACCTTTAGAATGTAAAGCGTATTGCTAGGAAATAGGAAATTGTTCTATAAATATAACGTTAGTAATGTTAGTTATGAACATCGAGAAGAAATTCCAAAGATGACCTTAAAAATTATCTGCGGATAAACTACGTTGAGATGAATAAAGTAATGTATTTGGTAAACTTAACGAACGGTCTTTTTTATGTGTGATGGGTGCTAATTGCAGTGACTTTTACGCTGTATTGTTTGTATGGTTGTAATGCAACTCTCACTGCATAGTTTTGTCTGTCGTGTTTAAATGGCTATGTGACAGCATTATATCGCTTTTCTAATATCGTGCTGTTAATCGCATTACTTCCAACACGAATGGTAGGGAAGGCGTACGCACTACACGAACTGTACGGAAGCGTTTGCTAAAAAGTCGACTGCAAGCGCGCCGTGCATGGCAGCCATATACCGGGTGTTAGTAAATAAGTGCGACAAACTTCAGGGGGTGATTCTGCATGCAAAAATAATCACAGTTTGCTATATAAACGTCCGTCCGCAAATGCTTAGTTTCAGAGTTATAGGGTGTTAAAGTTTTTCTTAAAAACTGACGATTTATTTATTGCTCTGAAACCGGTCGAGATAGTCAAATGAAATTTGGTGGGTTTTAAGAGATGGTTATTGCGAATTTCTTGACATCCAATCAAAAATGTTATATTCATCATTGGCGTGCATACGGGTAATGATCTTAATTTCTTAAAGAAAAAAAAATGGTACGCCACTGAGATATTTCAAATTAAAATCATTTTTGAATTTGCCATTCAATTTGTGATAAAAAACCTCTCTTGCTTTTTTTTCGTATGAGGTGCCGTTTTTATGCAAAAAAATAAAACATCTTAACGTGTATTTTTCATTTCTTTAATACATTATCTAGTAGGCTACTGTTGACATTCAATATCAATGCATTGTTAAATACAAATATTTTAACGAAGTGTCAAAATAGCAACTCATCATTATTAAGCTTTTAGTTAGCTACAAAATTATTGTTAATAAGTAATTAATTTTTCTTTTATTAAAAATAAATAACTCTGAAACTAAGCATTTGCGGGCGGACGTTTATATAGCAAACTGTCATTATTTTTGCATGCAGAATTACCCCCTGAAGTTTGTCGCACTTATTTACTAACACCCTGTATATAATACTACTACACTGGAACTTCATCTATATCCGCGCTCACTTATGTCCACCCTCACTTATCTCCGCACTATAGCACTCATTTATATCCGCTCGGCATCCACCACCCGATAGTGCACGTATTCACATGAGCCAATCAGCGCGTAGCACGGCCTTTCCTCTCCGCTAACGGGATAAGAGTGGGGACCCCTCTTGAGAGGATATGAGTGAATGTTTACGTTTCGCAATCGCTGATATAAACGAGGTTCCAGTGTATATGGATAGTTTCTCTTCACAGAGTCCGAAATTAAAACGGGATAGCGCTATATGCAGCTGTATGTCTATCGCGCCTAGTATACCAAAGGCTTCAATGCGCACGCGTACTTAAAGATAGACAATACAAAAATTTGCATCTTCCCTCCTTTGATGTTCTACCTTCCCTCCTTTGATGTTTTCGGTAAATTTTAACACGGGCAGAATATAAAACCATCTATATAGTAGTATTATATATATGATTGCAGCGAATTCCACTGACTTGCGAGCACCGCCTTACATAGCGCCAGTAGGTCGAGGCAAGACATCGGTGGGTTGTCGAGCAGAGGCACATTTGTTTTCCGACGAATCCAGATTCGAATTAAGCGTCGGTGACACCCGAATTTTGGTTCACCGGAGTGTTAACTCCAGCATTGCATCCACCAGTGCATTATGGTATGGGGTGCGATTACATGTGGTGGAAGCACATGTCTGCTGCATGTACAGCAGACAATGACGGACGGCCGGTATGTAGATGAGGTGTTACGCCCTGTTCTGCTTCCATACATTCGGTGACGCCCACGTTTGCTATATATGCACGACAACGCTCGACCGCACGTCATGCATGTTGTACAAACCCTTGTAAAAGATCACCTACGCTTATTGCTCCTGTGGCCGGCTCACTCTCTGGATCTGAATCCGATCGAACATGTCTAGGTCGGACACTTCAACGTTATCCGGCTCCTCCGACTAACGTTGAGAAGCTATAGAGGTGAGTTGAAGCAGCATGGTTAGCCATCCCTTCCGCTACCATACAACGACTTACTGATTCCATTCAGATTATATAGGGTGTGCTCGTCACTCTTTTACAACAGTGTATATATATATATATATATTGAGAAATTAACTGTAATGTATGGCTCTTGTGCTTAGAATATGTTTCCCAATCCTACAATTCCCAGCTAATTTGTTTACTTGTTTTTAGGTTATGTCAATTGCTCTAATGTGAAAAATCGACTGCGTTATTTACATTGTGTGTTTGTTCAGAGATTAAGCTAATTTAGATCAATCCTACTACACACAGAAAATTATATAATACAATCTATTAGATTATACGAGTATACCAGATAATAACTTATTATTAGATTCACATAATATTTCGTATTAAATTTTGTTGCTGTCACTGTACGTCAATACTTGATATTATATTTCTAATACTATTAATCGGATGGATGTATGTATATTATATAGTTTTATTTCCAGATTATGTCATGGCTAAATGTTGTGTTCATAATCATCATTATCATAATTACCTGCGTTAGCATTAAACAAAATGTACAAATATTATTCACGTTCCATACATGCAAGCGAATTAGAAATGTTTACTGGGCACACATTTTGTAAAATTTCCTTACTGATTTCAAATGATGCTGCTACTACTAGTACTAGTGAAAATGCTGGTTCAATGACCGAGGGAAATCTAGTCGCAAATGCAAACAAATACAACCAAATTGAATTACGTCCACAGAGCCCCAATCCTATTAAATCACACCCCAATAATAGAAATTTGGAAGAAGAAAAGAACAGAAATTCAAATCAAGGATATAATCCAGATTTCTTGCACAAACGTTTTAGTAAAATTCGTCATGAAAAAACAAAGATTCTGAATACAGAATTTTAAAAGATCGAAAATCAGCAGCAAGGAAAATCGTTTATGCTTAATCATGTATCCACAACTACTGTGAAAAAAGAAATATTCCGCAGGGTGAAACTTGCTCCTGTCTTAGTCTTGTCGTACCCTCTGGTACGATAAGACTAGTTACAAAGTTCTTTCGAACACCTTGAATAACAACAAGAACACCGTAGTTCATCAAAAAACTTCAAGATACTCAAACAACTTTAAAAATAAGATAAATTAAGACAATCAAAAAGCATATTAAGTGCTTTGGCTCATTTCTTGCCCATTATCGTAGGAAACACGCCCCTAACCAACTTACAAATATGTGCAATGACTTAACAAAAAATTCTTTCTCTTATTCATAGAAAAGGTATCGAATAGTAACTAAAAAAATGAACATATTAATCGTAAAACTGGGCCATCAAGAATGCAAGTTTTGCGAAGAAATCGATCAATACAATGCACGTTACAATACAGCCTCAACCTCACCGATTCTTGTGATTATTGATGCTACTTTAGTACTATGGTACTATTTCCATACCAAATTTTATTACGTTACAATCACATGTTCAGATTATACAAGATGTGCTCGTCATTTTTTTCAACTGTGTATATTTTTAGTTTTATTCCATAGTATGTTGAAAATTAGAAGCAGTATGCATTTACTTCTCTGTAGCTAAATGTCATAGCTTTACAGTTATTTTACAAAATGTGTATTGAATTTGATTTTATAAAATCAATTAGGCTATGGAAAGTAAAATGAATACATAAAAACAAATTAAACTTGAATTACTAGTGATTAATAGTAAGATTTTTATTGCAATTACAGTCTAGCTGACGATTCCAGCTAAATTCAAACCAATTATTAATCAGAACAGAAACACGGCACTAGATAACTGGCGTATCCACTACAAATACCGTTACGAATTGAAACTCCTGTCGTATGTTGTGGTTATCTAAAGTTTCTCCTATTGAATACCTAGAAATCTCGGAATTAGAATTTAAAAACGAAGATTTCTGGAAATCTCGCAAAGCGCATTTCTTTCTCTGGTCTTATGTGAAGTGAGTTGAACGTTTTAAATTACTATTACACTATTACTTATTTTTTTTAATTTGTTCATTCTACTTTCCATAGCCTAATCGATTCTACAAAATCAAATTTAATACACATTTTGTAAAATAACTCTAATGCTATGATATTTAGTTATAGGAAAATAAATAGGTACAATGTAACAAAACTAAAGATATTTGCTATTTGAAAATAATATCCATATCTTAGATATTTTGCCAAAACAAAAATTTGAAAGTTTTTTCTGGACACTCGGTATAGTTTTGTGAAGTTTATAAGGCTGCATTTGATATAAAAGTTTCCTAAATAATTACTTAAAGTTTTTAATTTGTACATGCATTATTTTTTCAGAAATACATATACAGATAGGTTCAGCTCACAATGCACCATAGGCAGTATGAATTGCAACAGCGTATCCCTCTCTTCGCGTTATAGTTTGTGTCTAGCGAGACACACGCATCCACAATGTAGTTGAATTTAACCGAGCGAGGATGCAGTCGTTGGCATATTCGTTCTGTGCGAGTCGACGATAGAACTTGTGACGCATCACTAGCGCGTTGCCACATCGCACTGCGTTCCATACGTATATTGTAACTTCCTATGGTGCAATGCGAGCTGAACCTACGTATATACAGAATCACTCACGGAACTGGTTCGTTAGATCTTTTTGATGTTCTTGAAATTCAGTATTTCTGAAAACTTGTAGTTATAACTGATATCATCTGGACTCATCAGCAAAATTATTTACGTCATTGTACCACTTCCGGTGTACCGGAAGTTGACGTCAACTTTCTTAATTTAAATAGCATGGTACATTTTTATGAGTTTTTTGTATCGGGTATACAATTCTGCATCAAAACTTACTAAGACACCCTATGTCAAAAATCAGCCGTTTTTGAGCTATTCAATTTTTTTCAAATATAGGAGGGGGGAGAGGGGGCGGCAGTTGTCCTCCTCCCCTCTGGAGATCAAATGTAGGTAGCCGCAAAGCGACCAAAGTGCGAGCAATTGACTTCCTTACCTATTAATAAATTCCGCATCGCATGACAAAAAGTAAATAAATTCACAACTTTGGCAGCAATTGTGGCACGATAGGCTTAATCTAACAAATCTAACAGTTGTTGATGTCCTAAAAGAAACAAATTCCTTCTTTCCCTAAACGGAAAAAGCATTGAAAATTTTAATCGCTTTACCATGCACGACCTGTACAGTAGAGCGATCCTTTAGCAGCCTCAGAAGACTAGAACGTGGCTAAGAAGCACCATGGCAGAAGATCGCCTTAATGGTCTGGCCATGATGAGTGTACACAGAGCTATAATAAATAAAAACCTAAATAATTTTAATGATAAAGTGGTTGAAAGTTTTGCAAAAAATCTTAAATATTATTTTTGTTAAAATAAATAATTATAACTGTGTTTAAAAGTTTGATTTAGTTATTGTGCTGTCGAGGGCTTGTGAAGTTCGCTTCATGCTCTCGGCGTTCATATTTTTTATCCTCCATAATATTACCCCATTGCTTCCCCCTCCTCCCCCTCCCTCCCTCAGTCACAAGCTGGCGACGCCCTTGCCTGTTTTTGTAATAATAATATAAATGCGGTGTAAATTAGTCGTATTCCCACTCTGAAAGATAATGCTTTACCGGAGTAAACTAAATTTGAGAAATAAAATAATATTGTTACCGCTGTATTTGCGTTTTCGATAAAACTAGTCAGGTGTAATATGCTGTGGTAATCTTAATAGAATGCTGTGGTTATCTTAATAGAACGAGTTCAAAACGTTATTAGGTTATTACTTTGGATTACTTGACAAATCATTTTAAAAGATTAATTTCCGAACCTATACCACATGCATTCAAGGTCAATGAAGATATTTATATAACCCCAGAGGTTTATTAATAAAACTAGAGTGCCTGTTATGAAACTATTACCCTTGGCATTGGCGAAGAGGCCTGCAATCGACGTGATTTAAGTTCGTTCTCAGTTTCATCTGTCAGGTGCATCATTCACGTAACCCAGCCATAGCCTAACATTAACTACACACAAAACAAACAGATACAGTTTAAACCACAGGTTATTCCAGTTCTAATAAATACATAATTTATTGGTTGGTAGAGCAACACACATTTTCGATGAGCGTGATATCCAGCGTCTTTTTTCTGACAGGGTATAATTTAAACAAGACACGCACTAAATTCCAAGTCGATTTAGTTGGAAACCATTTAAAACCGCCGTGACTGTTACTTCAAAATTATGAAAACTGATAAAAGCGAAAAAAATATTTTCATGTATAAACGACGACAACATTTACTTTAGGAAATGACCCAATTAATAAAATTTAAAAGGAAAATAACCAATTAATCAGTAGTTGGTGAAATAGTAGAAACTTCAATTTACGGTATTCCTAAAATTCATAAAACTTATGTTCCTTTAAGACCTATTGTAAATAACTGTTGACGAACATTTCTGTCCTCCGCAATTTTTAGATTAGGGAACAAAAAGAAGTCGCTTAGGACTAGATCTGGTGAGGAGGAAGGTGATTAAGTAGTTCAAACCGTAATTCGTGGGTTTTTGCCATGGCAACCGCTTGAGGTGTCAGACGACGCATTGTCTTGGCGAAACAATTTTTTTTTTGCAAATGTGGCCGTTTTTCAGCAATTTCTGCCTTTAACATGTCAAGTAATCATGCGTACCTAGTATGCTCCTATAATGGTTTCTCCTCTTTGAATATAATCGATTAAGATAATTCCATGATTATACCAAAAAACAGTATATCCAAGTTTCATCTACAGTATTTAATCGGCGCCAAATCTCTGAGAGCGTTGGAACTGTTTATTTGAATACGTTTTCGGTCGAACTTGAGCAAGTGTGATACCCAAAATTCTCATGCGTAAATCTTCAGAAATAAATATTCAATGACGGCTCGATACTCGATTTTGTCCACTATCACGAAAGCCCTTACATAGACTCCCTCAAACGATTGGCAGACACAACTGTGCGTTCAAAATGGCTAAAATTTTGCTGAGTACTAGATGCGTTGCCATTTTGTCATTGGGATCGGAAATATTTGAGGCCAACTTCGTAGTTGAACGCAAAAACACCATTACAAAAAGATAATCAAAGTCATCTATAAGATAGCGTTGAAAGAGTAAAAACAATTGCTATATTGATCAAACTAAACAATAACTAAATATATTCAACGACGTTAAAGTTCAAAATAAATTTTTAAACCACATTTACTGCAGCTAATTTATATGTAAATGTGCTACAAGTTTTCAGAAATGTTGAATTTCAAGAACATCAAAAAGTTTTAACGAACCAGTTCCGTGAATAACCCTGTATATTGTCGTTTATAAGTTATTATCTCCAAAATTTTAAATCGTAATGTTTATTAGTTCCCTATACTTTTAATCGAAACTCGTGGCGACATACTCTGTACCTCTACATTATTCATACCTACATATGACTTAAATAATACGTGAGCTATCAATTCAGTATTGTAACATCAGTTACAATACAATAATGGTGTGTACTCCTTGCATGAATAGTATTCTCATATCCAAATAATTGTGTTACAAATTATTTCTTCTTGTATCACATTTAAACGATAATTCTTGTCCAAATCATTATTACAAATTTAATTGATGCAGTACTCGCGAAACACGAAAAACTAGCTTCAACCGGTAGCTTTTATCTAGTTAAATTTGTATATGGATGAATGGCGTTGAAAACAGCAGTGTAAATATAGATAATACTAAATTCACTTCATTTCAACAATTGATGGAGATATAATTAACAATCTCGTGTATCATTTCATACTTTGATACACTGTGTAATAGATTGCTATTAAAAATAATCATTTTAACTGTTTTTGTTCAAAACTATGGAATATTTCCACTTTGAAGTTATTTTTAAAGTAACAAGCTAAATATAGATACTTTGGCGCGAGAACTCTAAAAACTGGAAATTGCATTCTTACGTAAACGATACAACGGGAACTTTCTAAGGCGTCCTAATTTTTCAATCAATAACAAACGTGGTAAAAACAAATATTAGGTATCACCTAAAATTAACTTAACTATTTACAATTAAGCCAAAAATAAATCCAAGGAAGAATAGTTATTACAAACTGTAGAGTTAGAAACATAATCATCCTTACTCTATTTTCAAGAAGAGCTTGAGAATCGCTGCCTAGTAGCATTGTAGTAGCGGCTGCTGAAAACTTTTCAAATCCCAATACCGGCAAATACTCTTTGTTCAAGGTCTCATCGGCGGCAAGCATCTTTTCGGCTTGTCTGACAACAGGCAAAACCCACGGTGTCCCCTTTTCTGTCCTATAAGCTAATTTTTATGTACTTAAAAAATATTTGCCACGAAATATAAAAAAATCATTACCTCCAACGCCGAGATTAACTTTCTTTTCGTACGAATCATCTTGATAGGCTTTTGTTAATGCAAAAACCTCGATAGGAGCACCTTCTTTTACTACCGAAAATACAGACATTTTCAACACAACTATAACACTGCACACAAAATCTGGTTATGAATTAACCGCTCTTACAATTGTATCAACAAATGACCTTTATGCGTTTGAAAGGTTATGTTATGTTCACTATGCTATTAACACGCAACTGTATAGGTACAGCAGACGAAGAGAGAACATTATATGACAAAAAATGATCATGTAATGATTTATACTTCAGATGTTGATTACATCAAATGGAGGGGACAAAATCAAGTATGTTTAACAAATTACGATTGCGAAATAATGTAAAATGTTTTTAATGTTTAATCGTTGGATCTTGCATCATTACTTTATTATCTGATCTCCATCGGTAATAATGGAACTTTTATAACCACGAAACGTTCAAATTATTAATGCTAATAATTAATAATGTTTGTTTCTATATCCTTTTCCGTATCATTTAACAATTAAATTAAACATTAGGTGAATGATAGATTTAATTCATTCATAAGTAATCACTGAACAGTTCGTCTAATCCATCTTTAGACGCACGTCATTGTTTGGTGGCATAAGCAAAGATGCACGATTAATATAACTTATGCAATTATGCATATTAATTAACATTAACATAGTAAAAAACTAGCTCTTGGTTGTGTCGTAATATATAGATATTTAAATAAATTTTTACACGTTTTTCTTAAAATTCCTTGTAGTTAGGCAACCAAAACTTCTTTAGTCTTCTGCTCCATCTATGAAGAAAGATGCCAAGTATAATTTCACTCTCAGTGAATGGCTACAGTAAACCGTACATTAACAAGATGTACAAAAAATTTAAAAGTAAACATCACCTCAAAATTATTACAAATTTGAATCCGATTCGGCAAACACAAGAAACCAAGTATGTTAAATTAACTTATCACCCGTCTTG
This sequence comes from Holotrichia oblita, assembly GCA_023690525.1. NCBI lineage: Eukaryota > Metazoa > Arthropoda > Insecta > Coleoptera > Scarabaeidae > Holotrichia > Holotrichia oblita. The sequence goes on along the minus strand of CM043017.1, from coordinate 125,948,711 downwards.
GCATTTAAAATTTTCAAAATTATTGAAACAGTTCAAATTAACTCCTGTCTTTTCCAACAATAATTCATTAAAGAATATCTTAAACAAAAATATTAATATAATACCAAGAACGAAGAAATCCGGAATTTATAAAATTGAATGTACATCCTGTGATAAGGTTTACATCGGCCAAACACAAAGGAACCTAGAAATAAGATTTAGGGAACACCGCAATCATTTGAAAAACAGGGACATAGAGAAATCCGCGATCGCCAGACATTACTTTGACACCGGCCACAAAAATCATAATGCTACATTATTAAAAAACAGTTCTAGTTATAATTTAGACATGTTGGAGGCAATACATATGCAAAAATACAGAAACGTGTTAATGAATAATGACCTGTCACCTCTTATTCAAAACAGCATTCTCTTAAGTGTTATTTAGGATACTTTACGAACCGCCGTGTGTGTTCGAACGTACTTATATATTTTCTACACCCTCATATAGTATTACACAACACAGATACCCACTGAAATATGTATCGTATATTTAAGAAAAGAAATGTTTTGGTTTAAGTTAGTCATGCTGAAGATGTTACGTAGTATGTAACGAAATGGCCATTCAATTAAATACACATTCAAGTGAAGTTGGGTTTTATTATTTTTTATATTCAACTGTATGTTAGATACTTCACTAGCTCATCAATCTATATATCACTCTCTTTTCATAATGTCACAAGATGGCGACTGTTGCTATTTGTTTCCCACAAATCTATTGATCTCAAAAAATAAAGGTGTATTTAAAAGACATTTTTGTACATTCATATACATTGATAAACACCGTTCAATTGGCACCTTTGGCTGGACAATATAAAAATACATCTGTTTGGCTTTTGATTTCTTTTATTTTTTCCTCAATTTTCCCAAATAGTTTACTAGAAATAGTAGGAGTACTTTAAAGTGGCACTCAGGCCCGCTGCGTGCGGGCGTGCACCGCACAAAAGCGGCATTTTCAAGGGGGCGGCATCGGCGACAAAATCATATCGAAAAGAAAACAAAACATTATCATAATTTGCATGTCTACAATTGTACAAGGGGCGGCCTAATCGGTATTGCACGCGGGCGTTCAAACAGCTAGCGGCGAGGCTGGTGGCACTTTATGGACGGCAGAGTAGCTCATTAAAAGGCTTGTTCGTTTGCGTTCCTGGAAGTGCTCAATATCACTGTTGTCAATTTATTTGCTCACCTTATCCGCTCAAACTCATATATTGCGGTTTCGCTCACTTGCTATTTTTGGCAAAACTTACCAAAGTTAGCAATTCAAACGAACAGGCCTAAAGTAGGCAACTATGATGCTGTCGAATATAAATTAGGCAAGCTTTCTCGATCGCCCGATATTATTTCTTTGTAATTATCGAATAGATAATGGACATTATACTATACATATTCGAGTATTTTTACGAAAACAGAATATCTACTGTTACCTACTGAATTTTATTCCACATTTTACGATCCGCTGAACGTTTATCACATGACGCATGTGATAACGAATTATTCGAATCATTCTCCAACACAAATGCAGTTCTGCTAACTCATGTAGCAACTGTACGACAAAACCGGTGAAATATATACATGGGAATTTTGAATATTCACTGAATATGGAGCGACTTTTTTTCTAAGTTTTTGCTTGCTTATGGATCATAACAAAGACCGCAAAGATTTGAGAATTTCTAGCTGTAAGTTATAATCAAAAGCTTACAAAATAACTGCAATGCAGAAATGTATATAAAAATTAAAAAAAATAGAGAATAGACAACCTAGATTTCTCCAAAGTTAACAGCAATTAAACATTTTATAAAGGATTGAGATCGCCGCCGGTAAATTAAACAGAAATGTTTTTTTTCAAAGACTTATGGTTTTCGAGATTTTTTGAGTTGAAAGATGCCCGAGGAAGTCACGTGACCCAAACACAAGCTGATGTAGAAAACCTGTAAGCCATTTCTTTTATTCCCAGACGAAAAAATATACTTTTTCACCTAGAAATCGGGGAAGAAAGAAGCACGATTACAGCGCTCGCCCAAAACGCGGCGTTTACGTGAACTACAACGGGTGACGTATGAACCCTTGTTTAGGCCTGTTCGTTTGCGTTGCTGGAAGTGCTCAATATCACTTTTGTCAATTACCGTGTGTTCGTTTGAAATTTAGCTGCTGACAGGTGTTTTAAACACTCTCGTTTGCATTCAACAAATTGCTGGATGTCAGAAGTAGCAAGTTATATTTGCTCACGCTTCAAGTGTTGAGCAATAATAGCTGATGAAATCAGATTTATTCGCTCAAACATCTATTTGCTGATTCGCTACACTTGCTGTTTCTGGCAAAACTTACCAAAGTTAGCAATTCAAACGAACAGGCCTTTTATGTTATCGAAATCACTTGACTACTTGTGCCTTGTATTCGGACGATTTATTTTTACTTAAAAAAATGGTTCACTGCCATGAGATGTACGTATGTATGTACCTTTGGCAGAGAAGACTACAGGATATTGTTGTTCTGATCATTTTGATGTAAGTACAAGTACCTAACCAATACAAGTAGTATGGTACTAAAATTAGTGATATTCTACAAGTACATACGTTATAATAATATGGATTATCATGCATGTACACAAAGTACTAATTCTATGTATTAATGGTTAAAAAAGGATCTTACAGGTTTTCTATGTCAGCTTGCGTTTGGGTCACGTGACTTCCTCGGGCATCTTTCAACTCAAAAAATCTCGAAACCCACAAGTCTTTCAAAAAAAAATTCTGTTTCATTTACCGGCGATCTCAATCTTTTATAAAATGTTTAATTCCTGTTAACTTTTGAGAAATCTAGGTTGTCTATTTGGGTGGATTTTTTTAACCAGTTGTATAAAATTGGATTTTGTTGAGGTTGGCTACTCTGTACAGTTGTCAACTTTTGTTGTTTTCGTGACTGTCACGAGCGAAACATATGTCAAATTATTGCCAAAATTTCGTTCAATAAAGGAATAATACACGTATGTTTTATTTTTCCAATGCTTAGTGAGTATTATACAAGTTGTTCTTTTATTATTTCAGGTTATTGTCTTATTGGTCATTATTAACAAATAAAACAAAAATGTCTATGTCCGTACCATTAATTTTGCAAGACGACTGCGAATTGGGCGCAAAAGAATCAGAAGATGGAATTGAAAACGATTTTGCATACCGGAATAATGTGGCACAAGCTACAAAATTAGTACGACTTGGATTTATCCGCAAGGTCTATTGTTTACTATCAGCACAATTGATTCTTACGACAATAGTTGGTGCTGTGTGTATGTTTACACCTCCAATTCAAGAATTTATACACAAAAAGTAAGTTAGCCCAAACAAGGAACTTCATTATTAAGGTATCGTTTTATACTATGAATTAGCAAGTAAAGAATGACCTAAAATAAATTTGTATCGAAGATCTTAAATAAGTCTTCATCCCTATTTGATATTAGTTTGAATAAGTAACTTACGAATGCGAACTGTCTTAGTTCAAACTAGTCTTTGTACGTAAACAAAGTAAGTAATTATAGCATAAAATATTGGTAGTACATGCAAGACGTCCTTATCATCATCGGGTATAATATTACTACGTTTTATATTCTATAGCTATCATTTTTATTTTTGAAACAGCATATACAGATACCCGTATATACCAGGGGTGCTACGAAAATTATCAATAACGTCTTTATTTATTATCTGATTTTAATGATGATAATAAAGTTATATGCTGTGTCCCAGTTTTTTATGTGAGTTCTAGATGGTAGAAATTATATCCTTAACAGTGGGTCGTGTAAGGACACACGGTTATATACAGTGTGTTTAGATTAGAGTGTACAAAATAATAAATAAATAAACATCTTTATTTCATATTACAAAGTATGAAACGTGTCAGAAAAGACAGAACGAAAACATAAGTTTTTTAAATCATAAAAGCAGTTCTCAATTAAAAGTTTTGTAAGCATTTTTTTTTAAGTTTCAAAGGTTAATTTTTTAAGATTCGAGGTATTTTGTTGTAGATCTTTAAAATTTGTATGACAATATTTCTATGGATAGTTGTAAAACTTGTTTGTGGTATACGCAAACTGCCTTTAACACGTCGTGTACTGTAAGTATGTTTAGTCTCATACTGCTTTAGAAGTTCATTGTAATGTTTCTTAGCGAAGTAGGCACCTTCTTAAATGTACAGACTCGGAAGAGTAAGTATAGTGTATTGTTTGAATACTTCAGAACACGTTACACATTTTCTTAAGTTAAACTCCGCACACACGATTTTTGAAATACAAAAATTCTTTGTGCATCCAGCGAGTTCCCCCAAAAGATGATCCCGTAAAACATCCGACCGCCTCTACATGTATTTCCGTTGAAACCGTCCTCAGTGCGTAAATCATACCTGCAATTCTTCGACGAAGAATGTTTATACATATGTTCTTTCCAATTCAAAGCGGAGTCAAGTGGCAGTCCTAAAAATTTTGCATGTGTGGTAGATGGAAGTTCTTGGTTACCGAACTGAATGATTAAACTGTCACTTTTCCGCAAAGAATATTTGATCAAGTTGGTTTTATCTGTGTTTTTGTGTAACTTTAAATTATTTTCGGTTAACCACTTTTTCGTTATGCTTGATGTTTTACATATTACTGTGTTCAGTTCGGTATCCTCTTTTTCTGATATCACTATTGAAGTATCATCGGCGAATTTATTAACCAAATGATCCATTATTAAGGGTAGGTAGACCATTGGTGTAAATCAGAAAAACACAAGGGCCCAGTATAGAACCTTGCGGCAATCCTGTATCTGACTGCAACCAATGTGACTGTATAGTTTCACCATTCGCATTTATGGCTACGCTTTGCATCCTATCTGTTAGATGTTAGATAAGAACGGAGCAAATTCTGCACTACACCTTGAAATCCCATGAGTTCCTTAACAAAATTTTATAATCTACACATTCATTCTATCAGATAGTGTCGCTGTTATCCTATGTATTAATTGCGAGGTAGATAGCGCGTGTGGTCGACCGACCTTGTATGTAAGTGTTTTGCAACGAACTTATAATATTGCAACATGCCGCAAACTTGATTAGTCTTGTTGTCATATGAGTTACTTTTAAGGTAGTAACAGTTGTTTTTTTAATAAAATACCATGTATATGTCCATATAATATGATGCAAAATTTTGTCTTTGTTCAAACAGCTGTAGGTACTCGTATACTATACTTAGCTCTAAACATTTTGTTGCAATTAACAGGTGTCTGTCCAAGCAATTTTAACACTTGCAGTATCGTTTCTCATCCGTTTCCTGTTATCAAGCATAGATGCATTTATTATGTGAAATAAACAAGAATTACTTAGTATTACTTTTACTATTTCCAAATCGTATATATTGGATCCTTAGTTCTGAACACTCTGTATATGCATGATTTGTACTATCTATACCACCCTACACCTATAAGTTTCTTTATCTTATATAGCATAACAGTGGCGTGTTACTATTAGGAGCAGTGCTATTTTAACAGAAGAAATCAAAATAGTTTTTAAGGAGTCGTGGATAACTAATAAAACTTTCAAGTTGTTGTTTCCAAATTTCATACACATTTCGATTTAAAATAATAATGTTAACAGCAACTTCCGGTTATATAGGAAAAAGTATGCTTTTGATACCACAAAAAATAGAAAATTATAAGCCTATAAAAAATTATTTTTGTAATTTAGCTTTGGTTTTCCCGGCAGTTTTAAGGTATCTAGAATGGCCAATCGCCTATCGCCCAATTTCAATTGTTCCTCTTTTTTGAGAAAATTTTTAAGTTTTAATCAAAAAAAGATTTACAGTATTTTTTGAGAACAATTTACTTTTTGGTACAAATTATTATTGTTTTCGTGCTCATCGTTCGACTGTTCAGGCTGTATCAAGGGTTGTTTATGGTGTGGTGAATGGTCTGGAGGAAGGTAAGGCCTTCGATTGTGTCAGCCATGCTGGTCTGTTGGACAAGTTATGCAATTACGGAATATGTGGTAATATTAATGAATTAATACAATTTTGCTTGTCCAACCGCAACCAGTGTGTCAATATTAATAATAAAGTATCTATCGCATTGCCGGTCGGCCAGGGTGTATCACAGGGCTATGTTTTGACCTTTTCTGCGTATCGTTTACATAAACGATTTCATGAACTATTTAGTACCTGAAAACTCCGTGTAATTTACGGATGATACCACGTTGATAACTTCTGCAATGAATAAGAACCTATTAGCGAATGCGACATCATTTCTGTGTTCTACAGCTGAGAACTGGTTTTCCAGAAATATATCCGAGTTGAACCCAGCTAAAACGCAAACTTTTTTTTCATCTAAGTATGTGTAGGGGTGACTCAGGCGCGGTCACTCTGCTTGCTGTCACTTTGACAGATTATCTTGGTGCCAGCACAGATGGGTTGTGCGATAGATTGCCGTCAAACTGCAGTAACTGTGTAGAGCCTATTGTTAAATCTTTAAAGATACTTCTACTGCCCAGTCTGTATATTTACAACCAACTAGTTGAAATTCACAAAATTAAAGAACAATTACAATTAAATGCGTTTATACATTACCAGCATAAAATAAGAGAACTGGGTTTTCGTTATGTGCGACTCGCGTTACAGAGGGTTCGCACGCGATTTTCGCCTCTATTTCGTAAAGTAAAAAATTCATAACTTTGGAACCGCTGCAGATAATCAAACCAAATTTGGAATGTTGGATAAACAAATCATACTCTTTCTTTTAGTGACACAAATTTAATTCAACTTTCACCAGAAAGGAGGGGTGAATTTTTCCATGTGTACTTCAATGCTTGTAACTTTGTTCATAATTAACTTTTTAGAGAAATATTCCACATTTAAGCTGTTCTGGTCGTTAATGATCGATTTGTAGTGAAAGAAATCGTTTTTCAGCTTCTATTTGTAAAACTAGCGATAATATACTGTGTCCCTATTTTATTGACCACAACTGTACCTCATGCTATAGTGCAAAACTTTTTATGAAACGTATCAACTTATTTAATTGATAGCTGTTTGTACTACTGTTGAGTATGGACACATCCCCATCGTTATTATTCTTTATGTAATGAGTGTAATTGTACCAATTTTTGTATAACGTTTAAATTTGTTAAATGTTTGATTTTGTATATTTTCATATAGTGTGACGACTGTAAATGGCTTTTAGTATAACACGCTATAAATTTATATTTATATATATATTTTTAATGTGTGGTGGGTGCTTAGTTGTAGTGACTCCGTAAGCTGTATTACTTGTCTGGCTATCACTGCAACTCTTGTGGTGTAGTTTAGTGTGTGTAAGTTGTGTTTAAATGGCTTTGTGACAGCATCATATCGCCTTTTATGATGCCGCGCTGTTAATCACTTTGCTCCCAACAGCGAATGGCAAGTCGATCCGGGATTAATTTAGCATAAACTATCTATCTATCTAATAATAGTATAAACTGTATACATATTTTTAGTACTTCTTTTTAGTGTGTTTTAAAACTCTGATAAGAAAATCACTAATGTTGAATTGTATTAATGACATATGATGTTGATTCTAGTGATTGGCTTATGCTAGTAGCATTCATCACCAGTATAGCTACAATAATTGCATTACATATATGGAGAAAATCAACGCCAACAAATTTTATACTTCTGGGAATATTTGTGAGTATATTGTTGTCAATTAATGATTTTTATTTACTACTATTTATGATTTCAAATGATTATTTTACTGACAAGATACTATTTTTAACAATGAATACTTGAATGAATGATCTGATTCTAAAATTCAAATATTGATACATATGTATATTTGATATAAATTTCATATTTATATAAAAAAGATTAACAAAACAAAAAAATACCCTCGTAGTATAGAATGCATTATATCTCTGAATGCAGTGACGAAAAAAAAACATTTTTTTTATTTTCAGACGGTAGTAATGGCTTACTCGTTGGGAGTCACGATATCGTATTTCTCACAAGCAGTTGTTCTACAAGCTCTTTTATTAACCATTGCTGTAGTTGTTGGTCTAACAATGTACACATTTCAAACCAAACGAGATTTTTCAGCTTTGCACTCAACGTAAGTCATTATACATTATACACATTATTTAATTAATAATCTGCGTTGCTTCTTTTTTAGACTCTTTGCAGGACTATTTATCCTCATCATTGGAGGATTTCTACAAATATTCTTGCAATCAACAGCATTTGAAATACTACTATCGCTAGGTGGCGCTTTAATCTTCTCACTATTTATTATAGTTGATACAAAATTGATAATGGAACATCTGTCACCAGAAGAATATATTTTAGCTACCATCAATCTATATTTGGATATCATAAATCTGTTCTTGTATATTCTGCGCATTTTGCAAGCTACAAGATCCTAAAGTTACCACTTATATGATTAAATTAACTACTATTATTTTATTATTTATATGAAGAGCTCAGCATTATGCGTGAAATGATGTCGTGTCTTGTACACATCGCTGGTGCACGTAATCAAAGGGTCAGTTAAAAATAAGCGAAGGGGGATAAAATAAGTTGTAGCGATTATCGGCCTAGCATTGTTTGAATCTCAAATGAACATCATACAGGGTTTAATATTTTTTTACTGTTCTTTATGAATAGTTTTAATTCTGTACTTATCAGTTTAACTTTGATATTGAATTAATATAGTAATGTACATGCTTTTTCGATTCTTTATTGCAAATGTCAATTCTAGAAATATTTTTATTTTGGGATTTACAAATGTTTTAGGAAGCTAAGCACTGTAGGCACTGGCAAATGTATTGTGACAGATGTAAAATATTTATAATGATAATTCTAGCAGTATTCACCATTTTTCTTTTGGTTATTGTAATTACTATGTTAAACAATGATTAATATCCTAGATGAAATGTGTTTTGCCGATTACAGATTGTAATAAAACAAATGTTTTGTTCAATATTACAGCCCAACACTGACAGCCTTGTCCTTCATGCTACCAGCAAATACGATTCATTCGTACTAATGCAGAGTTCTAGTCATTCATAGAAAGAAACTATACAAGATATGATTTTTATATAATAAATATTTTGGATTGACAATATTCACCTGTATTATGTATATTCGTACAATTTAAAATATATTGCAGATTAATTTTGATGCACACACTTTGATAACTATTTTCGTTTGCAACGGGGTTAACTTTTTCAAATATAATGAATTTATTCTAGTCTTCTATGTAGTGATGTTGAATTTTATACTAATTCAAAGTATTTACTTATTAAAAACGGAGCATTTTAGTAACTGCAGCAAAAGAATTTAACAAATTTACCCTTGCACATTATAAAGATTTTATATATATATATGTATGTATAAATTAAAATATGTAGGTATATGTCCTAAATCTATCTGATTTATTATTCCTTTCTTTCTAGTTATACTTAGACTAAATTTCCTTGATTAGCATAGTTTTATTTTTCATTACGATACAATGAAAATGCATATAGAGCATAGATTATTGTATTAAAAGAAATGTATTTTATGTAAATTTGAACTTCCACGATTAAATGATTTTTTTCATATTGTTAGCAACAACGTGAATGTTATAAAATAAAATATTTTAAAATGGATTCTTATGAGTATTATATGGTAGACCTTCCAATACATATTTTTCAGGTAGCAAAAATCATGATTGTATTGTGTTTTGTTTAACGATTGCTTTCTCTATCTATCCAGTGTTATACATTAGACTTCCATTGAACTTAAATGAATTTCAATTAATACTATAGTAGGATGTATTCCCTATTTCGCTCGACGTTTTAAAAACTTAACAATGCCCTAGTTTTCTTCAAATGATAATTTTTGATATCTTTTGGTCATTACACCATTCCTAACTTCTCAAAGGTGTCACAGCATAAAGATTTTTTAACTACTTTCAAATATCATCTAGGGACCTGCAAATTTCATAATGCAGTGTTTGACTATCTAAGAATGCATAAAAATTGTTCAAACTTATTGTGAAAATGGACCTTATTATAAGTCTTTTAATTCTTGATTTATTTCCACTTGTAGGTCAATAAAACAATAAATAATTAAATACCAATTTATTCCATAACATATAATAATATGTTTTCGTTAAATAACTTCTTCAGTGGAAGAAATTGACATTTAATATGTGTCAAATTACTAATAAGAGTAATATAATATTATAAGATCATTTGTTTAACGAACCTAATATTAATCCAACATTTTGAGCTAAATGGTTGAGTTCGAGATATGACAAGACCATTATCAAAATGTGTGTTAGTTTAACTTAATATATCAGTAAGATAAACGAAAATGTTGAGATTCCAAAAATTAAATCTCATCCAAATAAGCCATGTTGTCTAATTATTATGTGGTCAACTATATTTCTTCCAAATTGTATCCTAATGATAGCTACAGCTGGGTATTATACTCAAATAATTTTGATCGCCATCGAACGGTCCATGCGTTGTGTAAGCCATACTCAAAACAGCCATATGTAACAATCAATTGCTACTTACAACTCTACTGTTCATGTTGTGCACTTTTTGAAGTGCAGTGGAGTGACGAACATTTTATAAATAAATCTGTTTTTTTCTTTCGCGTCTCCGAACGAATATGGACAAAATATTTTGTATTCTAATCTAATAAAATGACCTGACCTAATCAGTCACAAGGTTTTCACCATTAGCGTAGTTCACACGTCAAGTTATTGCGACTTTTTTGCGCCTCCCACCCAATTTTTGGCCGCCATAGGGTGTTCTTCTCTAGCGTGGTTGACACTTGGAGTTACCCGTGACTTCTTGGCGCCCCTCACCTAATTTTTGGCCTGTCAAAATGTTTTCGCCTCTAGCGTGGTAGACACATCGAGTTACCCATGACTTTTTGGGGCCCCTAACGTAGTTTTCCTCCTGAAGATAAATAATAAAGAAATGGGTGTCCATACATGTTCATCAGAAAAAAATGAGGAGTCAACATGGGAGATACTTTCAGGTTTTTTTGCTAGAAATCATATAAAAGGTGTGCTTAGATAAAAGTAAAATCTAAAGAGAAGTGATACACGTTTATTTTTCTTTTTTGTAGAATATGTATATAAATAGTAAGATAAAAAAAAAGAACATGGTTATAAATTTTAGAAATGGATGTAAGTACAATACAACGCACTATGATTTATTGATATAAGCTATTGTCATTGTCTTTTCAAACGTAAAAATGTATTCATAAAATAGCGTTGTGCAGTACTGATCCAGATGCAACTATAACCGGATACAGTTTTAGTGTTTATACAGATTAAATATAAATTGGTAGGTAGCAGTAAACTTTAAGCACCGCAACATATACATTGCATAATATTTAGAACATGTCACATTTAAAACATTATATAAAAGAATTACCATACAATTTTTAGAGTATTTCCTTAACAACATAGACTAGTTGAAATGACCCAAACAATATTAAAATCTCTATATTTATTACAAAATATGTGTATGTATATGTCTCTGTATAACAAAATAGAAGTAACTATTTGTAATGCGATTAATATTACATATAATTTTTTTTACCCAATATTTCATTATATATTTCAGTTTTCAACCTTAACATCATATAATTTATTCGAAGTAACAATAACATATAAAAATAATATAAATATCACAAAAATATAAAGTATTTGATTAAATTATTTTGGTGTTACAAGGGCCCTAATTAATTGTTAATATATGGACTAAGTTGAGCATCAAGACTTAAATAAATATGCGTAACTACATAGTTATTAAAATAGGAAATAACAAACTGCAGTATGACTAAATAAATATTATAAGCGAATTACATAGTAGCACACGGAATAAAATATGTATGTAGATACACACTTAAATATTGTTACGACAGAGCAGTGAACTAGTTGTCCACTGTACATGTATTTTAAGGAATAATTTCTATTTTTGTGAATTATAAAGACCAAAATAATGTGAACGTGAAAACAAAATTACTTTTAGCTCACCAGATTCGTGTTTAAATTAGTGATCGAGAATTCAGCGCCAGGATTAAAAACGGAATCCTTTTGGCGCCCTGTGCAAAATAAAATTAGTCCCTTCCCCTCCCTCAACTTACCTAATGTGCCCTCAATAATTGTTTTATTTGAAGGCACAAAATGTACTCAATAACAAAATAAAACAAAAATCAAAATACATATCATGAAAATCCTATTCATTTTCATTAGCACTAATATCCTTAATAAAATACAGATATATTTCATTACAGATGTAAACTTACTATGACCGTCCGGTTAATTAATAATTAAAATTAAAATCAAATAAAAGTATCATTGTTCTAGTATGTAATATTATTTGTTTTATTCAATTTTATCACTACGCATATTGACAGTGATTGTTTTAATATCCTTTTTTCTCCTTCGTGCCGCCCCGTTCTGTCTCCCCGCACGGAACGGCACTGCGAGAATCTATTGTAAAGGTGATAGGCTCGTAATTCGCATCTAACATTGAATGAGCATATAATAAAAGATTTACCTTTTTAATGTGTACACTCGCTTGCAATAAAATTGCGTACGCTTTATTATACCTATGTGATTTGGATGTAATCTGTCATCTATAATAATTTGTCACATTTTGTTGCTAGATAGTTGTCAATCTACCTCTCTGCTATTTACTACATATTAAACATGTATTATCAAGTTGACATTTTTAACCTCATTTTGAAAAGTACATTTCAATACATCGAAAAAACATGGAAATTGGCATAGGATTTGTACGCAGATTTATTGCAAGCGACTGTACATTAAGATATATAATTTTTATTTGCCAAACTTACAAGTCTATGAATTCTCTTTAAAACACATGTGCCGCGCAGGTGTTTATCAATCTGCGATGTCGCAGAACGCAAATAATTAAGAACGATCACTAAACATTTTAACCCACTGAACCCCAAACAAGTTTTAACTAAAACACCTGTTGTGTGGTGTTTTAGTTAAAACTTGTTTGGTGTTCAGTGGGTTAAAGTGTTTAGTGTTCTACTTCTGCACCAAGAGATCCAGTGAAGAACTTCTCATTAAGAACGATGTAGATATCAAAAATAGCAGTCGCTTTGCCGTGTTACTGTGCATATCGAGAACTTATTATTCATATAATATATAAATATACGTAATATTTCCAATTATTTTAATTTGGAATAAACATGGGAAAAAGCAAAAGTTGCGATCTTACCATGAGAAAATGTATTCTTAAGTTATACGACAGAAAATAGTCATATAAAAACATAGCAGAGCATTTGCAGTGTTCAAAAACAATGGTATTTGATGCTGTTAACCACTGTAAAAGTTATATAATACTACACAAAATATAAAAAGAAAACAGAAACCCAGAAAAACCACTGCTAAGACTGACGCAAGACTTGTACGCTTACCAAAGAAAAATCCTCGACTGAGATCTAACGCAATAAGGCAAAAGATATTTGGAGAAGCTGGTTCTGGAGTATCAGCAACAACTATTAGACGTCGTTTATATGAAGGGCAATTGTTCGGAAGAGTGGCGCGCCAGAAACCTTTGGTTAAGAAGTGTAATCAAAACGCACGAATACAATTTGCAACAATTTATAGAGAATGGCCGATTAACCAATGGAAACATGTATGTACTCTGGTACGAAACCAAAATTAATCGATTAGGATCTGATGGCAGGCAATACGTACGTCGACCACCATGCAAAGAATTCGATCCGAGGGATACTGAAATTACCCTGAATGATGGAGGTGGTTCCATATTGGTTTGGGGTTGTATGTCCTAGCACGGAGTTGGTCCAATTTACAGAATCCAAGGCATGAGGACGCATGTATATGAACATTTTAGAAACCGTGATGCTGCCTTATGCGGAGAATTTGCCGGGTGTTTGGAAATTCCAATACGACAATGATCCAAAGCTCACCGCGCGTATAATAAAAAATGGCTACATCAGAATGCAGTCAGTTCTGACTTAGACCTCGTGCAGTGCGGACCTGAACCCTATCGAAAACTTATGGAACGATGTCAAAAGGATTGTGCGACAAAAAGCCATAAAAAATGTTGATAGTCTGTTTGAGCAAATAATGGCAGAGTATTCCGCAAGAACGTTGCGAAACCGAAAAGCTTAGATGGCACGCGATATAATGGGTGAATGGTTAATCGAGCTTGATCGAAAAACGGAAATTGAAAAGAGAAAAATTTTACTGTCTTTAGATAACGCTGCTTCACATCCTCGAGAATTACACCTCCAAAATGTGAAATTAATTTTTTTGCCTCCCAATATAACGTCTGTTTGCCAGCCACTAGATCAAGGCATCATTCAGAATTTCAAACTTTATTACCGCAGCCAGATTTTATCAAACATGGATTCTTCTAAATCATCATCTGAATTATCAAAAAGAATTAATGCTTTAGAGGCATTATATTTTATTAAAACGGCATGGGAAAGGTCACTCCATCAACAATACAAAATTGTTTCAGAAAGGCTGGGTTCAGAAAAACGGATGCGACAGTTCGTCAGTTTGACTCTGAGGATGACTTACCGTTGTCTGTTTTTGCGACAATGGGAATAATGAGGAGAGCTGCAGAACCTAGACGAATTTATAACAATTGATGATAATACACCAACAGAAGATGATGATTTTTCAAACCAGACTACTACATCCAGTCAAGTTAGTGAAGCGAACGAGACCGATGACGAAATAGAACATGTTTAAGAAAACGAAGAAGAAAATAAAAGTGCTTCGATGAAGCTTTAAATTGCATCAGAGAACTGAAAAAGTTTTATACAGATGAACTATGTGGCTTTTGAACATATCAAAAATCTGAAATGTCATTTTCAGAAGTGCCGTATGGAAGAACAACAAAGGAAAATGAAACAGTCATCCATTTTAAGATATTTTCCAGCTGTTCCTAAATAACTTGTCTGTGTCTGTCTATGTCATTACATATTATGTACAGTGGACAGCAGAATAATCGATACCGTTACGGAATTTCCTAAACCTTAATAGCAATGTAGAGGGTTACGTTGTGCGAACTTCAGTTAGGATTTACAGTAGATATTATTATTAGTAGATAAGGTCGACGTTAGCTTGCGGTGGTGTCGATTTAAAAGCTGGCCACTGTACATACATATACCTATATACTAGTTACATATTACATTATACGAGTTTGGTTTGGTTTCTCACAGTTTTCTTTTAAACAGGCACCTACCATAAGCGGGAAAAATCCTGGAACCGTGACTGCCCGCTTATGAGAGCTTTCACTGTACTATAGTTCTGTCACATATATGGTAATGTATTATCTAACAATTCTAACGGCATATACGTTCACTCAGATAATAAAAATGATTATATTATTAATATAAAATAACGAGTTTTCTTACTTTTCATAAAGCGCAGAATATCATATTTTTCTTTTATTCAAATTAATTTATACAAGTACTTCAAGTTTTCTCTATAATAGGCTGCTTAAATGCATTATCATATTAGAAAAGTAAAATACAGCTTATTAAACTATCGTGTATGTAGTTTTACTAAAATTCTAATGGATTTGCACTTAAATGTAGAGATGTATTTTATCATACTATCTATATTTTCCGTGCCTTCAATATTTCGTTTACATAATTGGTATCTCAAAATCATACTGAAAATGAGCTTTGCAGTTTGACACCAGTCTTCATAATAATAAGATTGTCAAGTTTTGAGCAATTTAGTCCATAATTAATTAAGTCATTATAATATTTACTTAAGTTTACACTTACAATATTAACAAAACCAATTAGAATTTGTTATGTAAAATAGGAAAAAATATATACAAATTTTCAGTACAAAATCAATACAAATAGTTACGGTAACATTATTATATAATTAAACTTCGCAAAAAACAGACATGTAAAGCTGTTGATGTTTCAATTTAACCTTGGTAACTTCTACAGGCATATAAAAAAATTGTTTCTATCTCGGTTTCGATAGATGCCTGCATCCGCTATTTTTGTGTAATATCAACCAGTTGAGTAATAAAAACATCAGTGTTAGATAATTTCTTATACCGTCCGAGTATTTTAAGATTTGGTTCCATGTATTACATGTATCTTTGGTTACCTTGATATACATAGTATGTAATGTCTAAACTTTTGAAGTCTGCTTAAACAAAAAAAAGATTTAAACACGTTCTTTGGTAAACACTAATTGTTTGCTTTTGTTTTTAAATTTTAAAAGCAGTTAAATGATATCACATTCCATCAGACGAAAAGACATACTATGTGTACTTCCAATCTTAATCAGTATTATGGGCACTGAAAATTTGTTTTCACAATATGAGGGATGCTGGGAATAATTCTGTGGCTTTTTAATAATTTATGTGGTAACAGCGTTCACAAAATAACATGTTTAAAATATCGGCTGGCATTCTTTACTTAAACGATTCATACTTTATTAATTTTATTTACACAACATTTAAAAGAAAGTAGTAGTCTTTGTTCGAGTTTAGTATTGTACAAGTTTAGTGTTTATAATTTTATATAAACATTTGATTCTAAAAAAGTTTTGTAGTCATTGAAACCTACACAATTTAATAGAAGCTCATAAACAAAAATTACAAATGGAGCAAAGAAACTTAATCATTGCTTACTAACTCTACAGCAACTCGACAGAAAATAAAAAATCCATCGCTAAGTTATTACAAAGTCAGTCCTATTTAGTTTAGTTCGTTTGTTCCTATAGTATTGCAAAGCAAAACTATGCAAAAAACTGACCTTTTTTGCATAGTTTCCAGAAATATTCCCAGCGCTACTCCCAATGATCACATTACACAGATGTAGGTGTTTTCAACATCCCATCACTTTCGTAGTAGGAGATCCTGACGGAAAACTGTTATTATGTACCATAAAATCGAATTCACTACCGCTCAATGATTTTGCTATCAGTCGATCCCATTGCTCTGGAGTCGAAGGCATATCGCCTGCACCCATCCTTTCTAAAGCTGACAAACGTCCAGTCTCAGTTTTAGGAGCTGATTGTGCTCTTAATGTTTCCTGTTTAATGATTATCTCATTTGTTATGTAAGCTTCGCGCCTAATCTTATCACTTAATTCCCTGGGTATGTCAGGAATGCACCATTTTACCATTATCATTACGAATGCAACAACATTCTCGAAAACAACAACAAAGGCTAGTCTTGCTGCTAAAATATGCCAAAATGTAGATGTTCTTTCGTAGTCTCTTGATACCCATGGTGGTTCTCGATAATCTGGATACCTAATGTAATGGAATAAAATTAACTATTTATTACTCTGCTCAAATATACAGCGATTAAAGAAGAAAAAATACTTTACCTGCATATTTCATACTGAACGGAATTATTTGGATATGAAGCAACTTGAAAATCGGTTGTATTAAAGTAAGCAAGAGAATGATTTAAATATCCATCTAATGTGTGATCTTTACTAAAGGCTACTGCATAAACCAATCGTGGTATGAAATTAGACGTAAAGGCAATTATAAATCCCTAAAACATAAACGATTCTATAAAAGAACTCGTAATGATAAGTTAAAACAATAATTTTACGATAAAAATAGTAAAAACAGTATTATTCTACCAGCAAATTAATTCACTATTAAAATAAGAGCCGCTCTAAAACTGCACGAAGTAATAATCGTCTGTCCCAATCTAGTTGGAATATCACGAAAACATTTATATTTTTGAAGCTTAGGAAACTAATATTGTAATAAGATGATTCCATCATCAATTGATAGAAATGAGTGCAGCATATGCAAGATACAGCAGCAAAAGAAGTTCACATCCCTCTACATCTTGCTCCGATTATAGGGGACATTGGCTAGTCATGGATACTTACGCTTGCATTTATGGAGGTGTCGTGTTACATTTACTATCGAGTGTGCAAAATCATAAAAACTAAGATTCACAAAAGCGGTACCAGGAATTGAATTCGGCACTAGAAAACGTATTAGCTAATACGTCACCAGTCCAACTAATTTATAAATACATAGTTGCCTTAAGTGAACAGCGGAAAGGATTTTCTGGCGAATATAATCCTTGATCACGATCCAACATATACCCCAAAATTGTCCAGGATTCCACAAAAATGCATGACATTTCAGCCAATGATATGTTTGATAATACAATTTATTGAAAATCTATTAACTTTGAGTTTAGTGCTACCAAAACGTTTCTTATTTGAAAATCACAGAAGACATCAAACTTTGCGATTAAATTTATTGACATTGAAATCAATGTGGCTCTGCAGACTCTTGAGTTTCAAATCCATTTATCATCACGAAGCAATAAATATTACTTAATTGATAAATTCAATGCTCTTATACTATTACTACTATATATAATATATTATAAAAATTGTGTACAAATATGAATTTAAATAAATAATTTATGTCATTATAATGAATTTCACTTACATTTGTAACAACGGACAGTTTGCCGATTGAATCTAGTATTCTATACCAAACTCGATATCTCTAACTCTTTGTGTCACCGGTCTTCTGTAAAATGTTAACAATTTTCGCGCATCTAAACGCATTTCTAGAATATTGTTTAGTAACGCGAAAAACGGTGCTAGAGGAAATGCAGCCACAAAAATGGTAAGAAATCCATACTGTAATACTGAAATAGTTTCATATTATACGAATTCGTAGCTACGAATATATAATGTAAAAATACTAACCCATTTCTAGATATTCAGGAAATAAACTCATCGAACCCCATTCCACTAATTTGAAATCCTTGACCCACTGTTTTTGATGCCCTTTACAGTAGGATTTTTGGTCCTTTTGAAGTCCAGTTTTTACCTTTAAAGTGTTGAGCCATTTGTAAAATAGCGGAAACAGCATTTCCAACACTGTATTCATCGCTTGTTTGCCAATCATAATTATAGCCAACTGTATACACAATTCAAGTAGACATCCACCAGGACCACACTGTGTAGAAACAAAAGCTGGTAATACGTTGCAGAAAGCAGTAATGTTTGTGACATTAATACAAACAAGAAATTTAAAATGAGATACGGAACGAAATTAACATGTTAGTATATGAAAAGGTTTTTAACTATTAGTTCAGAAAAATTAGGTACATGCAGATTAACTAGAGATAGATAACTAAGAAATATTTTTATCAAGTTTTAGAACGCAAACAACAATTAGTAAACTACAAGCATCTCTTTGGGATATAAAAGAAATTGATTTAAAAAATTATAATCTCATTATGTGAGTATCGAGTGAAACCGTTCGTCAGAACATAATAACTAACTTTTTATTATAGGAACATATTTTAAAAGAACTGCAGTTTTAGTAAAACACAATGTAGTTACCAACTCGTTTCATTTAAATGAAACATTGGAGTTTCCTAAATTGAAGTGTTTTAGAACAAATTTTATAGACATTGTTCTATATTAAGAAACTATATTATTAAAACGTCGAAAAATGCCAATATATAAAACCTAAGAAATGCCTATAATAGGCGCTCCTGGTATATTGTTGGAATTCAGCCTGCGGGCGAATGCAATGAAAATACTACAAACAATGGACTAATTCCAAGCTCGCGCCCTCTCTAGTCAGCAAGGTAGGAAGCAGCACACCGCAAGGGCGCTACACACATAAGTTGAGGTAAAAGGCGGTGAAATTAAATCTTGCATTCAGAGCAGCGCTGATGAGACATGGAAGGTCGAAACCACGCGGTCGGCTTCTAATGCTTGATCTATTTTTATTGCATTCGCCCGCAAGGTGAATTCCAACAATATACCATGAGCGCCTATTATAAACTTTATTATTATTTGCAGCCACTTTGGCAACGGAAAAGATATTTACAGTATAGATCTAGGTCGGATAAGAATTGCTATAAATATGCTTTTACTTAAGTATATTTTGTCGTTTGAACGATCGAAACCTTAAAGACAGAGGGGTTTTCAGTCCGGACTAAAAGATCTGAATTTAGCTATAGGAAAACTTGAGAACTCTTACCAAAATAGCAGATATTAAAACAAATGTGTATCATTCAGTTTAAATTAAACTAACAATTAAGCAACTTTGATAGAATTTTTCGGGAAAAATCGATTTTTATTTTCAATGTTTTCATTTACTGTTTTTTTACATAATTCAAAATCCTTTGTTTTTACTCTGGAACTCCCCACATATTTTTTAATGTTTCAAGTTGTTTGAAATCGGTGCTTTTGTTGTTTTTATGCGACATTAAAAATGTCTTTTAGGGAGAAGGACGTTAATCTTTTTAAGTTACAAGAGACGAATTAGTCTCTTATTTCATAAACTGCCATTTGAAAAATGCGTTTAACTAAAAGTGAGAGAATAAAATTTTTAACAATGTTTGGTGTGGTTGATAGGATATGGACACAATTAAAACGCATATACAGACGGAGACCTAAAGTTAGTAAAACTATTTGGGTAGGCATAGAATACTTTTTAAATGGAAAAATGTAATCTTTATAAAGCATGCGTTATTTATGAACTAGTTGGTTTAGCAGAACTGGATTCTACGGGTATGTAATGACTACAAATTAATAAAAATCTTCTCTTCATGATACATAACTTATTTTCTGACAAAGTAACGTTTTATGTGGAAGGACATGTAAACCGGTAAAACACTATATAAAAAAAAATAGGTATGAATCTGATAGACTCACGCTGGATGCAGAAATACCGTACGAAAAGATCTCCAAAGTCAACATATGAGTTGTAATTTGTTCATATTTCTTGGACCAAAATTTAACACAACAATCGTATTTACATTTTCTACTAAATAATAAATAAAATATCACTAGTTTTGCTACAAAATGTTAGACATTAAGTTGCTCACAGTCTAAGTAATTATCAACTGAACTTTAGACAATTCCAACATATATTGTAATTTTATATATACCTCTCGTTTTGAGAAATAGGATAAATAACGCCGGGAAGGGGTAAGAGGTACGAAAATTCGCTAAGAAGTGGGGTCGCGTATGAGTCTATCACAGTCTAATCTACAGTGCTGTGATATACTCATACGCGACCCCACTTCTTAGCGAATTTTCGTACCTGTTACCTCTTCCCGGCGTTATTTATCCTATTTCTCAAAACGAGCGGTATATATAAAATATATAAAATTACAATATATGTTGGAATTGTCTAAAGTTCAGTTGATAATTACTTACCCTTTCCTGGCGTTATTTATCCTATTTCTCAAAACGACCAGTATATACAGTGAAATACGTTTAAAACGAAACTGACGGGATCGAAATATTTTTTAGTTTTATGTATAAATACATAGTACTTTTTCGGGACCGCTTCCGTGTTAACCGATATTTCTTCTTAAGTGTTTTCGTGTTAAATGTATTTCACTGTATATTGTTATTTTTTATATCTACGTTTTATTGGTTCTTCTTGTATATTCAATTATTACCTGTATGGAAAATACAGTAAATGACTATGAAATATCGATTTGTCTCGGTACTTTCCATCAAGTTGTTTGGTTAGCTAAACGGAATATAGTTTTAAGAATTTCTACAAATTAAAAAATGCCAGGTCAGTCATTTAAAAAAATTGATGATATTATCGTTCAAAGATGTTTATCGTTATACAATTATGGAGAAAATTACAAATTCAAATCAAAAATCAATTTATCTTGGGAAGTCCCATCCAAGTTATTTAGCTAAAAATGAGTTAAATAATATTAAGAGAACAGTTATTTTACTAGGCACAAATGTTGCTGATTTCTCACGCCATTGCGAAACCTAATTGATTCAAGATAGTCCATATGAATATTTATACACTACTCTCAAATCTCTAACGAATGATTTCAATCTATCAAGTAGTTTTCTGAAATGTGGCATAGGAGGAATATAATTAATATTCAAACAAAGTGTTAGATCATTCTGTATCAGTAAAATATTAACATGTTGCACCATTAATTTTTAAATAATTTTCTATTCTCCTTCCATTGCTGAACTTTTTGCACGAACAACATTAATAAATTAATTAATACAAAATATATCCCGTTTATACACAAATTTGAGAAAACAAAAATATAGTCGAAACTTATAATTTTTGAAATAATGAGTAGCATAAAAGTAGGTATAATGAAATCTAAATTATGTGAAATAAGTTGTTAGATTTTTAGAAAAGTAAAACAAACATAAGTTGACCTCGAATATTAAGTAGCTAAGCCATCTCAAAGCAGTTGTAACAAAAAATTCTCTTATACAAGACGGCACATCAACGCAATTATTCGAGCTAGGCTAAAGCAAAATATATTCCGGTTAACATCTATATATTATTTAATCATTTAAAGTCGTACCTCCTCCTGTCTGTATCCAAAAAATCGGTTATATTTCTTAGGAGAGCCAATAAATTTCCCTTTAAAGAAAGCTATATAAAAGATGGAAGCATAATAGTTGATAAATTGTAAGAGATAAATCTTTAACGTTAACGCATCATCAAATTCAGTTTGCGTCCGATGTAATTCTATTTCGGTTAAATATTGTGCGATTAGAGAGTATATCTAAAAACCAATATTCTAGAAAAATAATACTTAATTGAATATTTCCAAATTTACCCAATTAAAAACAACTATACAACATAAATTAATACAAGCAGCAGTTGCTGACGTAAAAAATATTGCTGAACTTGTCGTTACTCCATTATATACTTTTAAGGCAGCTGAAACTGACATTCGGTATAGGACTACACCTAAAACTGTTGCTAACGCCAAAGTAATCTAAAAAGATGCAAAATAAATAAGTTATCATTGTAATACATTTAATAAACATATTTCAGCTTACCAATAACAAAACAACCGAAAAGCTTAAGATAGTGGCTGGAACCTTAATTCTCCAAAATGGAACCCTAGGTTCTTCAGTATTGGTTACCACATTCAAACGTCTCCTTTTGACATGAGCTAGTCGAGCTAAATATTGTGGCCTTGGATGTTCTTCCTTTATATCAAATCCAGTCAAATCCCATCTATGAGTAATTTCAGCTGAGTACCGTTTCCACATTTCCAAAAATAATGCAGCTAAAAATGAGTATTAGGTATGTATTATAGAATTGTCAAAATTTTAACGAATAAGTATACTATTGTAAAAAATTTCACTACGCTCACCCCAGAATGACATAAATATTGCGAAGAAAACGGTTGTAGGGTTATCAAAAAGATAGGTAATCCTTGAATGCATACACGTTTCTTTTAAATCCCAATAATCACACCAGTGATCACAAAGAGGACACATCGTGACGTTATTAGAATTACAAATATCTTCACTGAAATGCCAAAATGTAAGATTGTTATTGAAGAGACAGATTCCAAAGATTTAAACTATTTTTAATTATTCAATCTATTATGAAGTTGAAACAAGAAAAATGTATAAAAGACTGACTCACATCGCCCAGACCAAATCGCAAACGATAGAAATTTGCTGGCAAAGTTATTGTATGGGAAATAATACTTTTATAGTCACATTTACTTGAAACTAATATTTTCTTTGGCACAGTTAATTAAACATGTTTTTCGTCATTTTTTAATTCAAACCTTAAGGGTGCAAAAAGTAATGCGAAAGTGTGTATGGGAAATAACATTTTTATGGTCAAATTTATTTGAAACATTGGTATTAATGCTCTTTGACACAACTAATGAAACTCCTTTTCGGCGTGCTTTAAAATTCAATTCTTAAGGAGGCGAAAGGGGTTGGCAAAGTTTGGATACACTGTATTGACGAGTATATTTACCTGGGACGGTTGCTATGTAACGTAGCTACTGAAAAAATAAAACAAGCAAGTCCAACAATTGAAGCAGGTAACAACATATGCGTATAAAATCCCAGCCAGGCAAAATACAACGCAATTTTAACTCCAAAATACTCTTTTACGTAATCTAATGGCTGATACTTATACCATTTTCTCAGGGAAGACCATTCAGTATATAATAGGTAACGCATGGAACCTTCAGTTTTCAAGTCACCCTGAAACATAATGCAATGATAGCATAAGTTGTTACTTTAAAAATTTACAAAAAAACTAACATCATGTAGCGGATATGCAGCAACGTATACACCATCGCTTAAAAGTTTTTCAATTCCAAATGTAAAATCCTCATTTTCCTTTTCGCTAAACTTTTTCCGATCTAAAATGAATTGTACTACTCGAGAATGGATCGCTGGTGTAAAGAAACAGGGAGAATCTACGTCAAATCTACAAAAATTGATTTTTTTTTCAAAGCATGCAAATGAAATATGAGTGTATATAAAAATAAAATGTGTGCATACAATTTGCGAAGCAAAGGTAACTAGAGTAACGATTAATTTAATACATGGCAATATATTTGGTAGTTCAAATTGAACGTGAAAAAGGTTATGTGCTAATAAATAAGTCATTCAACGTAAGACAAGGGCTTAACACTTACAAATACTCTCTATCTCTACTGTAAACAGCGGTAAATCGTTGATTCTTTTTTGGGAATATATTTGTGTCGACCAAAATAAACGATTTAAGTTTCGACCATCTTGAACCAATATATTTGACACCTTTAGTTAAAAAGTTTGTATGACTTCGAATTTCTGGCAGTGCTGGAAGCTAAGAACGTAAATATTTAGAAAAAAATTAAACATTAGTTGACAAAAAAGAAAATAAGCAATGCAGGAAACAAAAAACTAGTTTACAAAAATTCGAAAAATATTGTGTATTTACAACTGTCCTGTAAGTTGAATATAAAAAAATATGATTTGTTTACGACAATGTAAGCTTTGAAATGTATAGAAGTATTTTATTTTTTTTAGCTAACAGTATTGTGTTCTTATTGTTTATGAGACGTCGAATTTAGTAGATTTTGCATTTTTGTGCTTTTATTCTATTTTGTTTTTTTATTTTTTTATTGTATATGTTACAAAAATATGATGCGGTGGTCAAAACCCAGAAGGCTTCGTAATAGAGACTCGGACCGTGGAAGCTGTCGATATAATAATAATAATAATAATAATCATTTAAGAAGTTCTGTGATTTATGGTTTATTCCAAAAACATATATAAAATTTATAAATCCGTATATACAAAGTTATTCAAATGTACCGGAAAACATAAATATTTTTGAAATCGTGAATGTCAGCGTATGCCGCTTTGGTATACGTTTTAGGCATGGCTACTATATATTTAAATATTAGTTTTGCAGTTTTATTTATGAACAAATGTCAATGCAAAGTAACTTGCTAACCAAAAAATGTCAATTTAAATAAAATACATATAAATTAGCATCACTGCGCTAGTCGTTTGTTTCTTTTCTACAAGTAAAATGCTATCTCATATATAAATAGCGTTAACGAAAGCACATTTTTATTTTTGTCGATATCTCGAAACCGAAAGGAATTGACCTATGGTGTATATAAACTTTTTGATCAGAATCATCTCTGGAACACATGATATAATTTTGCAGGTTACCTGAGGGAACACCCTGTATATTTTTTCTAAATATTGCCCACTTTTATTTCGGCAAAGCCAAAGTAGTAACGCTGCTGCTATTGAATCCAGATGGTAGTTTCTAGTTATAAATGATTCGAAAAAAATATATTATACAGCACATTACCAAGAAATTTTTATTAGTGGGCTTATTATTTTTACATAAATGTGTTTTGTACTGCAAGAAATTGGACCTAATGTTCTGAATATTATTTTTTTAAAAGTTTCAAAATCACTTTGTTTTTTGTACTTCTAGAACGCAAAGCAAACTGTAATTAAGCAAAACTTGTATAACGATTAAATAAAAACATTTATGAATGATATGTGTATAGTGAAGATAAAGTGTAGTGTATAACTATGCTATAAGATAAAGTGTAGTATATAACTATGCTATAAAGCTAACAACCATTCTCTCTTCTATACTTCATATACTACTCAATACTACGAAATAATAAAATAAAATTTACAAAACTAAACGTTATATGAGTAGAAACACCACACCATTATCAAAAAAGAAACCCTTAGCAAAAAAGGCTTAAACAAAAAAGCCGTTTCTACCTTCTGTCGTATATATGCTGTAGTTCGATAAAAGCGTCTTTGACGCAAATCTTTCCGTAATGTGCATAATTCCTAATAAAGATCAAAATAAATTTTACAACATTCATATAATTAATGATTGCTAACCTCGCGCATTGGCATACGTAATTTTAAGATCTCACTGTATCTTCTCAGTACTTCTTGCGGTGCATGAATCTGAAAAATAAAATTGCAAATCACGATTACCGTTACTTATCCAATACAATATAAAAAGATTACTTTTACAAAATTTAACCCATTTTGTTCCGGATCTTCGTATTCTATATTAAGTCCGTCCTTCATCAAATTTTCTTCAAATATCCTTCTTTTACAGAACGCTTCTGCAGTTGTAGCATCTTCGCTATGTGCGTCCCAAACCAAAACAAAATCAACAGATCGTATGTTATCATTGAAGAAGATTTTAGGTTTTGGACATTTTATTAATTCGCCATTTGCGGTTCGGGCATAATTTTTACAATCACAATGTTGTGTAGATGGAGGCGGCGTAATTTCTTCGGATCCCTTTAGTGTACTACTAAGATTCTCTATGTGGATCTTAGGTCGACGTGGTTCTGGTTCTTCTTGTAAATCCCTTAAAGTATAGAATATAATAAAAACTTTAATGAAACCGTTAGGATCTGATAGTATGCCATTTAGCATGATTACAAGTTTCTTTGATTTGAAAAGTGTAAATATTGACATTACATGTAATATAAAATATCAATCAAATAGTCTTTCATTTTTTTAACAAATTCTTTACAAATGCCACGGTTGATTTCGTTCTTGGATTATACCATCTGAGATAGTTCATAGACAACAGAAAATAAAAGCAAGTGAGTACGAATTATTAGTTGCCGACTGTATGTTAGGTGGTGTAACTATCGAGTAAGTGTAATATTTTATTAGAGCAGTTGTCACGATTTAGTGGCAACAATAAAATGTTGCTCAGCTTCTTTAAAAGTACCTTTGTTGAAATTTTTTCGCGCCACTAACTATTTTGCCATGGTTCTACCATTAATTGTGTATTTTGATTATGCCGATTGCTGTTTGTTGTATTTTGTGTTTGTATAAACGTTTTAAGCTGAATCTAAACGGATGGAACAAATATCGCGAAATGTTTGCAAATGTTGCAGGAGTATATGGAAGCATTTGCGCGTACGGGCATATTCACACAGACAGGTTTCAGCATGCCAATAGGTAAAAAACATACATAAATGAAATTGGTGCCTAATGCTTTAGTTGCCGACCATATGTTAGGAGGCGAAAAGTTTTCTGAATGTTAATCTATATTACACAAGCTACATTACTATATCTATGTTCATGGGTCTGATTTGTAAGACATCCAGGGGGCAGTTTTGTATCTAAAACTAAATTTTATAGTCTCACGAAACAATAGCGTCTACGTGATTCACGTCCATTTTAACCAATTTCCACCAGCAAAAAATTATCAACGTGTCATAGTAGCGGACGCCACTAGTAATCACAAACACATAAAGATAGTATGCGATTAGTTTCAGCCTTATAAGTAAACGTGGACAATTTCTTAACATACAAGTGGCGTATGCATGCAATTTTGGATTTACTTTAAGTTAGATACAAGAAAAAATGTCCGCACTATGTTCACCATTGGACGGTTAAGTAAGCTTATCGATTGTGGCATATTTATATACAACAGGACTGCATACTAATTTGCAATTCAAGGTTGTTATTTTTCGGTCGTACGATGGCCGTCCGCAAACCCTCTAAATCTCCTACATTGCATGTGGTACGCGTGAGCCATGTTTATTATAAGTCTAACCCTTTCTACATTAGAGCTATTAAAAAAAAAATTATGGTCCAAGTTGTGCGATTTTTGTATTTTTGAAGATTAATAATTCACAACACAAAATGTCTAAAATTCTAAACGTTTGTAGTTTCTTTGGATTTGAGGAAGAATAAATTTGGAAAAAATCCTGACAATACGGGGTGATTGGTGAGAATGGCCTATTAAAAGTATTATACAAACGGAACGGAATTTTAAAACAAAATTTTGCAGTTGGATACGGTTGAATATGAACTATCACGTGAAAATATTTTTGAATAAATATCACTTCCGGTTAACCGCAAGTGGGCATCAACTTCGATTTTTTAAATAGCATGCTATAAAATAACTTACAAATTCAGCTTCTATTATAAATTTTACACATATTTCATATATCATCATCTCAATGAAAATGACCGACGTCAAAATAAGTGGCAAGTATGTAAAACAAATGAGCTAAGCACCTTTGCTTCAGTAAATCGACATCTATGAGCATTTTAGGTACGGAGACTAATTAAATCGTTATAACTTATTCACCTTTCATTTTAGGTATAGGAACACCTAATAGGGATTAAAAAATCTTTTGTAGAATCAGAATATCTAATAAGACATATACCCTTCAATAAAAAAAATACCTTTCGCAGATTGAACTTATTTATAAGCAACTAAGTTTTTAAACACCCTGCATAATGTTTCAGAGAAGAACTTCAAATGTTGTGTAACTACACAATCAACTGTGCGTATGCAAAATTTCATTCGTCTCTTTTACTCCTACATGACGTAATTTCACTATAATGTAAAATTGCGAATAACTCAGAAGGAATGGTACCTGACTTTAATTCAATTGTGCTTACTTTTTATAGATCCCCTTTAGGAGATTACAACACTACTTTAACTAAATTAGAGAATATTAGAGATAACAAAATTGAACACAGAAATAATTTTACTTGGCGATTTCAATGTGAATTTCTCGAATATTAACGTTGATCGTACAAACATGATAGATTTATTACAAACCTATAATTTGCAACAAAGAGTTTTTAAAGCAACACGTGTATCATTTTATAGCAGTACTTGCATTGACAACTGTTTTAGTAACATTCCCGAACGCTTATTAGAAGTAAGTGTAGTTGATTGCATATTGTCAGATCATTACGCTTTAAAAATGACGCTAAAGTTGAACAAGTCTTTTAATGAAGAGTACGTCATGCAGCGCCCAATTACAGATACAAAACTACTAAATTTTGCTTTTGAAATAAGTAAGTTTAATTGGAATCATGTCTTTCAACAGAATACGGCTACAGATATGTTTAAGAGTACCTATTCTTTGCAGCGTTCTCTAAACTCTTCACTGAGAATTTTCCTCAAAGATCACTAAAGCGTTCTACAACTACAATGACTCCTGAATGGTATACACCAGATTTGAAACAAATGGGCCAAGTTGTTAGTGTATTGAACATTATGCATGAATCAACAAAAATACCGGAATCATTAGCAATATTAAAAAAATACAAGGAAGAGTTTAACATACACCTAGAAAATGGAAAAAAGGAATCAAACATAGAATTAATCAAAAAGGCAAAAAATAAATCCAAAGCTGCGTGGAGAGTTATTAACAAAAATTTATATGGTTCACCTCTAAAATTAGAAGTCGGCGAAATAACACCTAATGAATTTAATTTATATTTTACGAATATCTGCAATACCAATAATATACCTTTTGATTTGGAATCATGTTTTTATCTACAAAAAGCCAAACTAAAACAACAAAAATCTGTTTCCCACAGAATTAAAATTAGCTAAAGTTATACCTCTGTTTAAAAAGGAAACAAAACGATCCTGGCTGTTACCGTCCCATTTCAATTCTCCCGGTTATTTCAAAAGTATACGAAGAATTACTGCAAAAACGCCTTTTAAGTTATCTGGACAGCACACATATTATTTGTAATGCACAATATGGTTACCGTAAGAATATGTCTGTTATTAAAGCCATTTGTGAGTTGATCGATGCAGTTATTGAAGGATTTGACAGACAGCATCTTACATCCGCAATTTTATTAGATCTATCTAAAGCTTTCGACAGTGTCTGTCACCACGTTTTGCTTCACAAACTTGAATTTTATGGCATAAGAGGTACATACATCTCTACAGTTGTTTGAGTCGTATCTCTGACAGACGACAAACCGTAATGGTTGAACAGCAATGGTCACATGAGAATATAATAACATATGGCGTGCCGCAAGGTTCCAAATTAGGACCGATTTTATTCTTACTTTATGTAAATGATATCTCTTAGATATTATTAAAGATGTGCCAAACAATAATGTTTGCTGATGATACGACCCTGTTTTTTAAAGGCTTAACATCAGAACAACTTCAAAATAAGGAAAATGCAGGAATTGAAGAAGCAAAAACGTGGTACAATGCGAAAAATTTAAAATTCAACATAAATAAAACGCAAACAATAAGATTTGATACAAAGAAATCGGAAACGCAAACAGTAAAACTATTAGGCGTTTATATCGATTCTTTATTGAGCTGGAAGCCGCATATTAACAATCTCAGTCAAAAACTGAATAGTGTAGTCTATCAAATACATAAAATCGTAGAAACTACGGATTTCGATATAGCAAAGCTGCTTTATTATTCAAATTTTTATTCAATCATAAATTATAATATATTATTATGGGGTAGTACTAGCTATGCTGACAGAATTTTTAAAATTCAAAAAAAAATGTATAAGGGCAATTGTTAAGGCAAGTAACAGAACAGAGACCATATTTCAAACAATTGGATACACTAACGGTTCCATCAGTATTCATATTGAATTGTTTAATATTTGTAAAGAAAGATTTAAATGAATTACAACTACAATCAGATATTCTTGATTATCATACACGAACAAATTCAGCACTTAGAATTCCGTTGCATAGAATTTCCAGGACTCAACAATCTGTCAAGTACCAGGCAACCAAATTTTATAATAAATTACCACATAGAATCAAAATGTTACCTATGTCAACATTTAAAGCAGAAATTAAAAGAAATTTAATTAATTTAGCATTATATAACATAGAGGATTATTTTAATTGCAATATTATTTAGGATAATGTATTTACATTTACATATATTATATATTTTTTTCTGTTGACTTTCCTTTGTTGTTTCTTTGGGAAATAAACTTTATTATTATTATTATTTAGGTATAGGGTATGATACATGAAATATGTGTAAAATTTATCATAGAAGCTTTTATTTTATAGCATGCTCTTTAAAAAATTGAGGTTGACTCCCACTTCCGGTTAACCGGAAGTGGCATTTATTCAAAAATATTTTCACGTGATAGTTCATATTCAACCGTATACAACTGCAAAATTTTGCTTTAAAAATCCGTACCGTTTGTATAATACTTTTAAGAAGCCATTTTCACCAATCATCCTGAATAACTCGTATATAAATGTAGGTACTTTCTTGGCCTCGTCTTTATTAAGCAGAGAAAGTACTACTTTATGTACTTGTTACATAAATAGCTATTATTTTATTTTATAAGTTTATTCTTATATTAGTTATTTACAATTCATAGATATTTAATAACTAAATTTCTGCTAGTTTAAAATGTCTTGGTTAAAGAATCTATCTGTTTGAATGTCAATATCATTTATAATCATATGATATTATTGTAAACATAATTGTACATGATAATTTATTAACACAATAATGCATCATCATGTTTATTTATTTTATTTAAGTTGATAGATACAAATGTGGTATTTTTAAATATCTTGTGCCAATAATTAGTTAAGCACCTTTTTAAACTACTATTGCAGGACGTGCTTAGTATTAAATACTATGAACAGTGAATTTATCAGCTGTGATAAATAAAGACTAGTATTGAGCATAAAATACACCACAGAAAATGAAATATGCCGCTATTATAAAATTAACAAAACGATAAAATATAGAGCTTTTAAACATACTCTGTATTACCAAGAAATAAATATATGAATAAAATATATCAAAATTTATGACCTATACAGGGTGTAACAGGATGAGCTTACGTTAGCTGTATTTCAGCAACTAAGCAAGTTCCATATTTGTAAATTTGCAGAGTTATTTTGGGCATGGGGGCAAACTTTTAGAAAATATTAGTACATATTTTCTATTTCCGGTTTCGCCGGAAGCACAATCAACTTCATTTTTTTAAATGGATTACCCAATTTTTTTTCAAATAATTGAATTCAGCAACAAATTTGGCGTATAGATCATTTATTTCGACTGGTGTAAACATTACCGTTTTATAGCTAACTTGATAGTTGATGAATGATTATTGGAAGTTAGAGAGCTACTAAGATAGGCTATTGAAAATTATTTTCACTTGTGTGCAAATACTATACAGGGTGTTAGTATTTATCGACCTAATATGTTAAATTTCAAACACTAATAACTTCGTAATTTTAAATGGAACACCCTGTATATTTTTACCGCAGACAGTGGAAAATTAAATTCTTCATCGAATAATATTACATTTCCCTATACCTAAAATGAATATTTTAGGAGCTATTCGCAAATTATGTGAATGTATTCAGAAACTTCGCGTGAGCGCTAAGATGGCTATGAAAATTCGTCACAGTTTTAGCGTAATGTCTAATTTTCTAATGACAGTTCGATAGCATGTTAATAAAGAAATAAAAAACAAATATATTTTTCAAGTAAAGAAGAAACAGAATAGTGAAATTTATTTCGTAACCAAGATAACATTAAAGAAAACTATGTTAAGAATGCATAAATAAGGTATTAAAAAGTAATAAATTAATTAAAATTTTGTTCAAAATTAGCCCCATTCAGTTCCAAACATTTATTAATTCGTTTTAGCACTTGATTACTAGTGACCTTTTGTATTTGCGCTTCTGTTAATGAATTTAGTGCTCCTCGTATTCTTTCGTTTGTTTCCTCTGCAGTTGTCACCGGAGTACTGTAAACTTTGTCCTTAACATAGCCCCAAAGGACAAAATTCATAGGGGTCAAGTCTGGTGAACGTGGAGGCCACAAGTATGGACCTACGTTTGCAATAAACTTTCCGTCAAATAACCTCTCCAAGAATAAGTCTACATCTCTTGTCTTTTTCACTCGTTACATGGGGATTTTCGGATGCCCAAAAATGACTGTTATGTTTATTAAAGAGGCCATTTTTGGTAAATTTAGCTTCGTCAGTCCAAATGATTTTCTTCGTAAAATTTTCATCGTCCTGACAAGCTATGATGAAGAATTCACAAAAGTTGACCCTATTCAAGAAATTCTGCGGATGTAAGTGGTGTACCTGCTGGTATGAAAATGGTCTCCATTATTTATCTTATCTTTTTAGTACTCTTTGAATGGACATTGTTGAAATTTCCAAAGTTGTCAAAGAGATGCAGTGGGGTTGGCATAGAAATATCCCATAACACCAATTTCAAGTACTTCGTCATCAATTTTTTTTTAATTAAATTTTGGCCTAAACTGTCCATGTTCTAAACAATTTTTAACTAACCGTCGCACTACATCTTTAGATGGAATTGGCCTGTTCGAATACCTTTGTCGAAATAAAGCACATGATCGACTTAAAATTTTTCCGGACTCTCCATAAATCATCAATAAATTCAGGTAATCCTGATTTGTCAATCCTAAACGTGAAACGTACATTTTCGTATACTAGATTAGGAACTGTGTGATATACTAGGAAGTTTATTAACACGCTATCAAACTGTCATTAGAAAATTAGACATTACGCTAAAACTGTGACGAATTTTCATAGCCACCTTTAGCGCTCACACGAAGTTTCTGAATACATTCACATATTTTGCAAATAGCTCCTAAAATATTCATTTTAGGTACAGGGAAATGTAATATCATTTGATGCAGATTTTAATTTTCTACCGTCTGCGATAAAAATATACAGGATGTTCCATTTAAAATTATGAAGTTATTAGTGTTTGAAATTTAACATATTAGGTCGGTAAATACTAACACCCTGTATAGTATTTACACACAAGTAAAAATAATTTTCAATAGCCCATCTTAGTAGCTGTCTACCTTCCAATAATCATTTATCAACTCTTCTGCATACCGAAGAAATACGTCACTAAGTACTACGATGCAATTTGATAAAATTTTCATAAAAATCAAGTTAGCTGTAAAACGGTAATGTTTACATCAGTCGAAATAAATGATCTATACGCCAAATTTGTTGCTGAATTCAATTGTTTGAAAAAAAATTGGGTAATCCATTTAAAAGAATGATGTTGATTGTGCTTCCGGCGAAACCGGAAATAAAAAATATGTACTAATATTTTCTAAAAGTTTGCCCCCATGCCCAATATAACTCTGCAAATTTACAAATCTGGCACTTGCTTAATTGCTGGGATACGGCTAACGTAAGCTCGTCCTGTTACACCCTGTATAATAGGTTAACCTACAGGCGCAATGCAATAATAATATTGTCTGAAAGAAAATTTATTTGTAATGTTTATATACAACTGATTGATTAAGATATTTACATACATACATATCAGCCAATTTTTTCATTAAAATTAGATATCAACGTACTTAGTTTCATCATTAAAGAATGCAAGTGTAAAATATATAAATATGTAGGCTTTTTACTTAAATAGCTCGCTAAATATTTATCTATACATACCTGGTAGTATCCATTTCCCTTTCTACTTCATCGTTATTTTCTAATAAACTTAGTACCGATAAGGCACTTATTTCGGGATGTTTTTCTACACTCGAACTATTCCGTACAGTGTCTTTCGATGCAGTCTTCTCTAGTTTGATATCACTGTCATATTCGTTGGGTCCATAACTATACAATAGTGGTGGTAAAAAATATTCATGCTTCTGAAGATTTTGCATATCAGAGGCTCTTTTCTTGTCATTATTTGAAACGATACGTGCATTTGCTTTAGTCTCTTGATTATTACTTAACAATGGTAACGATATATCACAGTTTGTTTCAATAGATTCATTAAGTGAAGTATTGTTATTATTCGCAGTAGACATTCTTTGAGGTTTTATGTTACAAAAATAAAATAGAGGGATGTGTGTTGCCAACAAATTATGCTATTTCAGTATTATACATATTCGGCTGACTAAAATAAAATTAGTAAAATAGTTTTCTTTGGATTAAGATGCTTCATCGTTGCTTGGAAATTCTTAATAAGTACATTTGAGTAAAATTCGAAGATTACAATCCACAGATACAATCACACAACCAGACACAACCTATAAACATTTTTGATTCATTTTTTTTATGCAGCGAATGGCTGGAAAGGCTGGGAGTTTGGAGTGGGGCGTTGTTATTATTTTAAAATTTTTCGTGTGGTTTCGTTAGTCAATTGGTTTTTCGTAATATCGATAACGAAATAACGATTAGATAAAATAGAAACCATTTATTTACTTATATCTCGTATTTGTTAAAGAATATTTTAGAACAAGGTAAGTAAAAATTTTTTTAGTATGCATGCATCATAAACCAATTAAAACACACTCATAAGCGTGCATAATCGGGCCTTTATCGCACGGCGTGCGTAAAAAGGTTGCTTGGTAACAGCCAATCCCAAGCGTTTAATAGTCCAGTGAAATGTCAGGAAATGTCAAATGACATATAAGTACATGTCATGTATTGAAATTATTGATTTGATTTCTTCTAATTAAAATTATTGTTGCATTTATACTAAAAAATATCGTATGACACTCGTGCATAATTAGCTTTTAAAGCACTCGTAACGTTAAAGCCACTCCGCTTCGCGTCGTGGCTTTAAACTCGTTACTCGTGCTTTAAAAGCTTGATTATGCACTAGTGTCATAATATACTATTAAAGCGTTTTCCGACTTGTTGCACTTTTATGCACTTAAGTATACCTCAGTATACCTATTCCCATCTTATTTTATTACATACTATGGAGCTATAGCGCGACACTACAATCTTCTAAAAATCGCGGGGGGTAAGTGTGTGGTGTGGTAAACGTTGCAGCCTAGATGTGCAAAAATACAACACATCGGTGACTGCGAAGTATATACGAAATATAATGCAACAAAGAGAGTACGTTGATTGAATACCGAAGGCAATTTTTAACCTGATCAACAGTCGTTTAGCGTCTTCCAGTCGACCAAATATTAGCACACTTATGAATTAGATAGATACTGCCGTGTACGCCCTACAAATACACATTATTGAAGACGTACTGATTTCAGTCAATTATTAGTAAATGTGGTACGTATACAATATGTATCCTGTAATCCTAACTTAGCTAAATATATTTTTCCTTAAAATGAAAATTAAAATAAAGATAGTAAATAAATGAATGTTTAGTTACTTTATTTTTTACACACATATGTACCTACATAGGTATATGAAAATAATTAGATAATAATACAAAAAATAAATAATAATATCGATAACAACAATAACCAATAATAATACTGCCAATGAAACATTTTTACTCTTAGGAAGGAACACTTTTTTCGAATATCTAGCAAAGTATGCAATCTATAGCAATTTATTAAGAGAATGGAAATACTTAGAATAGCCTTTTGAATAATTTTTGTATAAAAAAATTCGTAAAATTGTATAGTTTGAAACGCTCATTGGTATAAGAAAGTCGTGTGGTGGCCACATGTCATTTTTTTCATTTTATTTTGATCTCGCTTTTCAGTCTACAGTTTTCGAAGTTACTTTTGAAAATGTAAATTCTGATTTTTAAATCTAGAATTTCATGTTCCAAATTCAGGGTATGGACATTAATTTTGAATTTTCATTACATGTTAGATATCAAGTAGTTCATTTTTCTTTATTCAAAGACACTGTAATATTCCGCGCTTCTACACCCTTGATAAGTTTTAGCGACCGTCGTCTATCCTCCAATCGCACTGACGACCTCTTCTGTCCAGACTTTCTTATACAGGGACCTTAACCAAACCAAATTCATCGCGCCACAAACTGGGAAGAGCAAAACGACGTCTGCTGGGCCAGCTAGTTTAGTTATTTTTTTGCTTATGTACTGTAGTGTTATGTGGGTTCAATTCAAATATACAGGGTGACATAGAAAAAACTGCAATGCATAGCAACATGTGATCGAGGACCAAAAATAACAAAAAAGTTCCTATACACACATGTCCTACTGCTTTTTGTTTTCAAGTTACAAACTGTTTTTTATATTGTTCTTGTTTTTTACTTTTACCTAGGCAATAAATAATATTTTTTCATGAAACAAAACATTTGATAAAGGTGAAAGCAATATTTACTTTTATGGAAAATTTTCGTTCAAAATGGTGCGCTATACTTTCGTAGAATACAGGGACATGATCATGTGGTACAGTGTTACGGTGAAGCTCGTTCAAATGCTTCCGAAGCTCAACGCATCTATCGAGAGAGATAACCATTAAGGCAAGTTCCTAACGTTAGGACATTTATTGACGTACGTAGGCGTTTGGGAGATGATGGTTGCTTTAAAAATATGATTCTGGGGTTAAGAGAACTCGTCGTACTGTTGCAAATGAAGAAGCTATTTTGCAAATAGTAGAAGACAATCCTAGAATAAGAACCAGAAGAATAAGTGCAGCTGTACTGAATGTCAATCGAGAACCTGTTAGGAAAGTCCTCAAAGAACAACTTCTTCATTCATTTCATTTCCAAAAAATCTACCACCTATTACAACAGGCCGCGTTTATAATTTTGCGAGTGGTTGCAAAATAAAGGGCAAAATTTTCTGCAATTAATTTTGTTTACCGATGAACCATCAGTCCAGATGGCATTTTGAATATTCACAATATGCATTGTTGGCGCGATGAAAACCCCCATCAGAACGTAATACGGAATTACCAGTATGGGTTTTCCTTTAATGTGTGGACAGGTATAATCGACAATTATCTAATTGGTCCATTTCGAATGTTCAGACGATTGGCAGGCGAACTCTGTCAACATTTTTTGGAAAATGAACTGACTACTTTATTAGATGTTCCATTGAATATTGTAAGAAGAATATACTACATACATGCATGACGGAGCACCAGATAACTATTCTAGGAGAGTAAGGAAATTTCTGCAACGAAAATTTGCAAATAGGATAGGATTGGTCGTAGGGGACCTATACCATGGCCAGCTCGTAGTCCTGGCCTTAATTCCCTCGATTTTTCATTTTGGGGATTTATTAAATGTGAAGTGTATTCTGCAGAAATAAATAGTGAAGATCAATTATAGAATAGAATTGTGGAGTCGGCTGATAGATTCCGTAATAGTGCTAACATATTTCAAAGATGCCGTCAGTCATTATCACGAAGATTGGAAATGTGTGTTCAGGAACAAGGTTACCAATTTGAACACCTTATGTAGAACTAATATGTATCTTATATTTTTTAATGTTGTTTTGTTTAATAAAAGCCTTCAATAGCTTCTAACTTGAAAACAAAAAGCAATCGGACATGTGTGTATAGGAACTTTTTTGTTATTTCTTGGTCCTCTATCACATGTTGCTATGCATTGTAGCTTTTTCTATGTCACCCTGTATATATGCTTATTAATACAAATAACAACTCTTATTTTCATGCGATTACTCTCAATGAAATAGTTAAACTCTTTTAAATGAAAGAAAAATGATACGATAAATAAATTTGCTGTATTCTACTATTTTTTACAAAATTGTCTTATTCACTACAACCTGTTTCCTTACGATAGCTACTTATAAATACCGATTTTTTTATTGTAGATCGCTTATAATCTAAGATGCGCACACTAAATCTTCCTAAAGGATCCCTCGATGAAATGCCCCCTGGTTATACGGATCTAGTCCTGGTTGTGGATTTCTCACGAGAAGTTCTTGTATCTCGCTTTTCCAAAGGATATTAATATTGTAAATGTAATGTATTTTGCCAAAAAATCTTCCAAAAGAGGATATAAATATTGTATCTTCTTGATAATACCTTCAAAACACTAGATGCATGTTTATATAACTAAAATTTCCATATATATGTTGTAGACGATGCCTTTGCGGTAATCCATAACATAAAATGTAGAATTGTCACTGAACTACCCGCACTACACACACTCAGCGGAAGATAGGCACTGTTTTGTTGGGCGATTCTCTCATCGCAGGCATTTTCGAAAGACGGTAGGTGGCAGCATCCTCCGAGGCGAAAAATTTTAATTGTAATGGCTTACGCCTAGTATTATATCTTCTTTATTTATGAATTGAATTTAAAAATTAAAAAAATCTGAAGAAACGAAAGGCTATCCTAGGTTCCTGGTTAAGAACATTTTTGATAAGTTATTTAAAAAAGGGGGATTTCATGTTAAAGCTACACATTTTCAGCTCGTTATTTCATATATTTCTAATTTTATTTCTCATAAAACTCTTAACAGGAAACATACATTGATATTTATGTAAGAGATTGCAGAAAAGTATAATTAATTATGGCTAATATTTTCTGAAAAATCCGTTGAGCAGTAAGCGTCTGCAAAGCTCATGAAATTTGCCGTGTGTCGCGCTCTTAAAGAACAGAGATACAGCTAGTGCATAAAGTGCAGTGTCGTGAACGTCGAGAACAAAATATGTCCAAGCGAAGTAGTACAGTCAAACTTGGAATAATATTCAAGACGAGCGCCAGTATATTTAATAACGAATAGATAAAAACTATTGGAATAATTAATATAATACAGATACCTACATACATGGCAAAAAGATAGCATATGGTTAAAAGGAAAACTATATAGTTAGAATATAAAACGGTAGTTTATGCTGGAAAATTTGCAACAGCAATTTTTGATTACGATAATATGTTCGTTAAGAATATTTACAAGAAATAAATGATTAGAGTGATATTAAGATTCAGTAATATGTATGTAGACTAGTGGACGAATAATAAAAATGACTTTAAAGGTACCTAAGCGCACACTGCTCGGCAGTGTACGGACGGAGCGTAGCGCATCAACGGAAATGCGCTTCGGATCTGGCAGAGGGATATTTATTAGTGATGTGTAAAACTGCTATTTTTCATTAGCAGCTACAAACTGCTACTGCTACTTTTCGTTGGCAGTTTAAAAAAACTGCTACTTTTTGTATCAGTTTCTCCTATATAGCAACATACGTACTATATACTTTAAATAAAGCATTTTTCGTTAAATACGGCTATTTTTTAATATATTATTGTCTTACATAATAACTAATAAACGTTACAACATTTTCTGTCTTTTTCAATATTGATTGTTATTAGAGCTGCTACGTCAGAAATATTTACATCGGAAAACTGCTACAAAAAATAGCAGTTTCTTTTAATATTCGTTAGCTGCTACAAACTGTTAATGATAGTTAGCAGTTTCAAAATAGCAGTTTGCTTCATAGCAACCCATCACTAATATTTATGCGCTCCGTCCGTCCGGCTACAGTCGATGACGAGCAGTGTGCGATACAGACAGGTACGCGTTTCGCTCCCGTCGTAGGTATGTAAGTACATACGTCAAACGTTGAAGATGGAGGAAGGTAATTTTAACGAAAATTTAATATTAAGCTAGTTTTACACTTGTCAATAAATTGAACTTGAATTTGAACTTAAACTTGAGGAAAATCAATTTTAAGAACTAGAAATTGTAGTCAATAAATGTACTACACTTGTCAATTAATTGAACTTGAAGTAGAACTAAAAGCAGAACATGAGTAGAACTTAAAATTGATAGATTTATTTAGCACCATAAGCTAGATGTACACTTGTCAATTTTTGCTTCAATTTCTAGAGCTTGGCGACTTGACACATGAAAGTATGGTTATGATGTTTATCAGTTTCAATTTTCAATATTTAT
This sequence comes from Holotrichia oblita, assembly GCA_023690525.1. Classification (NCBI taxonomy): domain Eukaryota; kingdom Metazoa; phylum Arthropoda; class Insecta; order Coleoptera; family Scarabaeidae; genus Holotrichia; species Holotrichia oblita. Next base: position 125,907,965 of record CM043017.1, on the reverse strand, counting down.
GTAGAGCTAAAGTGGCACAGTGTATACGAGTATATTCTTCAATTCTTTAAATACAACTTTTATAATGAAAAGAAGTTGGAGCTAACTTGCATGTATAATGAATACCAACGCATAAATTTTAGACAAGTTTGATTTCACCAACCGTAAAATTGAATTTTCCTAGGAAATTGATGCAAAATTGATAAAAAAATAGAACATGCTCTAATCCTTCAATTTCTAGAACTTAAGCAAGTTCTTAAAATTGCCCCAATTATTGACAAATGTAAAATCCTTCTGTTTCTGCCTTAAAATTGAAGATAACTTGAACTTAAAATTGAGCTTGAAATTGAACTAGAAATTGACAGATGTAAATATCTTAAATTGTCGTCAAGTCGCTAAGTTCTAGAAATTGAAGCAAAAATTGATAAGTGTAAAACTAGCTTTAGAAGCAGAAAAGTACAGGGAATTGTATGATTTGAAAAATAAATTCTATTCAAATAATCATATCATCCTATTGTAAGTCGTTGAATAAGTGTGAACATTCACCAAAACTATCTCGTTTTGCACATATGTATATTGTGCTGCCATATTCGCTTTCTTTTGTGTGTCTTCTGACATTGGTTTTCTAATTCAAGCACTAAACACATATCTTCGTCGGACGACTCCATTGCAATTGAAATAAAAATTCCGCAGGTACTGCGAAGTTATGCCGCTCAATGTACGTTGAAAATACGCTAATGCGCTGCTCTGCGTCCGTCCGCTGCCGAGCAGTGTGCGCTTACCTTAATAACGTATTTTTTCTACTCCCATACTTTAATTGTAATATTAGATATGCTGAACCTGTTGCCTGTACTAATGATGTCCATTACGATACAGATGTTCATTACCATACAAGTTTATTCCAATAGAAATACAGATTTTTCATTACGATACAAGTTGATATCCAATAGGAATGTGTTATTCTAATATTCAATATGGCCGTGATTACATAGCTGACAGATATAAAAATTAATTAAACTTGACAGTTCTCTGTATCTATTTAAATATAGTAAATAAATGAAAGAAATACGTATGATATATTATGGGGTCGTAGAAAAAATAGTGTATGCAACTTTCATTTAGTAGCTATTAAGACACTCGTACTCATTACAATACTCAGCTACATATCGTATTGTAATTTTCATACTCGTGTCTTAATAGCTATATATAATATCATTAAATGCTCGTTGCATAATATACTATAACGTGTTCAATAAAAAAATTATATATTATTTTATACGGAGGGAAAGCCATGCTTGCCATATGGTGCGCTTGTGTTGTGCGAGAGCAAGCCATAAAAAGTAACTTTTCCTCCAAATAAAATACGCTCTCTTTTTAAACGTTTTTATTATTTTTATTCGTACAAGAGCATCTATTTTCATAATATAGGAAAATCATATCTTTTGGAAAATTTGTTTTTAATGATTTTGCGCCATAAAATTGCGTAAATATATTATTTCGCTGAAATAACAAGCCATTATAGAAATAAAAAAATATTTAACTTCAAATTATTATTAGCGGCGTGAAAATGCAGTGTTCAATTTACTGCCTTTCTACATCATGTCCGTTTTGCGATGACTCAAAATTTTTAAATTTTTTTAATAGTTTTGAATATTTGTTGTAGTATTCGTTTTTGTCAAATGTTTATCATTTTTTGGTACATTCTGCAATGCATGTACAGTGATGTGCTTTAGTACTCATTCCTCGAGGGCAGTGGGCTATATATCGTCGTACATAGGGTTATATTTATAAAGTTTTATGGTACTTTGAGTCAGTACTAAAGCACATCACGTATTACATCCCCTATTGAAGATAGGAGATGTAATACGTGTACATACCTATGAGCTGTTTCTATAGTAATGCATCATAAAGAAGTAGACACTGACACCAGGGGGTAGATACTTGACTGTGGGCGCAACCTATAGTTGACGCATACAAATAAGCCGTAAGTTTCAGAGTAGATTTCTACATTTTCAACTGATGTGGAAACATGTCCTTTCCATAGATAATATAATACTAACGTACTATAGATGCGGCAGAAGGTCCCGTGTACTGTCGTCACAGTTTTGGTACTCACACATTTCACCAGGTATCGCTGGCATTGCTTTTTGAAATTTGAAATGTGAAAAGCGCGAAATTGAGTGTCATTATGACATTATACTCGCATTGTCATTCTGATTTTGTATGTTGTGTCACAAGCGTCTTTAAAAACAGTATTAGTAGAATATGGTTATTTTTGTGATATTCTTGGAGAAGATATAATATACGTTGAAGGATTATGCACTCTACAAAAATTTTTGGAATAAAAAAGAGATAACAACAAGAACAAAAATGACGGTGTATCAAGCAGTATACTTACAAGTCTTAACCTCTGGAGCAGAAAATTGGATACTTGATGAAAGACAAACAAAACGACTACAATCCAGTGACATTAAACAGATGCTGACAACAAAATCATTAAGAACTGAAGTAGAAGAAAAGAAACTGAAATGGTGGGGACACTTGATCAGAATGAATGAAACTAGACGAGTGAAGCGGGTATGGGAGGTAAGGAAAATCGGGAAAAATCGGAGAGGACGACCCAGAAAAACGTGGAACAGCAGTACGGATGAACTTCTGAAAAAAACAGGAAAAACGTGGAACGAGGCGAAAGCCCTAGCCAGAAACAGGAAAGAGTGGCGTGAATTTGTTGAATCTGTGGAACTAAATTAAGAGAACTTTAAACCTCGACACCTTCGCGTATAAGAGGTCTTTGATTATGTATGTATATATGAAGGATTATGTTGGACGTGGTTTAGTTTAAACCTGAAATAGTAGTGTTAAATGCCGCTTAAGGATGAAACTATCGTTTCTATTAAATTGACAAGAGCTGACATACTAGTTTTGACATAAACCAGTGACACTTTATTTTCATATCGCATTATCACATACAAATTGAAGCAGTACAAGAAATGTTTAATGTCTTCAAGGCGATAACACCAGATACAATATACTTCGCCAAGGAGAGTGCAGTATACAACATCCAATTAACAGGTAAATACAAGATGTGTTATTAAATTCTGTTATGGTTTAGACCTACATTCTAATAGTACCCCTTAGTGGCTTTCCGAGATTGTTAAAACTTGAATATCTTTTGAGATTAGTTTTATAAATTACCTAACCTTCGGTTTCGATATTACAGGTATACGTGACATATATCATCCAAATTGAAACTTCACGAGAAGCGTTAGGGAATGAAATTTTATTTCGTCGTGTTCCACGAAGATAACATTTTTGTAAAAATATTTTTAATGAAAATATAGGACAATATTCAGAAACTATATAAAAGCGCTTTGTTTTTTAGTTTAAAAGTTAGAAATTCAATTTTCAATAATAAACAAGCTTTTCGTGCCCCAGTATGGTCTGTTTTAAATTTAACACATTTCACTAGATGGCGCAGAAACACGCCAACAAAATTTTATTAGAAGTGTCCAATCTATAGAGAATGAAATGTATATATTATCTATGGTCCTTTCTACTTTCTTTTTGTAATTTGATAGATAACCTCAACGATGGACGCCTTTTCTGAAGTTTTTTTATTTGATGAAATTTCTTTAATATTTCTCTGTTTATTTTGTGTTTTGGTAAGAATTTGTACGATTTAATTTCCGTGTAAATATTATTATATATACAATTTTGTTTTAGGTGAAATTTCGTGTATGTATATAATTTTGACATTGGACACTTTTGTGCATTACTTATAAGCAGTAATTATACATTTGTTTTAAGCTTATTTTGTACACTATTTTTCATTTTAAAAAATGAGACGTTGTTGTGTTCCAAAATGTGATGATAAATCTGCTCCGAGGTAAATGCTGCCACCAATAATATCTATATATGGTTTAAAAGGTAAAATTTTTAACGTAATGAAAGGAACAGATATGTCTCTTGATATTGTTGTATGTCACGAGTATAGAGAGCACATTCATGTTTTGCTCAGAATTATAATAAATATTGTGGTTTTTAGTTATTTAAAAAGATTAATAGCACATTGAGAGGTCGGGACACAAGAAATATTAATTTCGATTCGATTATAAAATCCGCGCACGAGTTGCATTTAAAAACACGCAAAAGATAATAATAATTTTTGAACATTATTACTATCTTCTTATATTTCAATGACAATTTGTAGTAAAATGACTTATTTAGTAACATTATCTTTTAGTTTAGTACGTAGGTATATTTTAGAATATGTATAAAGTTTAGTTTGAATTTATAATAAAAGATTTTTTTTAAGATTTTTACTTAAAAAAGTTATTCAAACCTAATTATCCCACACTTGAATTTCCCGCCTTGACAGAGGATTTAATTCTAGTTCGATGCGGCAAAAGTAGATGATGCTGTTTACGTTATGCTGGCGTTCCAAGTTTCCTATCTTTACTAGGGTTAATCGTTGACTGACACTGTCGATCAATGTGAATCAATAGTCGATATTGAAATTGCGTACATTACGTGTTTATATTGTTGATACAATGACACTTTTCCCTGCAATGCGATGGCGGAAAAGTGAAAAGTAAACCGTCGGCGGAGGAAAAAAGAAACTTTGCAGCCGACTACTCAGTAGGATGTCAGATTTATTGACGTTTGCCACCACTGCGGCCATCGACCCGTTAGTAGTATTAGTTAGTATAGTATTATACATATTTTCATATTTATTTTAGTCGTGTTATTATAACTGTTAAGTCTGTACCATTTCAAGTTTAGTTAATCTACGTAATTTCAACATCTGTACACCAACTTATTGTATTCAAATAATGTAACTTAAAACATACAAATATTTTACAATTTCCTCTTACAATTTTCTCTTTTGATTTTATGGCTAATGCCGCCGCCACTGCACACACATATATTAACTTCATGTTATTAAACTGTCGAACAAAAACGCAGTGTGTGGGCCCCTTAAAGCAACCTCAGATAATTTGCTTTTTTTTATAATTTTATAGGCATACAACGATGCCATATTGAAAATAGAAGTGGTTGTAGAAATGTTGCGTGATGATTTTTTACACTTCCAACATTGAGGTGAGAGTTAACCATTTTTTAAAACGATAATATGTAACAACGCACACTTAATTCTGTTTATTTAACAATGTTTCATGAAATTACAAAGTTGTCACTCAATAAAAACTAATATACTTACATACATACGTAAAACGCCCTCCTCATTTCAACTTTGCTTAAGATGCCACCTTAAATTTCCTACTACCGATCAAGCAGAATATTAAAAAATTTAACAAAAAAATGCCTCTTATACAGTCAAGTTTGCGTCTTCTTTTAAAATTTATAATGAAGTATGTATCATTAGGTCTCTAACATGATTTTTATTAGAATAAATTGACCGTAATGCTTAATTTTTCATTCTTTAAATATTGATCTTTCTTCAATAATCCAGTTTACTGTCGTGACATTTTCAATCATTATAGTTTTTGTAATATATTGTATTTCAGTATAATGTGTTGTAGTACTTGATTTCAACAAGAGCATATATAAAAAATATATATTGTTCAGGATTGAATACGTATAATTAATTAATGTGAGAAATGCACTTTATTGACGTCATTATTATACTTTCATAAGGTGTAGAGTTGAATCAATTTCTTTGTCTGACGGTAAGTTGCTATTATCCACTATTACCTACATATGTATTTATGGTAAGTAGCTAATATGAAATAAAAAAAGTGAATAAATATTTATATTAGTATCAACTTACCTTTTTAAAATTGTAAACATAGTTTATATTGAACGTGAATATAGACTGATTAAAAACAAAACTGGGTATAATTAAACCTTTTAGTTTTTATCAAAAGAACAGTTTCCTGTGTTGTGATTTACGATAACCTTTGTAATCGTAAATAATACACGTTGCGTTTTTGTTTATTATTAATTACGAAAAACAAAGAACTATGTATGTATATTAAAGTATTCAAAACTTACAGACCAATGTCTTTTCTGAACATTTTGCCTTCTTATTACTATTTATAACTAACCATTTCCAAATTATAAACAAGTAAAAAAAACAGAGATAGAAAATATACTTACACAGCAGTCGTCATCGTAGTATGAAGTATGAATCACTACGCATCTTGGATTCGAAGGAAAAATATAACAAAGCACCAGCACGTCAAAGTTTGCATTTGCATCTCTAAAATAACCGAAAAATACTAAAGTTCTAATGTAAAAGTTGTCTATATAGGTATTATAAGAATGTATACGTACCTACATATATTAGTTAACCATTATGCAAAATTTACACGCTATTCGATGGGGAACAGGTTAATTCGTTCTATCTATCGATTAGCTACCACATTGTTAACACATGTTATTCATGCTTCTTCATTAGAACTAATTTGTATCAGTATGTACATTATTACTTATTATTATTTAATAAGAACTTATACGGGGTTTTAAATGATGTGTTTAACATGTTTAATAGATTTTTTATTCATCTTCAGCAGTGATTTTAATTCTATACATTTGAGTATCCATTATAATTTCATTGAAATTGTGAGCTTAAAGTTGTCTCTAGAAAGCTTTAAGCTTTTAATTTGACATATGGAAAAATTCAAACTGATTCGTGTTGTAAAAAATATGTAACTACAATTATTTTATGTTTTAGATTTTAAATTATATGGCAGACAAAAATAATAAGTCTTTAAGCATTACACAGGTTTTAAATAATATACACTTTTGCAAAAAGAATTTGTTATTCCTAGTTATCTCTGCAGTTATGTCATTCATTTGATTAATAATGATTAGTTTTAATAATTTTAATTCTGCAAGGAAAGATTGCGTAAGAATAACCTCTGCTAGATAACGTCGCATTCTTTTAGTTTGTTTTGTATTGTAATGAATATGATGGCTTTAAAACTTGCAAATAATTTCTAAATTCTCATTAATGAATGAGTAATAAAATATACTATAGTTCGATATTACTCATTAATTTAACGTAATAATTCTGACGAGTCTTTAAACTTAAAAATGTTTTTAATTTTAATTTACAATTTAATTCATTTTATTTTAAGTTGGTTTTAAATTACGTTTTACGTCTAAATATGTATAATGACTATAGATAGTAACCCAATGGGGACAACAAAGATAGAAAATACCATCACTCTTAACATTTGTTCTGTTCATTTCATTATGCCCTACCAGCACAGCTATTATTTCAGATTGTGTGTATGTATTTTCTAGTTTTTTAAATTAATATATACATTTCAGTTCTTTTCAGAATAATATTCATTTTTAACAAGCTAGGAATACCTACCAGAGTTGGAAATAAAAGATTATTGAAATTGAAATTGCAAAGGTGAGCTTTCCAATTGATGGAACTCCAAAACTTATAACACCTAGAATAATAGTCTCGCAAACAATTTTTAGGAAACATGCACTGTACAATTTTCTTGACACAGTTAAGCCAATGCATTCCCAAAAAAAGGAACGGTCGCTCTAATTTTCCTATTTCCTATTTTTCATGAAGCTAGTTGTGACGGCACAATATATTTAAAAAAATTTCAAACTGAATTCCGTAAATTACGCACGAGTATTGAGCGGCAAAGGTAGCTTTGTTCATATAACATTGAAAAACTATTATATTATCAAATATTGATGAAGAACTATTTTAATCATATTAGTATTGTTTCTACTAAAACAATACTTGAAAGAAAATTATATCCTTGAAAGTCAATTTGAAAATTTTGCAGAAAGATATAGGTACATCGTCATTGCGGCGTAGCACTTTTAAAGCAACACTATAAAACAGAATAAAACAATATTTGAAAGTAGTAACCAAAACATGTTTTCATGATTTAGTCGTTGTTCTATATACTCTACAAATCAGCACTTGGTGCTTGGCTTACCTTGTTAGTCACGAACAAAATTAGCTCGGAACTTACAAGCCATAACAACCATAACTGCTCTCCTCGACATTTTGCAGAAAATTTCATGCTCTACAAAAAAGGTAGCTATCAACGGGTCGATGGCCGCAGTGGTTAGGCGGCTGACTATTGTTGTGAGAGGACGATAGGTGCCGGGGTTCAATTCTCTGGAGGGACGGTGACATTTTTTCAGAGAGTTTAATCCCGGATCGACTTGCCATTCGCTGTTGGGAGCAAAGTGATTAACAGCGCGGCATCATAAAAGGCGATATGATGCTGTCACAAAGCCATTGAACACAACATACACACACAAAAACTACACCGCGAGAGTTGCAGTGATAGCCAGACAAGCGATACAGTTTACGGAGTCACTGCAACTAAGCACCCACCACATATTAAAAAAAAAAAAAAAATTACAAATTTTCTTGATATCTTATACGGTTAAAGCTGGATTCGCAAAAACAAGGAAAAATATCGCCAAAAATAACCCTAATTGTCCCTTTCTTTGCAGACGTAGACTTTACGACAGAAGATATCAAAAATCCTTTAAGACTTTTTTGACAGAGCATGAAATCTTCTCTAAAAAAGTCTGCGAGAGCACTATTCTAACTGTTATAGTTTTTAAGCTATCGAGCTAATTCTGTTCGTGATTAAGCCGAGCCCCGACTATAGGTGCAAGATTTGTACTCTAATAATAGCTTCATTTACATAGAGAGCCAATTGTAATGGTGCGTTTACACTATTCAAGTGAATTGATCAAGTCAGTTGAATTCAAGTGACTTGAAAGCGAATTGAGCGGTTTAGATATTCAATGGAGGGGTTTAAATATTCAATTCGCTTTCAAGCTACTTGAATGCCACTGACTTGATCAATTCACTTGAATAGTGTAAACGCACCATAAGAGTAGTAAGATAAATTGTAAAGTCTTTAATATACATATATATTTTTTATTTGGTTTGATTTTGACATAACAGTACATATGGGCGAAATGGATCAATATCGTGGTATACAATGTCACCAGATATGAATGTCCTCGACTTCTTTGTTTGTTTTTTTTTACGAAAAAGTTCATATGACGCCTCCGGTCAATGATCAGGAAGTAGCAAATAGAATTTACGCTAATTAATTACTTCACATATGTTGGAACGCGACCTAAATTGAATTCTGAAAAGGCTACAGTTTTGTGTTCAAACCAATGGCTGCCAGTTTCAAAATTCTGATTCCTATTAATGTATTGATATGGGCTATATCATGTTATTGGCAAAACTGCATTTCTTTTTAGCAATTCGTATGGCTTAACTAATGACAATATAACATTTCTGTATTAGGATTATCCGTACTTTTTTGACTACCACACATGTTCGTGCGGTGTTACCTTTTTGCTTTTAAATTTTAAAAAACTAGTATCCAGTACATAGTTTCGTTTCAGTTTAGTGAATTTATTGAGACTATGTATTAAAATATTTCAATCACAATTTAAAGGATTTCAAACTTATTAATAAGCAATATGTTCTCAAAATAGCATTATTCTTATTAAGACATTTTACTTTCCCGCATTTAACCGCCATGAGACTATATAGCAGGATTTGTTAATGTACTCAACACACTTTATACGTCAGCCATAAAAAAATATAAATAATTTTTGATTATGAAACTATTTATAAATAAATCTTTATATTGCTTAAGTAAATATTTGCTTTTGATTGCTTGTTATCTTCTAAGATGCTTCCTCGGGAGCTGTTTTCTTCTTCTACAGAAGGCTCTTGAGAGATAAGTAACACACTGGCTCAAATTTACCACTGTTCAACACCAGCATGAAAAATCGCTCGAACAAGTTATTTGAGTATCTAATCATTAATGACAGCAAATTCGAACGTTTTTAAAACGTCATTGACGTTTATATATTTGATTATATTACAAAATTTTATGTCATATTCTATATGTTTATTACAATATTACAAAAATGCAAGCTTTTTTCTTTTTATATATTTTTATATTTACACTTACCTTTATCAGTTGTATACAATACAGAAACAAACGTCGTTATTGCAGAAATAAAGTAAAAAAGGAAGAGACAAATATTGTGCAAGAAAATTGTAAAAACTCCTACTGTCAATTTTATAAATTGGAGGAAAGTAATAATCATCTGCCATCCGAACAATGCTCTTTTGATTATGATATGACCTTAGTTATAAATCCTTACACTGATGTTCGTGAAGATCGGACCTTAAAATCAGCATGTTTGAAATGTACAGCGTGTTTAGCTGTAGCTCAAAATCTAAATAGATCATTTACAAAGTATTACTATGAGAAATTAGCAGGTCAAGCACAAAACGAAGATTGTCTTTATCATACTTTGCAGGATTTATGTTTAACTGGATTTAAAAATTATGACTTAAGAGAATATAATGGAACCAAATATATAACCAAAGCTTCAATACATAATAAGCATGTAAATTCAAAGATGGATGGAAAATGGACACAATTTTTGAGGAATTTATGCAAGATGTATATTCACCACATGGATATTCATGATGTTTTTCAGAAATACAAATCTGGAATAATCAACTTTGCACAATATTTATGCAATTCTGATGGTATCTTTAGAGATTGCCATAATCTTGAGATGAAGGAGATGGGTAACATAAATACTAAATCTGACAACAGTGAAGACTATGAATTTGCTGCTAGCATAAGTATAAGTTGTTTTGAATAGAAATTAACAATATACACAGCAATTGTTACTCAATTACATATAGATACACATTAAAGATCAATTATTTAGTAAGCTGTGTAGGTTTCGTAGGTTGTGTAATTGACGGTGCTCTTCCTAAAATTTTGTCTTCTCGCTTTTTCAAGTGCCTTTCATGTCTTCGTTTCATTTCCAAAATTTCTTTCATTTCTTCTTTATCCTCATCCTAAAAAAAGTGTATTATATTCAACGGGGAATTTACTTTTATGAATTGATTATTCCTCACGGATTGATGTAATCGTAAAACTAAGGCTCTCCTTCCGTCGGACATTGGTTGTGAATAAACCATCAATTGTTTTAAGCGTTCTGCTGGACTTACACCTCTTTCAACAACTAAAACAATTCTAGCCCACTGAAAGAATAAACCATCCAATACTTAGTAAGAATCGTCGATATAACCGTTCCAATTCAAGGTTTACGATTCAAATTCAATATGTATACTTAACATTTCTATTTCATTTGATGTTTGACGATTGTAGATATGTCCTACTATCAATAAAAAAACGGCATCTATCCTTCCTTCATGAATATGATAATGTGACAGCTGTGTTTTGCGGAAGAAAAAATTCAATAGTGTTTCAAAGGTTGCCGCACGTTTGACCAAGCGTACTAGATGCAATGTTTATATTTAAGAGAAGGAAACTGCAAATGCGTTAAGCCTTGTAAATGGAAAATATTGTTTCTTGCATGCATCTAAATATCAAATGCTGATAAAGCAATTGTATCTGATAGCCAACGAGCAAATTGCTTCTAGAAACGAAATCCATTTATGTACAGTTTATGCATTAAGTAATGTCTTCCCCTTTGAAGCGCTTATCCAACTTTCTTCCGCCCATGCCTGCTCGGTCGTTTTTGTAAATGCCCCTTGAGATGTATAATTGGGTATTCAGAATATCTCGACCAAACAAAAACGACCGCATCGGGGTGAGCAGAAGAAAGTTTGAATACTCTTCAAAGACTGTAGACATTACTTAATATACAAACTGTACATCTAGGATCTACGATATGGCACTTAACTGTAATTGTTTTCGTGAATGCTACAGGCTTAAAGATGTTTCGCATCTTTGGCCTAGTCAATACTGTAATAATATAAATGTTTTCTGGCCAGTATGGGGCCGATGTCTCTAAATCGTAATTATGAATCATCATTTGATGCTCTGCGGTAGTCTTGTATTGGTTGAACACATATTCAGATAGCCGATACAACTTTTTACAGCTTGCTACCCCACTATTAACTGCTCTCACCGTCTTAATTGTCGAAGTGATGTTACCTTAACCTGCCCTTTTCTTTTCCTAAATTAAACAGCATTATGTTTCCTGTGGCTATATGAATAGGTTCAGAGTTTTATCAATCTAAACCAAGGTCACACATTTATTTGTCCATGTCATAATTTACTTCAGCATACTCATTTATTTACACCAGTAAGCTGTGTTCCAGGAGAGTCAGAAGTCGAATCGACATTAACCCTTAAGTGGTCCGGTGAAATGAACATACATTAAAGGTCTAGTGGGGTCCAAGAGAACCCCAAAAGTTTAACATGCTTATTAAAACAGAGGACACAAAATACAAAAATTTTAGTTTTCAAAATTTAATACTGCACTTTTTTTTACATATTCAAATACACTTATAAGCAATTTTGGCAAAATGAATAGCGGTGGCTGAGATATATATGATTTTTGCATTTTTCGCACACCATTTTGGTCTTTTTGTCTGCCTGTCGTGGACAAACATAGCATCTCGATTTCCTTGTCGGTTCTGTATCCGAAAGTGTCGAAGAAATGGAAGTCCCACCGTGTTTCACTACAACTTCTCTCAATTCCCGTGAAAGAGGTCGAACATCACGACGTTCAATGTGAGGTTTTACCAAAGCCATTCCAAGTTTCTTCAGCAATTGTCTTCTTATTAGTTGATCAGCCGGGTCAATTTTTATATTGCACTATAGAATAATTGCAGCGTTGACGCCTGCTATGTTCAATATGGTATAAAAAAATAACCATTGGCCATCTGCGGGTTCAACGCGAAACCGAGTAGTTAGCACATAGTTGATCTAATGCATCTACACCTGCCTTTGTGTTGTTGTAATCTGTAATCATATCTGGCTTCTTACTTTCTTCGTTGATCTTTTGATCACGACCGCACGATGTTTGCGAGGTACGTATGAACAAAGAGTCTTTTCTTGATTGTGTCCAAATAAAGTTGAATCAACAAGACGTTTCCTGTGTGGCTTGAACTCTACCGGAATTTGTGGCTTATTTTGCTTCATAGTGCCTAAAACTGTCAAGTTTTTCTTTTTCATTTCCTCACATAGTTCAAGTGACATGAACCAATTGTCAACCGTAATGTTTCTATTAGTCCTTTGAATTGGTGTAATAAGTTTGAGAACATCTTTTGTTGGAGTTTTATCATTGGTTGTCTCTTTGCCTGTGTAAACAAAAGGCATTACATAAATAGAAAGTGCGGGAATCGCAAAGACACATTATTTTCAGTCCGTACTTGGCCGGCTTTTTTGGCATATACATGCGAAAACTACACCTACCACGAATGGGACCAGCATTTCGTCTATGGTAACATTTTGGCTTGGTGTATAATACTTCTGACAATTGGCTATGAAGATATCCCACACTTCTCGAATTGCTGCAAGTTTGCCATTTGCTTTTCTAGCTTCCCTTCTGGCAGCACAATCAAAACGCAAACATGTCAGAATAAACAAAAACCTTTTAAGACTCATTGTTGCCCGAAAAATATCGCGTCCTGTCCCATCATTTGCGAAAAGTCCTTCCACATTTTCATGGTTTGATTTCATTATACCAGAAAGATAAAGCAGACCAATGAAAGCTCTCAACTCCGTCATATCAAGGAGACTTACAGATGCAGGTTGAGGTGCTTTATAGTGGTCCTGCATCTCACTTATGTTATTATTTGTGTTTACCAAAATTATTCGCAAAAAATCTTCAGGAATTAGTAACTGCCACGCAGACAATATATCACACTGCTCAACATTCCTCGCTTCATTTTTAGTGCCTGGAAAACAGATGACTAAATTGTGCATACGTGTCCGAGTCGTTTTGGGACACTCTTTTGACCACTTGTAGCATCGTCTCTTTCCAAAATAAAATTTATCATCGGTATCTTCGTCATCCGATTCTGAACTAGTACTGCTTTGTATTGAAGCTTCTGATGTTGATTCATGATCACTTTGAACAAATGTATCACTATCAGCATCGCTTTCTTGTTCAGACTCATAAAATGCTGAATCTTCTAAAATGCTTTCCAACTCAGCATCTGTCAAGAACCGCTTTGAAGTTGAAGCCATTCTGTAAAAAATGTGTGTATATAACCTCACATTTCATATATTTCTGTAAATAAAACTTGATATAATGTGCGAAAATTAACTTACGTCAATGGTCTGGTGGGGTCTCTGAAGACCATTTATTTTTTATTTATTTTTGTATAACTTTTCTTCACAGTTTACATACACCAACAGATAGATCGCTATTTGACCGAGGAATACAGAAATTCACACCGCCATCTGTTATATAGAGGATAAATAATTTAAAAAATTGTGCTGTTTGGGGTCCGTCTATACCCCACTGGACCAATTAAGGGTTAAGGATATCAATTTATTGAATTTCATAAATTGGATTATTGCAGGTACTTACGATTATGTGGAAAACATTATGAGCTAGAGTTTCTTTAGCATTACACTTTGTAGTTGAGGATAAATTTTGGCATTGGTTATTTTTTTATGCGTGGTGGGTATTTAGTTGCAGTGACTTCGTAAGCTGTATATCAATGTAACTGTCGCGGTATCGTTTTTGTGTATGTATAATTCTGTTGAAATGGCTTTGTGACAGCCACTTTGCTCCCAACAGCGAATGGTAAGTCGATCCGAATTTCAATTCTTCGAAAAATGTCACCGTTTCTCCGGAGAATTGAAACCCTGACAATACTCAGCCGCTGCAGCTATTTACCTATAGGATTTTCTTTTGTTATTCTATAATATGAGAAAAAAAATAATTTAGATCTAATATTTATGTCTGTTAGCCATTTAAAAAATAGAGTGTTGATTCCACAGTTAAGTGCCACTCTGTATATATCTATAATAATTTTTTTCCAGGAAAAGTAAACGGTATTTCATTAAAATTAATTGACTAGTAGTGGCGATAGATTTAGACTTTTAAAATTTTCAAATAAATGTACTGCTGGTGTAACACTAATTAGTCAGCAAGCAACAAGTACAGGAGATCGATAAGTTCTAGCGGACTGTCAGAAAGTATCTAGCCTCGAGGGAGTGAATGCTTTTTGTAATAAAACATTGCTTATCTAATTCATATTTATTAGCATTGTTTCTTGCTCATTCACCAAGTCTAGTCAAAACATAGTCGCGTGTCTGGTGTTCGTCTTCCGTAACATGTATTATAAAACATTAATAATGAAACACCAATTTTTGCAAATGCAAATGTGCATATCAAAAAAATCGTTAAAATCGATGTCTTTGAATTGAAACGGTTGTCTTATCAACAAGATGTTCTAGAAATACCTGTCTTTGCCATTCATTCCTTGTTTCAGCGATTTTCTGATACGTATTACCCATCATGGCAATCAACATGTTTATCAAAAGAATTGCAACAATAGCCATATATACAACGAAAAGAAACTAAAATTATAAATTCAGCAAAAACGACTAGATAATGAAGTTAGTGATCATACTTTTGCGACATACTCGTGTTTAGTTTTCGAGAAAGCCGAATAATAATCACCAAAATTCGTCAGTGACATTAGGAACATTGCCATAATAGATTCCATCGGAGTTGCCATTGGATTTGTTGCTGAATCATCAACATCCTCTGGTGTTAAAGGATTATCAAATGATAAAAAAATTATATAATAAGCTGAAATTAAAATAAGGCTGCAAAAAGTTTCAATAGTATGCATATTTAGTACCTTGAGAAAATCCCATCACGAACACCAAATAAATAGAAGCAAATCTCAATAAATCTCCCATGACCATTCTATATATCATTACAACGAAAGGTCCAACAGTTTTGAAGCCTCTGCAAGTATAGAATTTTGCAATGGAAGTTTCATTACTGACTTCATTAAATACCGGCAAAAGAAAAGAAAATACGGAGCTGTTGTTAACATGATAACCACAGCAACAATATCTTCAATCTCATCATTGCATGATAAGCGTAATGGAGGTAGATTCAACATAAGTATGCAGGAGAATAGGAACATGACCCTTGATGGTGCTGTCATCTATAAAACCACATACATAATTATCTCCAAGCAAATTTAACTATACTCATCTAGCATACCAAATTCTCGTAAAACATTCGCATTCCTAAAAATTTTGCTTCTCTCACAGCAGCTGCTAGATACAAAAATGCTCCAAAAAACATAGCAACTTCTGCAGCTATTCTAATTTTCGATTGCATATCGTTCATGCGCATTAATCTGCATTTCTCTGTCAAATTGTACCACCATTCTTCAACCATTGTCTCTTCGGTGGGTATGGTGAAATCTACAGTTAGCCACAAAAAATAATTGGTACTATATGAAAGCAATTCTAAATAAATCTTACTTAATAACAATGTGGTCAGTGAAGAAATACTTTCATTCTTTGCAGTATCGTTGAAAGTAAGCGTAAGATTGAGAGAATCTGTGATATTTGAACCTTTTGTGGTTGTATTGGTCGTATTAGTACCATTAGCCAGAGCTGCATTGATGGGTGGTCCTGGTCTCAATGTAAAACAAATTAGAGATATGATGAAATAAAATGCAAATGTAAAAAATTGCCTGTAAAACTTCTTCTTGACAAAGGTATTCCATTTGGCGTTTAATAAATCAATAACTACACCATCCATCAACTCCAGATGTTCGTCCTTATCCTAAAGACAACGTTTTTAATATAAATGGGTTGGTGTACACTTTGTCCTTCTTACACCGAAAACCACGGAATTCAAAACTGATGTTTTACTTATTTGCCCCGTTTTGATATCAATAGTATCAATTTGAGATAGAGGATAAGCAGCACATGTAATACTCCCTATGTTAAAATTTCAATAAACTTAAATAAAACATTAAATATTGTATCATACCAATTTGCCAATAAATTTCTCTCTCGATGTTTAGAATGTGGAAAAACATGTCAACTCTTGCTAAACTTGCTGCTAAAGTTACTGGAGTCAAACTCATTACATTTCTGATATCCAAGCTTGCACCAACTTCATATGCCATGTCGAATGCTTCCTGAAATTTATACAAATCATCTAAAAATATTTCAAAGTAATATCATTATAACAATTTTTTGGTAAATGACCAGCAAATGCAACACTGTGTTTCCATTTGTATCTTGAGCATCAGGATCGGCACCACGAGATAACATTAACCGATAACATTCTTCTTGCCCCAAGCAAGCTGCAAATGATAAAGGATATTCGCCCCAATAGACATAACTGAAAATAAAAGATGTTACTTAATTTTTTGACACATAGTATTCAGTAAAAAAAGGAAAAAATGTGAATAAGTTTAAATGGATCATAAGGTTATTAAAGTAGGCTGAACTGACTATATAGCATTATATTTTTCAAAACTAAATTTGTAATAAATAAATAAAATGAATAGTTCTTAGTCTTTTCTGGTTTCTGATGAAGTTGAATGGTAGCTCTCGATCTGTTACTAATTAGCAGAAAAGATTATATTTTTCTGGTGGTGGATGGTACAGTGACCTTCAAAGGTATCCGGGCAGGACTAGATAGAGAGATGCCTTGCGCTCAATACTTTATTCCAAAGAGCAGCAAAGCCAGCTTACTACCTGCTGAGTGTAACCGTAGTTTGTCGCTCTTACAATAACATTGCAATATACAAATGCATATACTGGGTGAGGCATTAGTGCGTTAAAGCTCAATATTTTAAAATTATTTCATATATACAGGGTGTTTCATATAGCTAGGGTGACCCAAACATACATTTTCTTAAACGGGACACACTATATATTATTTCAAATTTAGATTTAGCATATCTTCCTCAATCCTTCGATATAAGCTCTCATCTCTGCAATAACTTTTTTATATTGTTACAGTTTTATAGCAAAGTTATATTTTGCCAATATTGCGAAAACTGTGTACAGGGCGATTCAAAACACAAATGCATTATTTTCTCATCTTATTTAAATGGAACACCCTGTAGTAAAATTATACTATTTTTATGCTTTCAATTAATGAGTGACGTCATCAAGTGTCAAAATGTAGTGACATTTATCATTTTTGTTATTATTTATACAGATTATTATTTACACTGGTCATTAATCATACTGGTCATTATTCATACTGGTCGTTATTCATACTGGCCGTTATTCATACTAGTCATTGTCCATACTGGTCATTATTTATATACATCATTTTAGGTTCGACTGCCCTATTTTAATAAATAATTAAAACGATTACTATCTGATAGATCATAAGATAATGATTACCTACCAGTGGGTATGTATCTTGTTACTTGTACAAACGTCAAATGAAAAAAAAAATTAAAAATGTCGGGGTCTTAATCAAGATGCTGTTGCTCTTCATAATAGATTGAATGATTTACATTTTAATAAAGGAGTCATATATGCAGTATATATTTATGTATTAATTTTTACTAAAATAGACAAGTCGAAAAATATTAATGAAATATACTATTTCACTCACTTAATGCTACTGAAGATTGAATTCCTTAATTCTAATATTTTAATGTATGCTATATCTACGTATATGCGTTTATATAATGCAATCTTATTGTAAGAGCGACTACGGTTACACTCGGCAGGTAGTAAGCTAGTCCTGCGGCTCCTTGGAATAAAGTATTGAGCGCGAGGTATTTCTCTATCTAGTCGTGTCCGGATACCTTTGAAGGTTACTGTACATAATATGACGAAAGATGATATACAAAAATTACACTTCACTCGTCATATTCATCGGATCTCTCGTCAGGAAGCAGTTATAATAGAATTGATAGCTTCCAGTAATTCGTATTACACTTTTGAGTAATTTTGTGGTAGCTGGAGAAAAAAATGCGTTTTGAAATTGTAAAGTTGTTGCTAATAGAATACTAGAGCTTGTTTTCGTTGAAAAAACTCAAGATATTTATGGTTTCTGCAAACTGACCTTGTTCCAGCGCTTTTAACAAAAATAATCCTGGTTTTCCAAATATCATATGGTTTTAGCAAAATAGAGCGCGCTACACTATGCGTGGTCTGACATTCTTTTGACAACTATTGGTCGACCAGAATGCCGTGGCACTTATGACGTGTTATGCGCATATAGATGGAGCGTATACGACGATATAACAAGCGCGAATGAGCGGTCTCGGCACCTGTCTGACTTAAGCGCAACTACCACGGGATTCTGGTCGACGTATACTTTCCTAGGAGGTGGATTGGTAAGGAAGAACCGATAGAATGACCCACACAGTCGACAAATGTTATACTTCTACATTTATATAGGGTTATTTAAAGTAAACAACCACGTCGACAGACGTAAATGTGGCCATCATATAACAATATAATATCACAGAGATGAAATGCGCAGAATTTGCATAAAAATGATGCATAATGTTTAGGAAGAATTTCTAAACACGCTTTACATGTCATCGAAAATGTCGGTGAATGGTAGTAGGGTAGTAGTCTAGTACAATAGTTTTAAATCATACATTTTTTACCTACAAAAAATATGCGGTTGCTGCTGAGTCCAGCGAGTTATGTGAAAATCTATCACTCAACACACAATCCGCGTATCTCTAAAAATTCATAACTTCGAAACTGTTGTAGATAATCAACATCAATTTTAAACGAAACTAATACAATAGCCAATCAGTGTATTTAGACTGTACAATATGTTACGTCAAGAAGACGTTATTATACATTTGACATATTTACTTAAAAAATTATCTGTAGGTTGCACAGCGACGCTGTAGGTTGCATAGCGACGAAGACGAGTGCCAATTCGACAAGCATTTAAATCACGACAGCCCGTAGGGCTGGAGTGGTTTAATTGGCAAATTGACACGAGTCGAAGGACTCGGACTTGGAATTAATACATTATGAGTTGTATAATTAGTCATAATATCACAAGAGCATAGAAAATAATCGATTATATTTCCGAGTCACGAGACGTATTCTGCGAAACACCACGAGAGCGCAGCACGAGTGGTGTTTTAAGGATATACGTCGAGTGAAGAGGATATATAATGATTATTTTCGTTTGCTCGAGTGGTATTCGTTACGATTATATAAAGAATTAACTAACGAAATTCAAAATACTTGCTAATTGTTCGTCAGAAGTTTGAGCACAAAGTTTATATAATTTCGCTGTTCACAAAATTCGGTGAACTGTTTCCAAACATACTAGTGTTTTAACGGTATTTTCGGTGTCAACTCTTCAATTTCTTTAACTATTTCGGTCCCCGAGCTTATACCAAAGCGTTGCATGTCGAAAAAGTTAAAAAAGACATTATGAAAATTGCTGAATATACATATTTTTGACGTTTATCAACAAACTTCAAAATACTTGTTACCATGACAAAAGTCATATTTTTGGAGGAAGCGAAACACCAAAACGGTTATATCACGTCGTCAAGAGTATATTCACTTATCAATACATGGTAACTATGTAAAATTCGTAATTGCTATTGGCTAAATTTCAAATGAGTTATATAATCGCTGTAATTTCGAGTTGCTTCAGTAATACGCGAATCTGATTGGTTTATATTTGTATGTGTAAAATAATCAAAATACGTTTTCAAAACGTTTCAGATTTTATTCTGTTTACCGGATGTTCTAGTAAAATTTATGCCAATAAATTCTGATCAACAATTTTTTTTTTAAGAAAGCCGAATAAAAAAGACCTGTTTGAATAACATATGACCTTACGAACCATTTAAAAAAGGAATGTAAATATATAATTGTTTATACTATTTCAAATAGATTACCCATCATAATTTGTAATTGGATAAACATTAACCCATTCGTGATCTAAAGAGTCTGATCTTGAAGATTTCTGATCTTCAGGACACATGAAATTACCAAAACATCGCTCTTGAATGTTCACTCCAGCGTCCAAAAGAAACCTCACCATAGAAGGATCTTCATTTACAATAGCGATGTGTAATACATTTTCTCCTGATGAAATTTAGAACTTGAGAATCAATCACACAATAGCAAATCTACATATTATATATTATTTACCATAATATTCGTCAGACATATAGATATCGTTAATTAATTTTGGATAAAATCTTAACAATCTTTTCGCGATATCTGCGTGAATAGATGTAGCGTTCAATAAGCATAAATGTAGAAGTGCTTCGCCTACAGCTCCTCGTTCTTTTATTCTCCAACAAACAAATCTGTATAAATGCGGGTCTGTAATGAATATTCTTAAATTGTAACCATGTCATCAGAATAACTACGAAGCCCGTTCCATCTCAGTTAGCCCAAGTAATAAAATCATCCCGGATTATTTAACAGTAAGTACATATTTAATAATATGCAATATACATATAACATAAACTTTGATGTTATAATGTTTGTTGTTTGATTCATCTATAAAATTTTCCTACATTGACGAAATCAAATTCGAATGGATATTGAATATTCATTACAATTATAAAATATCTTCAGTTCACAGTTTCGTGAATCAATGCCCTTGGGAATATATATTTTCCTGATTTTAAGAAAATAAAATAAGTAATAAAAAAAGATCTTTTTCAAACTGACAATAATCTTGTCTTACGCCAATAAAAATCTGTTGTTTGAGTCACTTCAGCAGTTGCATGCAATAAAATGGAGCAATGAAAGGGGATTTGAACTGAATGTTGAAAATAGTAAATGTTTTTTTTTGGAAAAAACGTGTTATTCCTTCTCGACTGTCTCAAGAGAAAGGTTAAAACTCTAAGAAAAGTTCATTTTACTAAAGTAGTTGTAGAGACAACTAAATACAATATAAATTTGGTATGAAGTGGCTTTATTGGTCATGAATGAATATTAGTCCTCAAGACAAGATTTTCTGGTTTAACAGAACGACACCACATGCCACATTTCAAACACTCTTAGAATGGATGGAAAACAACAGTTATAACAATCATAAATAGGTTTTACAATGAAATGGATAGGTTTCAAGTAGTTTCGATTATTCTCCAATGAGACTTTCTGATGTGAGATGAAAAAGGTGTAACGGAAACATTCCGTTGAAACAATTCCTGGACGAAAGCAAATAATTGGAAGCAAAATTTGGTATACCCCGTAGAATTTGTATGTTGTAAAAAATAAAGGCTCTGTTATCCATGCAATAGTAAACATCAAAATAATTTCTTTGTTAATTTTACATCGGAAATGGTTCATATCCAGGCTTATAACCAATGATGAAAATTCGTTTTATGGTTGTGATCCAGAAACTAAGCAGCAGTTGTCACAGTGGAAAAGTCCTGTATCACTGGACCGAAAAAAGTACCGCAGGTCACAGTAAGTGCAACAAACAAAACATCGACGGCATTGATGTTCACCGCAAGTTCGTGCCAGTGTTACCGTAACGTTTTGAAGTGACTGAGAGCTAATGTGCGTTGAAAAAGGCTCACATTGTGGACAAACAAAAACTAGCTATTGCATCACGACAATGCACCTACTCACGCACCCATATAAAAACAGTATTTGACCAAAAACAAGGTAACCATCACACCACGTTCTCTATATTCGTCAGATTTAGCCCACTGTGATTTTATTTTGTCTCTGAAAATGAAATTCATATAAAAGGACACTGTTTTGACACTAAAAGACATTCAGAAAAACCACAGCCGGTGCTAAAAAATGCCGGATTCGTTGCAGGGTGTGTACCTACTTTAAAAGAGATAGGAGCCCATTAATGCAAAAAACTATACTAGAACTGATCCGGGAATATTCTGGTACCAGTTCATATTATATTTCACATTTGTCTTTATTTTGAGTGCGTTATCGATTTTAATCACTTTGTAGGTATTTATTTTAATTAACAATAAATAAAATTGTTTGAAGTGCAAGTTATATTGTTACTTTCAAAAAAAACTTTTACAGTGGGCCAACTGTTACAGGGTGGGACTCGTATTTTGTACCAATTACTTCTTTGATATTCTTCCTCTGATACATTAATATTTTCATCGTCTATTTCGAAATCCTCTGGGTTTTCCATCACTTTTAATTGTGGCAACTGAATTTATATTTTATTAATATGAAATGAAAGTAATCCCGTAAGAAATACCTACCCATTTGTGTCTAGGCCGATCTTTATTTCGTAATAAAACTAATTGTGAAATTGGAATATACATTCCTTGTCCTTTATTATATAAAAAGGGTTCAATCTGGAAGGATAGTAGATAAAATTAATTATTAAACAGATTGTAGCGATTTGGAAACTCACTTTGGATTTAATTGCATGATCAATTTCAGCGTATTGTTTATTTTGAGCAGCTCTTTTCATTAATTCAACTAATAATCCTCCACCTGAAATAAAATTATAAGCAATAATTATATATTTTTTTAACTTTTATCAGTAAAATGTCTGCGTTTTATTAGGTTTGTTCGATTTGGACATTTGCGTCTTACAGCAAGCGACAAATATTTTGAAGCTGCGTTTAGTTTTTAAACACCAGTTGCAGAGTAAACGCGACGTTTTAACGCTGCTGCAATAGACTCCAAAATGTTTTAGAGACCGTTTGATTTGCGTTATTGCATGAACAGTAACAATCTAGTTTATTTTCGCATACAAGATTGGAGGAGAGTGACTTATACATAAAAATTAATACATATCTAGGTAGATAAATATACAGTATAGAATTTTCCATCTAGATTATTTGTATCATATTTATTATAATTATTATTATTATTATATTTATATTGTATATTTATATTATTATTATTATATTTGTATAATTACTATTTCCATTTTGTTCTTCATTTGCGTCATTCATGCAACTCATAACAGTCGTCAGACTCAACATATACAGATAAATTGGCCTAACCAGTCCTAACTGAATAGAAACGGTGCTAATTAACTTGGTACGATATACGGTACACAACAACGGACCATATATTTGAAAATGTAAGGTTAGTGAAAGGATTGTTTATCCTACTCTTTTTCCGAGCTACCTATCTCTTTTCTTACAGCGAAAATCTGCTCATGGAGTGGATTAAAAATTATTGACGCTAGAGTGTATTAGCGTCAAACTGCAAAACTTGATATTTCTAATCGAACAGCTTCCTCGCCGCATAAAATTAACGCGAATCAAACCGAACAGCAACGTTGCAAGTGCGCATGAGCGTGCGTTAAATTGTTTACTGCCGAAGCCAAATCGAACAAACCTAATATATATTTCTATCGCGCCAACAAGAAACTGTTAAACCAATTTCTATTCAATTCCAGGAGCCCGGTTCACGCGGGCAAAAATAAAAAGTGAGACATACTATATAACAGAAATGAATTGTGTGCAATTTGAATTTACAATATCGCATGTTAGAATGGGTTTTCATAGTACGACCTTTTGCGACGGTCATTTTAGTTTTGCTTTTTTATTGGTTGACGGCATAAAAGGCGATCAAGGCTATACGGTTGATGGAGAATGACGGGAGATTTCTTTCAAATGGTATTTTTTGTTGAAATTTGGATACAAGATTAAAAAGAAAATCAAAAACAATTGATAAAAGGAGATGACAGTAGCCACGCTGTTGTAGATTGAACATGACTAATTTCGACCAATCCCTCACTTACTGCTCAACCTAATATTTTGCGGTATGGTGATATTTGAAGTTAGAGAGCACGAATATCAAAACATATCCAATACATTTTTATAATGCTATGGACAGAGGCAGGATTATGAACACTATACGACACGTTATTACGGGAAAAAATGAAATGGAGACATAGTTAAACTATTATAATTAAGAGAGATTGATGGATTGAATCGTATCTGAGAGATGTGCCACAGACAATTAGAAATGTGTATGAAATTGCATTTTTCGAAAATGTGGTGTATCATGCTGTAAGCAGCAAAGCACTGAAAAACAGCCATAAAACTGCAGTAGTTAAAATATAAACAGAAATTCCTTTTTTGCTATATTTGGCAACAGCGCTCCATTCTGTTTCATACTGTAATTACGTGAAAACGTCACAATATAAAAACCAAAATCATAGTATGTTGTTGCCTACTAAAGGGCAACAGCGCTTCTAGATGCTTGATCTATTTTAATTGCATTCGTTCGCAGAGTGATTTCCAACAATATACCATGAGCACATACATATATAGGCATGTTTTAGTTTTTATACTGTAACCATGTGTTACGTAAAGGCGCCTATACATGTTGGCCGAGCGTTGCTGAGTGATGGCCAACGCCAACGTGTAGATAGCCTATTTGCCTTGCCTTGTCATCGCTCGCCTAGTTGGCCGAATGAAGCCAAGCGCCAACATGTGTAGAGCTCATTTGTCGTCACTTGTCTTTGCTCGCCGTCGCTCGTGATTACTTGCCTCACTTCGGACCGGTGTCGGTTTTTATGCACAAATCAATCACTCGTCTGCGCTCGGCCAATAGCGTCCACACGTTTGTCTGCCCGCCATTCCACGGTTGACATCATTGCTGTCAGATGTGTATAATTTCATAATGTCGCTCACAACAAATGAAGATATTTTTAATTTTTTGGAGTAGGTATTCTGCTACTTCATTGTCGACGACCATAGTCTCTCAGTGCACAATGAACACTGACAGTGGCCAACGTGTGGACAACTCTACCAGCACTAGTTTACATTTGGCCGCTTGCATTGGCGTTCGACGAACTTGTCGAACGTGTGGACATTCGCACTTGCCGTGTACCTATTTGCCGGCGGTTGCGTTGGCCTACTCTCGGCCAACATGTATAGGAAACTTAAGGAAGGACTACAACTGCCATTCATCAGTTGTTACCCCAGGGCTAAAGCCGTGGTGTGTTTATATTAAATCAATTTATATTATATACATAGATGATAATATATATACAAATATCTTGCATATTATATAATAAACTAAAAAACAAATGCAACATACAGCAACACATGTGAAGTAGAAAACACTCCAAATATGTATTTACAGAAATAATAAATTTCATGTCAAATTCACATCGTTGCCTAATGTTCGCCTGTAATTTCATTTTAAATTTTAAATAAAATACGTGACTTTAAATAACTTTTTTATCGATTTATAAACTAAAAAGTGCAAATTTTTCATGTCTTAGGTATATAGTATATAATGAGGAGTACAAAATTGCTTTCTGAAGCTATGTACTTTTCTTTGGTTTTTTTTGTTCAATTCCTATTTTTCAAAATCTAGATTTGAAGAAAGAGATAGATTATTCTAAAGCAAGCATCTGCATAGAAGTAAAATAAACAGTTGAATAAACTGGGTCAAATGATAGTACTGGACTTCTACTCTTACATTCTCCATCTGTCCATTTGTCGGGCTCGTGGCCTAGTGGCTTGCATACTTGCCTCGTAGTTCGGCAGTACCGGGTTCGAACCCTCCCCCGAACTTCGTGTTACCTATTCGTAGTTTCCGCATACCCCACAACCGTATCGTTAATATACTCCAAAAATTAAGCTAGTTTCTATCTTTCCTTTTTTAAGACCTTTCTTATGGAGAATGACATTTTCTACAATTAGTCCGTGAGAGCACTATTCTGTTATAGTTTTCAAGTTACTTTAGAAAAGTGCGACAAAGGTTAATTTTGTCTGTGATTAAACCGATGACCGACGCCGCGCCGGATCTACATTTTTACTGCATATCAGTCTGTTGTAAGAGATATGAGTGAAGACCGCAAGTGTGGTCCGGTAGCAGGGGCGTAACTACATCGGCTTTACCGAAATAAAAATGGGCGTTATTAAGATAAACAAACACGTTGAAGCATTTTCACGAACTTTCGACATTTTAAATGCGTTGCAACCGAATTATAGGTACTCGTACTTGCAATGCATGATCATGCAACAATACCGTACGATGAAAAACTACATATTTTACTACATACATACTCGTACGATAGCCGCGCGTTGTTAACGCTGCCGATGTACTGCCGCTGGAATCGAACCAATTCTTGCGGTCTTTAGACGTGAGGTTCAAATGTCAAAGTTTTTCGGGTCAGTATAGTAATTATTCAAATATTTATTTTTATTTTTTGTTAATATTTGAGTGAACACTGGTTTTTTGCAACATTATAATTTTTTTCTCGCCTTTTTTAATTATATTATACATGTGTATTAAAAAAATGGTTTCGGTTAAAAAACAATTGAGTTATTTGTTTCAATTTATACAAAAATAGATTTAATATATCTATTTTTAATAGATTAACATAAATGGAAGAAATAGGATAGTAATCAATTTTTTTTGATAAAATTTGACCCAACTTACTGCTTACTACTGCTACTAGAGCAAAATTTTGTATAGGTACCTACTGTTGGCAAAACTATTAACGCGATTACTAATACAGTTATTTCAAGGTTTAACAATATGTTACATGGAATTTAGCATTTGAAAGAATAATTGCAATTAGTTCAATTTCCTATCATGATTATACCTATACCGATAAGAAATGAAAAATAACGTTATGAACGTTACGGATGTTATGTTGAAATGGCCAGAAAGCGATAAAGCGGTGATCACACACAGTTAATTCATGTCTTCATGATATAAAGTACAACAGAATTATGATTTTGCGACTCGGAACTCGCTTCAATCACATAAATAATTATTTTAATTAAACAGAAATTGTAAAGTAATTAGAAAGTTAGCAATTAATATTTGTTAATTAACTGTACTCAAATTTTTCTACGAGAAAAGTACAACCAAAAATATAAATAGCGCAAAAAAAATTGTGAAGCACATTTTTATTTATGAATCCTTAACTTGACTATTTTTGAAATTATAAACTATAAATAATAATCGTATACTTTTACCTACCTTTCAAATCACATAACTTGTAAATAGCCAGCATAGACGCACCTGCTTGTTTTTTAACACCACTTGTAACATTGCTCTCCGTATTACCCATTTTGTAGATTTTGTTTTACAGCTTCTCGTTTTAAGATATTACCTATATTTTATAAGAAATGTGTTAGGTGAAATTGTAACAGATACGATACCTGCAAAGATGTTGTGCAGTGTTTTATCAATAATAAAGTTTAATCAATAATTCTCTACTAGCAAAACAAAAAACATTTTATTTATAATACGGGCACGACATATAGATAAAAATATTTTTTTACAGTATATATGGGTAAAAATATCAAGCATTCATTTCTTTCTGCTACCTTTTCCTTTACTTCCACTACTACCTTTTTTGGAGGTGCCAGCTTCAGGTTTATCAACTTTTGCTTTAGTTGGTTTTTTCTTCGCCTAAAACAGATATTTTTGGGATTAAATGTATTAAAAAATTTCATTCTACCTAGTTTTACTTTTATCATAGCGTCTTTCGTAACGTCATCATCATCTTCAGGAGATGAATCAATTTCTTCATCTTCATACGGGTTATCGTCTGTAGCAATATGAGTTTTTTTCCGAATAGCAGCTGAGGATACTGAATATGGCAATTTTGCGTTGTCTTTGTTGTATGCCCTTGTAAATGCCGCTTTTACCTAAATAGTGTTTGTATTTTAGTACTAAACAGTCGAAATGATTTGTATAGTCTGTCTTTACCTTACTATCAACCATAGCCATTGGATCTTTTTGTCTACTCCAGTGCGACACTTCCATGATACTATCTAAATCTTCCCTTAATAAATTATAAGAATGCATTACCTCCATCGCTTTTTCAATACCACCTACTCCATCATTCGCTAACGGTTTAATTATGGCATTTCTCAAGTGATAAATATAATCTAAATTAACAGATTTTCGACTTCCCGATGTACTAAAAATATTTATAATTTAAAGAATTAAAGACAAACAAATTTATCTCTTACCTAATTCTCATGTGAGCCTGCAACTCACTAATCAATCTTTTAAATTTATTTTTCTTTGAATTCTTGCCCAACCAAGAAGGGAAGTTAATTTGACCTTTTATATAACCTTCCATGTAATGACCGGAAGGACAGACGAATGTATTGCTTGAACTTCCAAGAGTGACCAATTATTAGAGCTGCGCATCTTTTTATCTACAATATCGCTTTTACTTATGCAGTCAGCAGTTTGTGCAGCTCTTTGTAAAATTAATGGCCTAAAATAAAATTTTATATTATCTGTTCAGTGTAAATAAAAAAAAAAATCTTTTTACTTCGGACAATCTGGATGTACTTGTAAATAATTTTCTTGTACAAATAATGGTCCAATACTGTAGTCGTAGAAAAATAATCTGAATTTATCGCCGACAGTCATATGTTCATGCTCATCTTTTGAGAATACTTTTCGAATGACTTCCCATGGACCTAAAATAGTATCCTTTTTCGCTAATTTTGCTTCTTTTTCGGCTTCTTCTACTGACAAAGCTATATTGTTAACAGTCCACATCGATAAATGATTTAGTGTTTGTCTAACATCTAATCCGGTTCCACTGATGATTTGACTTAATGCATCAGGCTTGATTTTTAAATTTTCTTTAAAGCAAACACTCATCATAGCTCCCTAAAATTAATGAAATTAAAGACAAAATGTTTCGAAATGGATTCTAAATACACACTCTGATTTGCTCTAAACGAGGTCTTGAAAATCTTAGGTCAAAACAGTAATTTGCCAATGATCTAACTTTAGTATGATTTCTATCATTACACATGCATATAATAGGAACATTTGTATTTTTTATCAATAGTATTAATTCCTGCATTCCACCGCGATCCTCATTTCCAGCCATTCCATCAACTTCGTCCATTAATAGTACATGTTTTTTAGTTGGTGCTGAACCGTCTATATTAAAGCAAAAATTCCATTAAAAATATTGTTTGTATCGAAGTAACATAATTATAAAGCACCTTTCACAAATCCAGCTAAAGAATTTGTACTTAAAAGTTGAGACACTTCTTCATGAAGCAATCTTTTGCTTCGAGTATCCGAGGCATTAAATTCAACAATATCAAATCCAAGTTCTTTGGCAACTAATGTGGCTGTGGTGGTTTTACCTAAAAGAGAAACACTTTAGATATGTCTTAATTAATGATTGAATGAACTAAATACTTGTTTATATAGGGTTGATGTGAAAGATGGAGTTGAACCTGTATTTTTTAAATAGTTATCTATTAATTATCAATATAAGCTCAAATACAAATTTAAATCAAAAAGTGAAAAAGCAAAAATGTACCGTTAGTGAGCAATAATAATAATCATTTTGCGATTCATAATTATGATTGGATAGTAGAATTGTGGGAAAAGTAACTATATAGTCATAGTTATAAGTTACTTGATCGTTTTTATTCCCTGATGATGTTATACAAAAACTGCTGTGCAAAATTTTAAATGTAACTACGTTATTGTTTATATGTAAGCGGTAGAACTTTATTGGATGCATAGACGATGAACTCAAAAATATTAGCAGTCTACTGACATCAACTAACCATGATTGTGAATCACAAACTGATAGAAAACGACTGTTCTTTAATAATCAAGAAGTCTTAAAAAGTACTAAAACATTCTCTTACCGCGAAGGAAGTTTTAATTGACAGTTATTAAAATGGAAAATGGAAACTTTCATGTGTACTGCGATGAAAATTGTAGAAGGGTACATACGAGGTGTGCCAATTAAGTTCCGGGAATTTGTCAATAAAACAAGCAATTTTTGGATATCGTGAAAATGTTGGTATATCAAGAACACACACAATGGATACCAAACAGTGACATGTTTTGGATGCATTGCCTTTTGATGAATCATTTGTACATTTTCTGAGCCCCAAATGCGGCAGTTTTGCCGATTAATGAAGCCATCCAGATGAAAATGGGCCTCGTCACTGAACATTATTTTGTTCGCAAAATCGGCATTCACTTTTGTCTGCTCCAGGGGATCCAATTGGTGAACTCTCTTCGCTGTGCATGGTCTGTTGGCAGAAGTTGTTGAGTCAATTGGACTTTGTAGGCGTGGAGTTGTAATGTCCAAGTCTTGTGCACGATGACGCATCGACGTTTCTGGACTTTCGGCCACACTCTCACAAACTGCCGTGATATTTTGTTCTGAACGATCTCTACGAGCTCGTGCCCTATGTTTCCCATCACTAACCGAACCAGTACTTTCGAATTTCTCGATTCTTTCCACAGTAGATTAATTAGAAACATTTTGGTGACCGAATATTGCTCGCACTGTACGAATAGTGGCAGAAAAATTTTCATGATGACTTTCGTCATCGTCGAACTTGGTGTCAGCATATTCTTACGTTGTGTCGGTTTGGTTGTGCTTTTTGTACGCTTCGTCTATAATGTCTTCATCATTAGGTATACTGCTGGTCCAAACGTCATCGTCAATTCTAACGTACTCTCGAAAATTGACGTTTTCATTCTTCAATACAGAAGCAAGTGCGCTTAAAGGTAGCTCATCTTCCCAATCCCAGACGTCTGATTCCTCTTCGCGTGTGACTGTGTCGGCTGAAAGCCATCTAGCATGTTCAGAAGCATTTCTGATTGTGGTACTTGTGACAATGCCCCAAGCTCTGCCAAGAAAATGTGTAGCATGCATCTAGGAGACTAATAGATGACTGAACATTTTGCTCAATTACATGAATTAAGTGAAGTACCAGAGATTTCCGAAAATGGAATTTTAAGGAATTTATGACATCTTGATTTATAGGTTGCAGTTTCGCTGCTGTGTTTGGCGGTAAAAGGACTAAATTGATGTTTTTTAAATCTTCAATTTTAGGATGAGCTGCACAGTTGTCTACCACTAATAATATTTTTTTCGGACAAGTTCCATATCTCGGTCTCTAATTTCTTTCATAAAAATGTCGGATGTCATCCAAGTATTCTTATTTGCAGGGTACCTTACAGGTAAATTCTTGATGTCTTTAAAGTAACGGGGTTTTTGAGCTTTACCAATATTATGGACATTTTTTTTTCTGTTCAGTTTATAAAAAAAGGGCAGTCTTGTGTGCGTCAGTGTATCCAACTTTCAGTAAAGGGCCAAGTGATTATTAACCAGTTTTCGACTACTGTTACTACGGATTGACTATCTCCTACAATCTTACCACAATTTTTGCCATGTCTTTTCTTGAATCGATTAATCTAGCTCATTGTACATTCAGTCTCTCCATATTCCAAAGAAGTAGAAAATTGGCTGGCTTTTTCTCTTAAAGTTACATCAGTTATTGGAATGTTCAAATTTCTTTGTAGGGTGAACCATTGTAGAAGAGCATTGTCCAAGTCCCTTTTATCAGTTGATCGTAGCTTCTTTCTTGAAGTATTTTCAGTTGCTTTATTCAGCTTCGTTTTATTCTTCAGAAACGTAGAAAGTGTCGAACTTGATAGACATGTTGCTAATATGAACGTCTTGTACGAAATGAACCAATTTATTTATGTTTTGTGTCGCGTAAGCAACATCAGACGAATTCTTCGGTTGAAAAATACCGTGACAGTTCTTTCTGGCGATTTCGATATACAGAAATACGCGTACCCGGAGCTAACAACTTCCACCTTTGCAGTCTTGATCTTAATATTTCTGCCTGAGTTTTTGATAAATTGAGATCTTAAACTAGGTCATTTAATTCCAATTGATTTATTAAATGAGGCGCGTCCTCTTGAGATGGAAAATATTCGTCATCTGTGTCCGGCAACTCTGAAATGTATTCTTCTATCTCGGTTGCAACATGTTCTTCTTTCGAAACATCCAGGTACTGACTAAGCATCCGAATGAGGAACTGGACGAGTGGCAGAAGGTAGATTAGGATAGGTAATTTTATCCTTATTTTTACTGGAAAACCCGAACGTCTTTGTACAGCAAAAGTAGCAGTCTGTTGAATGACCCTTTTGTTCTCGCCAAATCATAGGCCTATCAAATGGCATAGCTATCCTCTTACCTTTTATCCAGCTCTTCAAAATAACAGCACATCGTGCACGGACATTGTTAGGGGTCCATAACTTGTCTTGATTTGTAATTTTTAATTTAAAATAAGAGTTATACGATTTTTCTATTAACAGTGTAAGATTTCGTCTATGCTGTTGAACAGTGAATTCTCCATATATGTACATAACAAAAACTGTTAGGATTGTTTGCACACCTACGGGACATTGCAAATTCAAAAAACGTTTAACTAATGTTACTACCATACATTGAGTCAATTTGAGTGGTGAATAACGTGTTTGTAGGGTCCTATATGTACTCACATATGCACAGATCTATTAATTCCTTGATTTGATTGGTTCTAGAGAAAAAGGGGAGTGGTTTAACGACTATGACGTACAAATAAAGCCCAAACATGTTAAATCCTGTTCAGACATGCCCGTTAGCATGATAATAACTCGATAGTTTTTTTAAACTTACGCATAAAAAAATATATTTAGACATACACTACATTTAATACATAAGTATATGTATAAAAAAAACATTTCTCAGAAACCTGACGTGATAGCCAATTTTTGAAAATATTTTCAGAATTACAACGAAAAAGTGCATAGCCTACAGGTATCAGAGTGTAAGAAACAAAAACCCTGTTGACCAGTGTAATGGGTCGAGATTCTTAAAGAATGGTGATGTATATTCAGCAATGTCTACTAGGAGCTCTAAATTATTACGTATTCCAGCACATAAAACATCACTGTACGAACGCAGTCATGAATACAGAGAGATTAAAGCTTTTAATAAACTACTACTACTCTTAAAAGTATTACAAATCTAGAGGATGTCAGTCAGAGATTATCTCATGGACAGATGCTTCTATACTTTCTCTGATTTTATAAATGAGTCTGTTTGATTATTCTTGTTCTGCCATTGTATTTAATTTTGACTAAGTATGTATGTAATGGATACTGTCATCTTTTAATGTGTACTTTGTGAATGTTTATTATATTGAAAAAGCTGATATCGCAAATGTGATCCACAGCGAAATAAATATTATTATTCTTATTTAACTGATTTTATAACTTACCTATTCCAGGAGGACCACTTAACAAAGCACATTTAAAATACCCTCCATCATCACTTTTATTCCATGGACTTGGTTTTACTAATTTAGGTTTTTGACTTCCTGAATGATTGGTATACCATTTGCTTAACCAGTGCAGCAGCTTTCGCATGCTACTTTTATCACCTTGTTGTCCAATAATGCCTTTAATATCAGTTGGTTTATATTTATCAGCCCACGATAAATTCTTTTGAATTGTAGAAGTTACAGTGTTTTTACTAATACATTTATTTTCTTGATTATCATTTTTAATTATTTCTTTATCGTAAAAACTTTCTTTTTTAATTGTTATTTCTGGTATATCTGTGCTACTACCTTCTTGTTTGCTATTACTTAGTTTCTCTAAATCTGGTTTCTTTGCTGCAGTTTCATGTTTCTTCTCAGCAGATTTCTTGGGAGATGCAGCTATCTTTTCAGTATTTTTCTTTGGTTCTGGGCTAACTTTCTCTGGTTTTTTCTTAGAACTACTTGCTTTGGTCACAGGTGGCGGCGGCGCATCTTCAGTATTATCATCCGAAAATCTGCCACCTTTACTATATTTTGCTGGCATGCCTGATTTTATTAAGATTAAATCTAGAAATTCATCTTCAGATATAGATGGTATAGCATATTGTCGAGCTTTCTCTAATTTTGCAGGACCTGGTTCGACTCCTCCACAATATAATTTACTTTTTCTAAAATTATGAAAATATGTAATATGATCAATACAACAATACAAACGTTATACTTGAAACCGCATGTACTGTCCTTCCACCATGGCTTTTAACTAATTCTTCAAATTCTTCACCTTCCAACGAATCCAAAACTCCAGTCCTTAGGAAGCATAATCCATTCAAACAATCTGGTTTTCCCTATAATATGGAAATTAAATTAGATATGAAACAAAGTAAATAAAATTTATCATAAATTTATACCTTTGGATACTCTTTGCTCCCATGATGTGCTGGTCCTGAACGATTTAAATACTTTTGATATAGCAATGTTGAGTGTCTTCGTTTTTCATATCTTTCTAGATCTTTATCAATTCCAGTATCCTCCTCTTCTTCATCTTTGGATTTTCTCTTACGACTTGGTGTTGCTTTAGTTGTCTTATTGCTTGACATTGAGTCGTTTGCATTATTTAGTGCTTCTTCAATTGTCTTATCAAGAACATTAATATTATCAAGCAGCATATCATTATCTAAATCTAAAAGCGATTGCTCAAACTCAGGATCGTCATGAATACCAAGTTCCGTCTCCAGTTTTGGATGAGTCTTAGCTTTCTTTTTATTTTTTTTATCATCCGAACTAGTTTTAACATCCTTTTCGGTATAATGCTCTTTTTTTTCCACTTTTGCTTGTTTAACAGGAGTGCTTCCAAATACATCAACAGCGTTAACCTTTTTTAAGTTATTTTTTCCATCTGTTATGTTCCCTTTATTTGCTTTTAGTCTCTTATTCTCATCATCTGAGTCAGAATCTATAATTTTTCGTTTTTTTGTTTTACTTATGACTCTTTTTTTAACTTCAGCTGGACTGGCTGCTACAACTTCATCATCGCTGGAATCTAAGACAATTGTCCTTTTTTTCGTAGATACCACAACATTTTGGTTTGGTTTTTTAGATACAACAGAAAAGAAGCTTCGTATATCCTGTAATCATGATTAATTTATAAATATATTCAATAACCAAAAAATTGTAATATTTACTTTTGACATGGTGAACACCGAATACTATTGTACATAGAATAAATAATCATATAACAAACACTTTATTTTAATTAACATATACTAACTCGCGCATTACTAAATAGTTTAAAAGGATTTTTTTGCATATAGCAACGATAATCAATAATCAACTAAAGTTGTACGTACAATAAAGTAAAATAATCAAAGACGCAATTTAAACATAAATATACCTAATGCAATCTGAAATGTCTTTTGGCGCGATTGAATAGAACTTGCTGTGCAGCTTTTGACAACTGTTTAATCATTTGGTTCTTTCGCCACCAACCTAAGAAATTAAATTAACTTTTGGTAAATACGTTCGTCCCCGCATTCTTTTTGGTTCACAAAACCCACATAACAATTTTTAAAATTCGCGGTCATTTTCAGATGGTAGGTCCTAAAGGGCGTTTTTAGTGGTTTTTAGATACAGTACTAACTTGACATTCACGCGAATTTTAAAAATTGGTAACTTGGTTAACTTCTCAATCTCGAAATAATCCACGTTTTGCACGATTATTTCCAAATAACTTAAAACCTTCAGTTTGCCTCGTTTGCCTGAAGAAAGTGATCACGGTGGATATTGGCACGTTTGAATCAGTTGGTTATTGGCATTGGGTACTGGGCATCTGAAATAATCAGCTGGTAGACGGCCCTCTTAAGTTTGGCCCACGTTTAGTTAATAAATTAACAAAAAATTAATGTTCTACTCCAATATGTTTCTTCGGGTACTATATATTACTTCGTAAGAATTACAAAGAAGAATACATATCTTAAGAATGGTGTAAGATAGAGATAAAATATCATATACAGGGTGCTTCATTAATTTTGGGAAATATTTTAACTGGAGCTACTACGTGTGAAATAATGACCATTGACCAAAAATAGCCTTATTCAAAATTGCACCGTTTTCGGGATGAAGGTCTTCCAAGTTCCAGATAAATAAATGAATATGTTGTTTCCTAAAATTACAATTCCGCCAGCGACGTAGAATTTGAGTGTTGGCCTACACGGATTTTTGCTGTTTAAACTATTTTTAGCCACAAATCCTTCCGAACTTTCTTGTTTTTCTCGAAAACCAAGCATAATACGAAGTTTCTACAAGAGGACCTTATTTTTGGCATTTTAACTGGTCTATTAGGTGATGCTAATTTCGTGCTTGTAAATCGAAAAACAAAAAGTTCTGTTGATATTAATACAAGGGGATATTTTTTTCTTTTGCTGTAATTTTGTTAATTTCGGAAAGTTCCACCATAAGAAGCATCTAATAATACTAAATCGCCATGTCAAATTTTATTTTCATCGTACAAGTAGATTAGCTTAAAGATGGAAATAAACGATTTTTTTTTCTGGAACGTTGAAGATCTTCTTCTTGAAAACGGTACGATTTTGAATAAGGCTATTTTTGGTTAATGGTCATTATTTGACGCGTAGTGTTGTTGTTTCCTATATAGCATGTCCGTGATATATTTGATGGGTATTTTTTATGGATGTACTAGATATCCATGAGGTATTTGTTATGGCTTTGTAAGGATATCTTCGGTTAGAATATCCATATAAAGAACACATTCTTCGTAAGACATCATGTGAGATATCCTTATAAAAATGTTTGCCAGAAAATATTCAGACGTCCAAAAGACTTACCATGGATGTCTTCCATATATCCAGGTATTTCTCATTCTGAAATGGACAGAATAAAATAAATATCTTTAAAGAATAAAATCTACCAATATATATTAGGATCTACATTTAGAAGATGTCATCAATTTCAGGGGAAGTATTTATTCTGTATTATTAGTTAATAAGTCAAGAAGTATATATAGATTAGATAGATTAGATTAGATTCCAGAAAAACGAATTCGTGCATTACATTACCGAAATAACATTTGACTCTGTTTCTGTTATTTAAGTTGCCTATATATCGTGAATTATATCTTTTCTGCATACATGTCAGTAATCCACCTAATAAATGTTCATTCTTATATTTTATTATGTTATCACAATTTAACATTTCTGGAAAATTTTGATTTCTAATTCTGATTTTAATTGCTGTTTAAGTAATTGCACATTACCTGTTTCTGAAAGTCTCGGCCATTTCAACTTTCAAATACAATTTAAGATATTTGTTCTGGTAGATATCACTTTTTTGTGCTTTTCAATTAAATTCTTTTATTTCGTATTCTTAAACAACATCTACTCTTTAAAAGGCATTTAAACCAAAGCAATTAGCGTTTTATATTAAATTAGCACTAGTCATTTATAAGTTTTTGATGCATGTTAGGATGTGGGATATGTAAATCAATATGTAAACTTTAATGTTTAATACATACTTTAACATCAAATTATTTATTGTTGTAAGATGTTTTGTGATTACATAATGCGTTCGAATTCGAAAGTGAGATTTATCAATTTATTGTCAAATAAAGTATCATATACATAGAGAAATAAATTACTTAATGTTAGTATAATACATTAGAAAATTTTGGGAAGGCCATATACTGAAGCCGGTTGTGGATGATAATTGTAAGGTACTTCGAATTTAGGTTCTGGGTAGGTAATATGTTCTGGTAGTTTGTATTTGTAATGAGAAGTAATGGGTTTCGGTGGTATTATCGTATGGTGATGAATTTCTGGAGTGATGTAGGATGGAACTTTATCAAACTCTGGAAGTCCATATACAGTCACAGGTTTGTGTGGAATGTCAAAGACAATAGGTTCTGGCTTGACGAAGATGGTGCTGTGGATATCAGGTACCCCATATACCGAATGAGGTTTTGGCGGCGGTGGAGTGTAAAACGAATGTGGCAGAGGATATTCTGCTGAAGCGTAAGCTAATATTCCGGAAAGTACTAAAAATGCAACCTGCAACAAAATAAATTATAAAACTAAAAATATAACCTTCAAATTAGAGAAAAATGAAGTTGTTACCTTTGCCATTGTCGATGCAGATGCTTAGACGTCCTATCGATGTTTAATGTTTGTCGACCGTAGTGCTTTATATATGAAAATTATCATGCATATATGTAGCAATGCAAAAAAAATTTAACGGAAAGAATTAAATTGCAATTAACTTGAAATTAATAATAGTTAACAAACTAGTTTCGTGGGGATTTTCGCGATAGACGTCCATTGTAGTAAAAATATTGTATGTAGTAACCTATAGTAAACTACATAACTACTCTTCAACTTTTCGCGCATTCCTTAGTTTGGTAATTTACATTGTCATTACATTATTATTAAAGTAAACACAGTTCATTTTATGTCTTTTTAATTTTGTAAATGCTAATGATACTGATAGGTGTCAAACAAATATAATTAACTGCATGCTATAGATTAGTATTGCAATTTAAATTCAAGTCTATACTAAGAATGTTGTCGAAGACAGCAATGGTTAACTGTATTATAAATTACTGTAATGAATTTAATATGTCCATTTAAATTTCAATGCGGTTATAAGCCGGAGCTTTCCATTCAGATATGCCTTGATTTTGTGCACTGGTTGTTAACTTATTATATAAGAAATAAAGTGTGCTGTTACTTTTTTCGAAGACAATGGACTCAGTCAATAACACTTAATTCAAAAAAGTATCATTTGGGGATCAAAGAAACTTTAAATCAGTCACTCATATCTTATCTTATTTGACCAATAAAAATAGTGTCAAATTGATCAAAGTAAACTATGTTTAGTCAAATCTTATCATATGGAATTTGACGTAAAAAAATAATTATTTTAACAAATATATCGTAAGACTTGACGATTTAAGATTCTTCTCTTAGAGAATTTCTAATGGTAGTCCCTTACGGCTTTTAGAGCGCATAGGTTGCAAAAGTCATATACGAAACAGATATCTATTATTTATCCATCCATTCCATTATTTCCATTTATCCAAGCAATTCATTTCATTCTTATCAAAAAAACTACAACACAGACATTCAAATAATTAATGGCTGTGTGTGACAATTGGTGACGGTTAAGTTTTGTTAAATAACAGTAGTTACTCTTCAACATAACAACTATTTTCGCCGATACGCATTTATCAAGATGTCTTCTGTGATACTGACAAAAATGTTTCGAGTTTTATTTTTCACATTTTAGTAGTTATGTAGGAGCCTAACAGTAAGCACTAGCCTGTACATAACTTTACAGGAGGTAATCCATCTCTGGTGATCTTGTCGGCAACCGTCAAGATACTGTTGGATTAATAGATTTGTTGTTTCGTGGATATGATGGTACTCCATCCTGGTGCACTCATGTGGTACAGTCAGATTATCTTTAAGAAAGTGTGGATATAGAATAAAACCTTGCATACATTAGTTGGCAATTCATCACTCAGATGTCAATGAAATTTCTGTTGAGGGTTTGATCGTTTGCTTGAAAATACCACGGGTTTCAACTACATGGGTAGGAAGCCATAAATATTCACTTAGTTTTTGGTTTTACGTTTTTCCTTTTTTTCATATTCTACTTTGCCAGTTTTTCCAAACGTTTTTTGAATTTGGAAATTCCTTAATTATTTTTTTAAATGCAGCTGGTAAACTGCTTCCACTGAATGTTGAAAATGCCTTAATTATTTTTTTTAATGCAGCAGGTAAACTGCTTCCATTTTATGTAATGTATGTATACATTAGATAAAATTCAGATGCGGTCACACGGATCTGCAAAATGCAGATAGCATTACACTACGTCTGGACGATTTGATTCCCTAATTTTTAACGATTGGTTTGAGAGGAGGTTGGAAAAGGTCCCTCGAAAAAGTAATATTTGCACACAATTATTTATCCGCATGTTCAAAAGATGATATTTTGAAAGCTGCCGTGACGAAAATATTTATTGCACATGCTTTCTACCAAATAACACCCATTTCACACAGCTGCTCGATGTTGCATTTTTACTTCCTATGAAGGTAGATTGGCGAAACATATTGGGTAATTGGAAAAGTCCACCAGTCACAAATATTGCGTTCCTCAATATTCTGAATGACACATTAACAGCATACACAGGTGCAGCTAAAGTCACTCGAAAGGGACGCAAAGACTTATTGCACCAGGTGGTAAAAGTAGATAGTAGATACTTCTTGAAGCTTAACAGGGTGAGACGCTTCGCAAACAAATAGAACATGAAGAGTCGATTGAAGGAAGCGACAAAAATTTCAGTATAAGTTTATGCGATTCTTCTAATTATTACTTTGAAAACTTTAGTAAAACGTTAATTGTACAATAGTAACAAGAAGAGCGTGATACAAATGAACTAAATGAGTCAGCTGATAGTTTAATAAGTCGAAGTATGTATATGTATGTATGTCGTTTTTATAGCTTAAATGATGAAGAGGCGCAATGATAAAGATAATGAGTTCTTGGAAAAGGTCTCTTCAAAAATCGAAATATAGTCATAGATCCATCCAGTGCACTTAATATGAGAAGTCAGTTCAGAGCACCTCTTTTATAAATCACCAAAAATGTTTTATTTTAATTCGATGAGCTTGAATGTACATTCTTTTTTTATTTTTAAGGTAGTTGTCAGAGCGAATACATATTTTTGCTTAATTGCCTAATCTTTGCTTCTATGGGCGTTTTATATAAGAGACCACAACTATTAATTTAGACAGTAACATTCATTTTTATAATTTTTTATATGTGTATCGTTGTTTAACACTTTTCTGATTGTTTCATCTTGCTTTCGTAATACTAAACGTTGCATCCATCAGAATTGTTTAATTTCACCTTCCACCCATTTAGCCATTTGAAAAAAATAAATCTTAAAATGTCTAGATTTTAAGTAGCTTTATGGTATTCATTTCAAGTTGTAAGCATACTAACATATGATTGTAAACACATCCACGTTTATTTATTTTAAACTATAATTAAATATTCGGTTTTTTAATCGATGTAATTGTCAAACTTTTCAGAAAAAAATTATTTGAAAAGATATTAGTTTTCTGGTAGAGTGATCTTTTTTGTTGATACTTCATCAAGAATTTTCTAAAATGTAATCATATTTTGGGTGTTGTATTAATTCACTATCTTCTAACTACTAATATCTTACAAAGATCCAGGGAATTTAATCCTACATTTGTGGAAACCTATTTTTTCTTTTTATTCTCGTTTACAAATAATCGAGAAAAAATAGTAACATAAGTAATTATAAAGTATAGCAATAAATATTAGCCTCGTATTGAAATGTTTGTATTTTCATTACTTAGGGTATTTAAACTTATAAATTAAACATTGACACATGTTTAACAAACATGACGTT
This sequence comes from Holotrichia oblita, assembly GCA_023690525.1. Classification (NCBI taxonomy): domain Eukaryota; kingdom Metazoa; phylum Arthropoda; class Insecta; order Coleoptera; family Scarabaeidae; genus Holotrichia; species Holotrichia oblita. The sequence continues at coordinate 125,866,210 of CM043017.1, read as the reverse complement.
TTATTACGTGCTTCTTCAGCGAGACATATCTAACAATAATAGAAACCTTGAAGGACATTATAAAACTAATTGGTTGATTATTACGAGTTTTAGATTACTTACCGTTCAGGTAATTAGACATTATCAGTTTGTGAAAGTTTGTAATTTCTATTTAACGACTTAACAATGTCGTTGTTGCTGGTATGTATGTACATCTTTTATTCTTTTCAATTAAAAAAATATTGAAAAATAGTATTTCAGCTTAGGAGTATTATGTGCCAGTTGATACGTCCAGTGGCAACACTGCGTTTTCTGGTCTCAATTACTTCAAAATTTGGTTTTCTGGTATAATTTAAGAATATAGTATATTGTTTTACGAATAAATTAGAGATTTCTTAATAGATTTGCTTTTTTAAATTGAATTTGTGACCTATATGCCTTTTAAATAACTCACAAAAACTCGAACTAGATAAAGGCACCTAGTGTTGTTTCTGTGACACTGGTGTAGTATACTCTTAAGGAAGTTTTAATAATTTCAGTAAAACAATTATGTTTTAGGTACTACTTCTTATTTTAAACGTTGGTATATTTTCTACCCGCTATATGTCGTTAGCTGCTCCTACCTGTTGTGGTCCCGCAATGTTGGGTATTGAAATGTCTAATTTTCCTTCTAATTGCCCTACTGGGATAAGATACATAATTCCCGTTACAAATATGGGCAAACATACCTGTGATTGTTGCAAAACTGGTATTGTCAGTATGATTCCATTGAAGGAGTTTCATTTAGAAATGGTATCCCTTAAAAGTTTTCTTCAAGAAAATAAGTTACCACCTTGTGTTAAATTAGCACTAGTTAATTGTCATAAATAAATTACTGTAACTGTACTTTTTCGTCTTTGAAGTAGGTACCTTTAGATATACATTAATAGATAAGTTGTAATGTTGGATTGTTTATTTTTCAAAACTATATTGCTGATCACTCTTGTATTTTTTTCTGATTTGATAGTGTTTTCATTTTAAGAAACTAATAAAAATATGAAATACATTTTACAATTTTTATTTTTGAATAGTTACCATATATACAGTTATAAGTTACTTAGTCGTAATATATGTGATAGATTAGAAAATTTTAGGAAGGCCATATACTGGAGCAGGTTGTGGATAGTGATTGACAGGTATTTCGAATTTAGGTGGTTTGTAGACGATATGTTCCGGTAATTCGTACTTGTAATGGGATTCAACTGGTTTGGGTGGGAATTTGTGTGGGATTATCTCATGATGTTGAATTCCTGGAACGATGTAGGATAGATCTGGTACTTTATCGAATTTAGGAACTCCGTATACCGTAGCTGGTTTCTGTGGAATATAAAGTTCCGGTTTGACGAAGATGCCACTGTGTATATCAGGTACTCCGTATGCCGAATGCGGTTTTGGCGCTGGTGGAGTATAAAATGAATATGGCAGAGGATAATCTGCCGAAGCATAAGCTACTATTGCGGAAAGTACCAAAAACACAACCTACAATAGAATAAATTATAAATTTAAAAACATTATTTTTAGATTAAACAAAAATAGGGTTATTTTACCTTTGCCATTGTTGATGTCGATGCTTAGACGTCGTATTCTTGTTTAATATTCTTCGGCCACGCTTCTTTATATATGGAAATTGTCATATATATTTGTGGTAATGCGAAAAAGCCAAGACATAGAAAGAGTTAACTTGCAATTAACTTGAAATTAATGACGCGTAAGAAACTAGTTTTGTATGAATTTGAGCGTTCGGAATGTCACTTATTGCACACAAATGATAGGCATTTCTAGAGACATTTTCATATTTAATATAATATTGTTGGTTTGCAAATTACAGATTAGAATTACATGTCAGATGCTTGCTGTTAGAGAATCTACAAATATTTTTAGTGGGTGCTAATTTATCAAAAATTAAGGTTAGTTTCTTGTACGATCTATTATGAAATATTTTGATTTCAGGGAGACACAGCTTCACCAAAAAAGTGGGGTAAAAATCATATTTCCCACTAACAGTTTTGAATTTTTTAAATTGTCGAATCGAAAATTTCTGAAAAAAAAATATCATGTAATGTAAACAATAAAAATAAAATGTTTATTCTCATTGTATAATTTTACTTTAACTGTGCTTCAAAAACAAACATTTATTACAAATATCAAACGAAACTAAAATTATTAATAAATTACAACACAATTAAATTGTAGGAAAGCTGTTTTAGTTTTTTTACACAGTTATAGTTTTCTTGTTAAAGAAGGTTTTGGTCTATCCAAAACATCAACATTAGCCATCGCAGCTTTGTATTAATGTTGCACTGTTCTTTGCAATTCTGCTTTATTAATTATTCCAGTTCTGTAATTATTGATTGAGAGAGCGTATATACTTCTTCTAATAAAGTGTGGATCTAATCATCTCTTGGCAACTCTGGTAAGCGTGGTGCAGCTCCATAACAAGATTAGATAACCAAAATCGCGAAAAAATTGCTTTCTAAAAAAAGAAATGACCAATCTGCATGTTCCCATTCAAATTCTATGATATAACATAAAATCCAATAACATGTGTACATGAAGTTTATTTTTCAAGTCAAATGATTCCGAATTGGTTTACTTTATATAGATACGTATATACACTGTGTCCAAGATCAGAATAAACTGCATTTGTTTTACATGGACGGAGAAAAAAGTACATACTGTATCTGACGGCATTTTTCGTTACGAATTCAACGCACATTATATATATTTTGGAAATTACTTTTTGGAAAAAGAATTAAATTTATTTATTTTTAGATTCTTTTATAGTAGGCCGGTAATGTAAACGCACTATGACAGCTAGCGTATCGAACCTCGCTACCTGTCATAGTGCGTTATTAACAAACATAAGTTTGATTGGTCGCCGACTGCTTGGCGACAAATGAAGCTTATGTTTTTTTTTAATGAGACCCTCGGTATTACAATATTACAATCGAGTCCACTAATTAGGTACTATAAACAATTTGATATAAATTTAGTTGGATCTAAAATCATCAATCAAAGTTGAAAAAAACGCTCTAATGTTGTTCAGTTTTTATAAGAACCGGAAATGAATACTAAAAAACTAAATGCATCACTAAACGTGCCTAAATTATTGAATAAAATAATGGCCTACACTCAACATGAAATTATTCGCCATTATACAGGGTGATCGAGTTTTATAAATCCATTTCACACTTAGTTTTTTTAAATGGTACATCCTGTATATTATTTTTGTGTGTTAAAGAGAATTTCATCAGCTTTCTAAAAATACCATTCACGTTTCCCTTTTGACTGATGGTTTTAAGCAAATGCACCGCAAATACAACATTTTGAGATTTGTTACATTTAAAGATTTAAAGTCATCATGCAATGACGGATGTAATTAGTAATAAGCAAACCATAAAAAATATTTAGTATGTAACGAATATAAGAATTTTACATTCATTTAGTGACAAAGAAAAATATTGGTAATCTAAAATTGTTAAGTATTACTGCAGTAGATGTTCAAATAATGCTCGATGTAAACGAAGACATATTTAGAGCCGATCGGCAAATTATAATTTAACTTTTCATGAAGTGCGTGCCGATATATTGTCAAAACTGTGCGTTTTTGAACAAATTTTTCGTAAATGCAATTTTCTGGCATTTGCTACGAATAGTTAAACTCATCCAGTTAGAGTATTTTAATAAAGATGATGTAAAACTTAGCAAGTGCATAGTAACTGTCATCCCTGTCAAAACGTTAACTTTTGTATTTGTAATTGATTAATATATGTATTTTTTGACCTTTATGTACTTATCTTTTAATTCCTGATTTATTTCCACTTAGAGGTCAATAAAACAATAAATAATTAAATACCAATTTATTCCATAACATATAATAATATGTTTTCGTTGAATAACTTCTTCAGTGGAAGAAATTGACATTTAATATGTGTCAAATTACTAATAATATAAATGTGAATATAAATATAAATTGCCATGCCTATCAACAAAATTATCTAAAAAAACAAAGAATTCATTGATATATCGAATTTTAATTATATTCACAAGTAATAATGAAGGAATAATGATTTAATACAACATTAGAATCAGCGCCTCCCACCCAAATAGGGTGTTCTTCTAAATGACTTCTTGGACCTAATTTTTGGCCCTGTCAAAATTGAAATGATTTGAATTATTCGTATATCAATCTATTTTTTGTCAAGCTCTAACAATTCTGTTCAAGGACTAGGGAAAAACATGGCAAAAAAAACCTAGTCAAGAGCTTAAAATTAATAAAATTCATGCGTGAATTAAATTATTATAAATAACGCTTAAATTATCAATATCCGTTCTGAACTTTATCGCGTTTTCATCTTTCTTAATGTATATCATTTCGTAAATTAATCTTTTTTTATAATTATTTTCCTTTTTTAAAATTTTAGTGTTTTGAAAATCAAAATTATGTCGTCTACCTTTAGAGTGCTTAGATAAAGCAGTTTCAGCGGTGACGTTATGTGTAATAGTGTATTGATGGTTATAAATTCGTTTCTTTAAATATTGTTTGGTTTGTCCGATATAACATTTATTACAATCTTTGCAATCTAATTTATAAACGACATTACTTTGATTACCATGTTTAATGGGTGTTTTTAAATTTGTGAATAAATGTCTATTGTTGGTAGGTATGAAAGTTATGTGAATGTCTGATTTTTTTAATTCGTGTTTTATTGTGTCGCTTAAATTGTTTATATATGGTATAGTGTGGTATATGTTATTATTTGATTTTGTACCTGTGTTATATATTTTATTTATTCTTTTTGTGATTAATTTATTGTAAAACTCTTTAGGATAACTATTTTTTTCTAGTATTGTTTTTACTTTGCTTAAATTTTCTTTTCTAAAATCAGGGTGAGCTAATTTAATAGCTTGATCTATTAAACTGTTAATTACGCTTTTTTTAAAATTTACCGAAGTGTTTGAAAAATAGTTTAAATGGCAACTACTACTAGTGTCTTTAATGTACCGCAGTTTGTTTTTATTTGTGTGTTATCATGTATTATCTTTACATTTAAAAAGTTTATAGAATTTTGATTTTCTCTTTCAAAAGTAAATTTTAACCTATCATGATATGTGTTAAATGTGTGCAGAACATGTTCAATTTTATCATTTGGTATGCAGCATATACAATCATCTACATACCACTTATAAAATTGCACATGACAGTTTAGTTTCATTATTACTTGTGAATATAATTAAAATTCGATATATCAATGAATTCTTTGTTTTTTTAGATAATTTTGTTGATAGGCATGGCAATTTATATTTATATTATTAGTAATTTGACACATATTAAATGTCAGTTTCTTCCACTGAAGAAGTTATTTAACGAAAACATATTATTATATGTTATGGAATAAATTGGTATTTAATTATTTATTGTTTTATTGACCTCTAAGTGGAAATAAATCAGGAATTAAAATATTTGTAATTGATGTCTTGGCTTTGTTTTGTGTTCTGGGTAGCGGAAAGTATATACTACTATTAGTCAATAGTGGGTATTTTTGACATTCGTGCAGTAGCAACACCATATTAAACAATTCTTCTGTACTTAAATCAAGATTGAATTACAAATACAATAGTTAAGTTGTGAATTGGTTGCTAATTTATACACACCCTGTATAGCTGTTGTTGAAATTTATGACAGTATTCAATTTATGACCTATCCACGACCCTATACTTTCTTTTGCAGATGTTTGGCGTCATACGGTTCATATGACTTTACTACATTAATATTTTTTAAAATTCCATTCCTTTCCAACGTTTTTCTGTTTAACATTCTTTTTTAGCTTCTTGTATTGATATGTTTAGGTCATTTGGCATAAATGTGAATATCTGTTGTTAAATACTAGCCAGTATTAATCACAATTTCCATGTAGATTTATTAATGTACCTACCTATTGAAAATGACGGACATCAATTTGAGTGATATTTGAACCATTAGCTTCTTTGTTTCCTTTTGTATTAAGTTTACGGTTAATTTTTGTCTGGTTTCACATAAATACGAAACAACGTCCAATGCATCACTACCTACTTTTTAAGAATATAGGGAAGATATAGGGAATAGATATAGGGAACCCAAACAACACAAAGAGAGAAATAAAATGAAAATCGAAATACGATGTTTAGATGCAAGATGTTCCATTTAAAATAAGCAAGTTATTAAGCATTAGATGTAATAGTTTTGCTAGTGAAGCAATACAACTTAAAACACATAACTTAAATACGTAGAGCAAGTACTAAATATTGATCTACATTTTCAAAAATTGTTAAATATTTCAGAAACTGTTGAATCTAGGTATAGGGAATATAACAATAACGTGCCTTTATTTAGTCTGCGTCACCGAAATATGCAATAATATACACGGTGTTCTATTTAAATTTTCATAACTTTGATGTGTAAATTACTTTTGGGATACCCTGTATATTTATAAATAATTTTATAACGTGCTCCCAATGGACTTACACATGGTGCAACAAAAAGATTTTAAACATGTGTTACCGTTTTTTGTATATCAACCTAGTTGAATGTGGTGTCCCACCCATAGTTTATAATCAGAGCTGGTATATTAATGCCACATAGGTATGTATACAGGGTGCCGGGATTTTGTAGGGACAACATGAGTAACTTTCTTATTTGAAGACATAGAGAGACGGTTAAATTAGTAAAAAGGTGTAGATTCAAAACTCACTAAGAATCCATTTTCAAATTTTACTTGTCATGCTTCATTGAAGAAAAATTGAAATCTCCCAATTTCTTTTATTTGCCGTAACTTTTTTGTTAAGATGCGGTTTGAAGTAATTCACATCGTAATCAAAATACTTTTATTGAGGCTTAATAAAACAAATTTCTTTTGCGTAAATTTTTAGTAATCTCACCTAACTTCAAAATTTTAAATAGGAATCATGCAATTTTTGTGGCTTTTTTAAAACGAGATTTTTTTCTGAATACAATCATGTATCGCATGATATGGAAATTTTGCCAAAATTTGGAAAATTATGCTTATTCTGATTGCGGGCAGACATCACAACTTTTTTTTTATTGAGTTATCTGCGAAAACAACATGGTTTTCATCATACGAACCTACGAATACAATGTGTACATTTTCTCTTATAATCTAAATTAAATGAAAATTTGCATGTGCACCCTGCTGGGATGTGTATCGAATTTGCCATCTTTATTCATAGTATTAGTTCTTAAAGCGCATTTTTCATATCATCGTTTTTCTCTATTGCATTATCTTTAGTAAGGAAAAATATTTCTAATTCTTGTAAAATATAAATATAAATTTAAATGTTTTTATCAAAATGCCCATTTACTTTCTAATTGCATTTGTAAGAGCGGTTTTTTAACATAACACAATTAGAATATAAGATAACTAATTGTTATCTAATAATACGTAATAATACGTAATACGCATATAAAAGGAGAATATTCTTTGAAAACAGCAGTAGATACAACAACCAGAACAATAACTATCATGAAGGTAACCATTAATAAAAATAAATTCGATAACAGCTAAATAATGTGATTTTATATTTTGCAGATACATTTGGTGATACTTTATGCAGTCATTGCAATTTGCTCAGGAGAGCGAAAGCGATTCTTGGTGAATCAATACAAGTACGAAATTCCTGTATACAATACTCCTCCTAGGCCTGGATATGATTTACCGATTACACATGGGAAGCCGGCGGAAGTATATGGAGTACCCCTCGAATATCAAGTAGTTCAACCAGTTGTACAACCTCCAGTTCAGGTGGTAAAACCAATAGTGTCGAACTACAAATACAACATTGTACCTCCAGTAACTGGTCCAGTTATCAAATTTCCAGAGCTAGTGCGTTATCCCATCGAAGAAAAACCGAAGAAAACTTTACAAGTGGTACCAAAACAGAATACCATTAGTAGCTACAAATACAAAATAGAACCTTCGGAAGTACATGTAGTGGAATCTGTGCCATTTGCACCATATCCTGCAGCTATCCCTGCTAAAAAAGTTGAAAAACCTCTTGTTAATAGTTATAAATTTAAAATTGAACCCTCTGTGGAACCATCTCTGCCACTAGCACCATATCCACCAGCGGTGTTTCCACCATCAGCACCATATCCACCAGCAGTGCTTCCAACATCTGTACCATTCGTACCATATCCTCCTGCATTACCAATTTCACCAAAGCCTGTGATCAGTCAATACAAGTATAAGATTGAACCTCCCGTAACACCTTCTCTACCATTGGCTCCATATCCACCAGCCGTACCAACTGCACCAGTTCACAAAGTACCCGTTGCTGTCAATAAATATAAATACACAATTGAACATCCACAGCTACCTTCTGGGCCATATCCTCCAGCAGTAATTACTCCAGAAGTCGTGCAATCTGTGCCCATAGTAAATAAGTATTCATATAAGATCGAATCTTCTGCACAAGCAGTACCGGCACCTGTTTTTCCTTCAGTTTCTAAACCAATTCTGACAGTAAGTCAAGTTAAAAAAGTCCAGCCTGCAATTGTCAACCAGTACTCGTACAAAGTTGAAACTCCGATTATAAAGGTAGAAACTTCCCGTTCTAATAAGAAGGTTGAAGTAGATCAGACGGTGAAAAATGCTGCATCTAAGCCTGCTGTTTTCCAATACAAATATGTACTTCCACACGAGGAAGTATACAAAGTGCAAGAATCTCAAGTGGCAATACCAAAGCCTCATGCAGTTTATGGTGTGCCATTATGAAACACATGTATATGTTAGTTTAGGTAATAATAAAAACAATCTGTATTATATGTAAATGAGATGTTTAATAAAATAATCTGAATTGTATTTAGTGTTCATATACATAATTTTGTAGTAGTGTATATTGCACGTGTTGATTTATAGAATTGAAATAAATAACTTCTTATAGTTATAGGAATTACACAGAAGCGCAAAAAGAAAATATTTGATGTATGTACAACAGATTCAAGTTATGATGATGTAAATGTTAAGTTGATATAGTTGCAATATTCAAGTGGAAAAATATGATTTTGAATATCAGTGTTATAAAATGATCTTTAATTGTACATATTATTCCGTATTTTATTTAAGTCATTAGTAGACTGGTATGACGTCATCGATTTATTTTAATAGAACCGTCTATATCATTTCTGAAGTCTATGTGAAGTTCCAAATTCAATAATGTATAACATATGGAATCTAACATTTATAGTTTGGTCGATACATTCATTTGAAATTAGTCTATTATCACAATTACTGCTTTTCATTTAGCATAACAAGTAGTTCCGATGTAGAGTCCAAACACTTTAAGAAGTACACTCAAAGAAAAAAGAACTGGGACAGTTACGATACCCCCGCATGGCAAGAGTAAGATAGTATAGACGTGCATGCCCCGCCTCGCGCTACCCGAACATGTCTATCCGTCGCACTGGCATTAATATACAATACGATATCTTTCATAAAGTACTTAAATATAGGAATTTACGAATTTGGGATAATGCCGTTGCATGCGTTATATGCATTTGCAATTTGTATATTCCAATTGATAATATATGATATTAATTTGAAGTTTGTTATAGATGGCTTATACGACTTTCAAGTATAGAAATTTAATAAAAAAAGAAAAAATATGAAAGTCACATTGATAGACTTAGCAGTGAGGTTTAATTTTACACTCAAGAGCTTTTTATTTGTTCATTAAAAAGAAATTATACAATTATACATAAAATATATTTTATAGCTAAATATGATGGATTTCTTAAAAAATACGACAAATTACATTGAAGGTAACAGTAAAAAATAAACAAAAGAGATTGTTAAATGTACTTACTTTATAATAATAGTTACGTATAACATGTAATAGTATTCTAATAATCAAAATAGAAAAATACGTAAAATAGATAATAGGAAAAAAAATCATAATAAAACTAATAAGAAGAAAAAAGAATATAAATAAAAAAATATGAACATATTGTCTTGTATAATAACGACTTGCATTTATTTCTTTCTGTCATTTTCGGGAAATGAAGATTCAATTAGACTAATATTAAAATTTTAAACTAAGATATACAGGGTGTGGCGCGAAGAGTTTTGATTAGAAGTTTTTGGGGATGTAGTAATAGGCGAAATGTAAAATTTTATAAGATTACACTATCGATAATGCTGATTTTAAATATAATATTTTCATGAATGATCTACTTCCGGTACACCGGAAGTACATACCAACTCGCTTATATTAAATAGAACATGGTATTTTTTATTTTATTTTTCACTTCTCTATCAAATTTTGAGTAAATTTCATGTACTATGTCCTATACTAAAAATTAATAGTTTTTGAGATATTTCAATTTTCTTAAATTTTTCTAGAAAAACACAGTCCCAAATAAATCACGATATTGCTGCAAACAAACACGCTACTGACTTAAAATTTGACATGGTGAATTGCAAGACATCACTAAAGTGCCTCGTCCTTTGAAATGTAAATTTTTTTATATAGGGTGTTTTCCACATACCACTCAATTCCAACAATTTCAAACAATTATAACTCGCTTATTTCAAATACAACACACTATATATTATATCAGCTTTCAATTCCTATCTTCATTCTCGTTTAATTGATACTAGCATTCCCTATACATAAATCTAACCGGTTTTGAGATATTTTATTATTTTACTTAACAATAACGAAATTTAATATTTCAACATTAATAAAGCGTAGGCCGTGGCTGACAAAAATGTGACAACTTAATAGTAAATTGTCTATGTGCATTAGATATGTTTTCATACTTTTCTTTAAAAGTTCGTGTTTTATAGCAAGCAATGGCAAATTTAGCATTTACAAATGACGATTTTTCAAATTTTACGGCGAATGTAATAGAACTATTAAGCGGACGTGGCGTATTTTTGCACAAAGACACCCAGAGAAAACAAAAGTAGCTGATGATACCTACTAATGATTTCTAGAAAAACGCAGTCCAAATAAATCACGATACTCCTGTAATCAAAAGGCTACTGATTCAAACTTAGTCACAGTGAATTAAGACTTTACTAACATGTGTCAGCTCTTAAAAGATTTATTTAAAATATTAATTTTTGATAGAGAAGTGAAAAAAAATACCATGTTCTATTTCAAATAAGCGAGTTGGTATGTACTTCCGGTGTACCGGAAGTAGATCATTCATGAAAATATTATATTTAAAATCAGCATTATCGATAGTGTAATCTTATAAAATTTTAAATTTTGCCTATTACTACATCCCCAAAAACTTCTAATCAAAACTCTTCGCGCCACACCCTGTATACATGTACATTTTCATTAAGACAATAAACAGAAATATTTAAGGCATAATATCAACAATGTAATCAGGTAATTTAATTAAAAATATAAAAATATAAGTATCAGATTTTCGCAAATTGAAAAACATTAAAGATAGAATGAATTACAGCAAAACACACACGAGTTCACAAGATGTAAGTAATAAACGGTATCCGAATATGTGTGGGATAAAAGTCGATTTATATATTCAATAGGATCTCTGATAATTTTTAAAATATATGAAGGCAATATATTAGATCGTTTAGTATTAAATGTGTGAACTTTACAGCAATATCCGCGATAGAAGCACGAGAAACAATGACTACAATTTAGGAACAGAATTATTCTGATAGGCAGATTGTTCATCAGCTTAGTTTATCGTTAAAATAGCCTTTAATCTTTAATTATACCAACAAAAATTATTGAAAGCAGAACCATCGTTAGAATATTTTACTTATATTCATATATTACAATATTACTTGCACTTCTTCGATCATTGAATATATTTATATTTTATAACGTATATTTATCTAAAATCAATTCAAACATTTCGTTTCGTTCTTTCATTTTTGGTGATAACCACTCGTAATTTATCTTTTCAATATTACCTTATCGTTGTCCAAATTGCTTTTGCCATTTGATCGCTTAATCAGCCAAAGCTAACTTCAATTCAATAATTCTTTCACAAATTTTGTGTTACAGAAATGTTAATGCCTTCTACACTTTGATTAAACATGTGTGGTAATGTTATGTAATCATTTTTCATTCATGAAGCAATGCTTTTAGATTCATTCTAATATTGAACTGTATAGTGAACTAAGCAGATTTATATGTGCTGAATTCATACGCTTGAAGAATGTTGACAAAATATAGAAATATACTCTTTACAATTCTAATGACTATCAATATCGTCATTAGGGTTAATAAACAACAGTTTCGCTAGATCATGTACGTACGCTCGTAATTTTTTTTGCATGAATACCTAATTATATGAGAAATTGTATCATTATATTTGAATTTTGCTGTGTCCTTTAAGTGTACTGAAATATGTAATCATATATAATCGATATGTTGAATGCTGCCTATTTTATTATTGACTCGTCTGTTCTTGTTATTTGGTAGTTTAATTTAGTTTCCTGTCAATTTTAGGCTTTTTCCTTTCGATAAGTACGTATAGAGTAATTCCGAATATACATTATTGGGTTTTTTAAGATGTACAATGTCTTTTTCTAGTAAATTTTCTGTTACATGAATAATAAAAAAAATATCTCGCACTTCTACACAATTCTACCTTTGTATTGCATATTTTCGGCTTGGTCGTGAAACCTATTTCTAGTTATCTGCATAGAATTTTATACAACTGTTATCAAATACTGCAAGTACCATTTATGTTATTCGTATAATTGTTTATGAACGATCAATACACCGACTTTCCTATACTTGATTATCAGACAATATATTATTTACTACTTATTACTACTTATTATTTATAATTATTTATATGCATGATGACGTATGTGTACTTCTTATAGTATTCGGACTCGGGTGCATGTCCCCAGCCCCGCCTCCCCGTACTCTCAAATTTTGTATATGCTATCATTTTGTGCCGCAAAAAAATTGTGCCACCCCCTATTTCGAAATTTCGTATACGCTACCTTTGTGTGCTTATTTTGTGCCCTTTTGTGCCGCAAAAAGAAAATTTTGTGCTCTCATATTAACTTTGAAAAAAAATCGAATAACTCAAAAACAGATGATTTTAGGTAGATAGGTAGGTTTAGCGTTCTAAAAAATTCATAAAAAATATACCGGGCTATTTAAATTAGAAATTATTAGAAAAGTATTTGTATTTTTATTTTCATAATTTCAATGTCATGTAGGGGCACTTAAATTTTTTTTGTGTGATGGGTGCTTAGTTGCAGTGACTTCGTAAGCCGTGTCACTTGTGTATCACAGCAACTCTTGCGGTGAAGTCATGATACAAACAATGATTAGTTAAATGTATTTATTATTTATGACGAACGTAACAAAGTTATTTCAAGAAAATGTGATAACTGTATCACATGCTCTTCTTCAACAACGTTTTTTCTGATGGTATTTGCGAGTATCGAGTTGTAAATGTGCAATTCGACATCCCGTCCAAATAAACAATAATGTAGACCGGTACTGGAGCAACAATCTGGTTACTGATAAGGTGGCAGTATTTTGGAGAACGAGATCTAGAACACTGAGCGCGGTCAGCTTCAGTAATCAAAGATTTGGCACTTACATATACATATATTAATAATAATAATAATAATAATTGGTGAGAATGGCCTATTAAAAGTATTATACAAACGGAACGGAATTTTAAAACAAAATTTTGCTGTTGGATATGGTTGAATATGAACTATCACGTTAAAATATTTTTGAATAAATATCACTTCCGGTTACCCGGAAGTGGGCATCAACTTCGATCTTTTAAATAGCATGCTATAAAATAAATTACAAATTCAGCTTCTACGATAAATTACATATTTTATGTATCATACCCTATACCTAAATACCATTTCTTCTGATTTATACGTAATTAAAGAAAAGAAATGACAGATACCGATCTTACTTTATAGTGATATTACGTCACGTAGAAGTAAAAGAGACGAATGAAATTTTGCATACGCACAGCTGATATTGTGTAGTTATACAACATTTGTCCTTCTCCGTAACATTATACAGGGTGTTTAAAAACGTAGTTGCTTATAGATAAGTTCAATTTGCGGAAAGTAGATTTCTTTAAATGGAAAGGTACATATTTCCTTAGATATTCTGATTCTACAAAAGATTCTCTTTTAACCCGTATTAAGTGTTGCTATACCTAAAATGAAAGGTGAATAAGTTATAACGATTTAATTAAACTCCGTACCTAAAATGCTAAAATGATATGTCAATTTATTGAAGCAAGGGTGCTTAGCTTATTTGTTTTACATAGTTACTTGCCACTTATTTTGACGTCGGTCATTTTAGTTAGTTGTTCTCGTGTACAGTGAGAGAAATATGTCAGCACCAGACAATAATTAGGGCAAACAATGCGAGTATTTACTTTACATCAACAACAAAAAATTATTGTATTTATTACAAGACATATTGTGGTATATGTTTACTTACTTATGTGTATGTTATTACAACTTGTTGTGTAATTTGTCATTACTAGATATAAAACACAAACTTTTAAAAAGGACTGTTAAAACATACCTAATGAATGCGTAATGTAATTTATTATCGTGTTGTCACATCTTTGACAGTCATGGCTCACGATTTATTAATTTCGAAAAATTAAGTTTTATTGTTTTATGTAAAATAACGAAATATTTCAAAATTGGTTATGTTTACGTATAGGGAATGCTAGTATCAATCGAATGAAAATAAAAATTGAAAATAAAAATTGATATAAAATATAGGGTGTTATATTTGAAATAAGCGAGTCATAATTGTTTCGAATTGTTGAAATTGATATTTTATTTTTTTTGCAGCAATATCGTAATTGATTTGGAACTTTGTTTTCCTCGAAAAATTAAAAAAATTGAAATATCTCAAAAACTATTAATTTTTGGCATAGGACGTAATGAAATTTACTCAAAATTTGATGGAAAATTTAAAAATAAAATAAAAAATATTATGTTCTATTTAAAATAAGCGAGTTGGTATGTATGTATTTCTGATGTACCGGAAGTAGATCATTAGTGAAAATATTACATTTAAAATAAGCATTAACGACGATCTAATAGGTAAAACTTTACATTACAAAACTCTTCGTGCCACATCCGATATATGCATCAATATTATGCGGTGTTAGTACAACATGAAAAATAGTTTTATTGTTTCTTTCTTATTGATAAGTATTTTTTAATAACATGTCTTGATGATGTTTGAAACAAACGAAAAATTTAAACATTTATCAATAAAGAAGTACTTACTGAATTAGAAGTCTTTTCTATCTTGACCAAGATTATTGGAGTTAGCAAAGGTTATAATTTATTAGTTATGTAGTACTCCGTTATTTCGCCTTGCTCTGTAGAATGTTACCAACAACAATTGCACATGTAACTACATGTAACGTCATGTTACCATAAAGTTATATCAGTATCAGTATTTTGTTTTCTTATTTATAAGTTGATGCCAACTTTTGGTTAGTCGAAAGTAAAATTTATTTCACTATTTTCAGCTGATGGCTCATATTAAACCGAATCCAATCACAGATTTTGGTTTCTAAATTCTATTTCGTTTTAATAATACCTCCAATAGGTGATTCTCACTAAGCACCTTATGTATGTATATGCAAATATCTTCCTAAACTTGTAGATTGTGGATGATTGTAAGAAAATATCTACTTGACTGTTGGGTTCCTTAAAATAACTTTGATTAAAACTAATTCAAAATGAAGTAAATTTATACATATCTCTAGAGCAATTTTCACTTCTGATAGCGTTAATATATGTCGTTAAAACATTTTCTGTTCATCTTTTATTATATAAAGTAGATTTGATTCTTAGTCAGCCAGAAATTCTTTGTTTCTGTGATTTACTTAGAATAAAAATGTCATTTTTTAAACAGATTTTTTGAAATATACATAATACAACAAAGTACTATATACAAAGTACTTTTTAATGCAATTGTTCGTGGGAATTTTATACGAGGAATCTCTATGTAATATTATTTTCGTATATGCCTATTATACGTAAATAAAGAAAATATATGCATTTAATATACATACATACATATGACAGAAAATAAAACAAATTTCTAGGAAATGATAACATAAACTGGTAAAACATTATACATTTAAGGTAAATACACGAACGTATATTGTTTAATTGATTTTTTATGTAATTAGAGCAAAGAAAGTGAAGTTTTTAATTACTTTGTAAACGAAAATAAACCTTTGAAAACACCCATAGGCACATATGAAAGAAATAAACTTGTTTTCATAATTTTGCCGGAGAGATATAAATAAGGAAATTTGTCTATCGATATTCAGTACACATTCAAAACTTCCAAAGTAAAAACACAAACATGGTATGTATAAAAATATTGTATTTAAGATAATAATAATTCTTTATTGCTTGATTTCAGTTGAAGGTAGCAGTTTTCGCCACTCTTCTGGCTGCTTGCGCAGCATTGTATCCGTTGCCAACATCCGTTGAGTCAGCGCCTTTCTTAGATTTACCGTCTGCTCCGTATCCAGCTCCAGTACCAGAAGTAAAAAGCATTATTGTACCGGCACCTGTATATGGACCACCTGTAGAATCTAAACCATACCCAGCAGCCGTTATACCTAAGACAGCTCCAGTCACTACTTCTTACGTGTATACCATCCCGAAGGAATTACCTCCAACAAAACCAGCTATCGTATACGGACCACCTGTAGAATCTAAACCATACCCAGCAGCCGTTATACCTAAGACAGCTCCAGTTACTACTTCTTACGTGTATACCATCCCGAAGGAATTACCTCCAACAAAACCAGCTATCGTATACGGACCACCAGTTGAGATACCTCACGTTAGCGTACCAACTAAGCCCAAAACTTCTAAATATTTCTACGAAATTCCTAAAATCAACCCAGCTCCAGTTTACGGTTTACCGAAAATTGGCGAAGCTCCATATCCAGCTCCGATTCCATTGAAACCCGTCAAGACCTCTTATTCTTACGAAATTCCAGCCGTAGAAGCTCCGTACCCAGCCGCAGACGCTCCGTACCCAGCTGTAGAAGTACCAGCTCCAGTATATGGACTTCCAACAGTTGAGATTCCAACTAAGCCTGTAGTTTCAGTATACAAATACGAAATTCCAATTGAGTCAAAACCATATCCAGCTCCAGTTCCAGTCACTACTCCAGCACCCGTTTATGGATTACCGGAGGTTGTAATTCCAGTAAAACCTGTAAAGACATCTTACTCCTATGAGATTCCTCCATATAAACCAGCTCCATATCCACCAGCAGTACCGAAACCACACTCTGTATATGGTGTACCCCATTAAATAATGCACATAATTATTTATAAAATGTATTAAAAATTGTTGTAATGCAACTATGTACGTCGAAATTGTTTAAAATAAAATTATATTAATTATATAATTGTAATTATGTAATTTACCCTATTTTAAAAACACAAAGATAAACAATATAAATAAAGGTTCTAAAAGTATCCACATTAGAAGGTTTTCGGAGTTCTGAGTAATGAAAAAAGGTAATTAAGCTGATTAGTCAGTGGAAGTGAAAACTAGCTTCATTAAGAATTTTACGAATAAGATCGCAAGACAAACAGTGCTTTCCAAATTAAATTGCACTTTAAAACGTATTATTAAATAGCTGGGTATTGCAAAGAAAGTCCTCAAATATTCCATCAGAAACCGTCTTGTGTTCAGTATAGTGCCTGATAGATTTGGATTGTTCATCATGGCTGTAAGTACCTACTCTTATCATCGACTACTATTGTATATATGTTTCTTTTTTGTTAATTTAATTCTGCACAAAGTACCAATATTTTTATATAGATATTTTATGATTAATATTGCTGCAATTTTTTAAGAAATGTTTTGTACTTTTTATTTCTTACCATCAATAATTCCTCTACTTTAGAATGAGATTGATAATAAGAACTAACAATTGTACTGAATATGCTTGTTATTTCGAAAAGGTATACAATAGTACAATACCAGTACAGTAAAGGTTATTGTAAGGGTACCAATATATTTCTATTTGAATTATTTAAACAATTCATATAATACAAAGTTTATTATTATTGTAGTTTATAAAAGATGCTGCAAAAGTTCTTGAAAATATTTTGTAACTGATTTGGTCTAAGTATTGTATACCTATTCCTCTAGTTAACCCACGTAATGCTTTCTACACCAGTAAACTTTATTTTTTAATTTAATATTTAATATGACAGGAACATTATGCGATTTAAAATAAACGAGGACGCTGTCATGAGTCAAAGTTTGAGTTTGTTTAAATTGCCAATATTGGAGTTATATTCAAAACTTAATCGTATAATTATGAACGGCGATACAAAAATGATCACCAAATCAACAATTTTGTTTGTTGTACATACAATAATCATCCTAGTTGCGAATTTTCGAAATCTGTTATGAAATTATAAAAATAGCACCAAGCACATCCAGAGTTTTAATATCCACTGTTTATGACGTTTTTTCTTTTGTTTGATTAATCATTTTAAAATATTTTTCAGTTCATTATTACTAATTTTATTTATTTGTAATTTCAGATCTCTATTCTAATTGTATTACTTGGATTATCCCACGTTAACTTTATATCTGCTCGAAAGTATCACAACGTAATTAAATCGAAGTATCAGTTCGATGATCTGGAACAAATAGATAAAGACGGAAACATCTTCAACGTACCTCTAGTACCAGCTGATGAAGATATACCAATTTCTGATTTGGAACATGGCTTAAGAGTTATTCAAGTTAACCGACAGTTACTGGATGATGGACACAACTTTGACCAAATCCACGAACATTTTCCCTCTAAGCATAATGGAATTTCTGGAAGAAGGTTCAAAAATCCGAAGAAATTTCAATTCACCTATTCAGTTCCCAGCAGTGAAATAGCGGAAGGGCATAAGCGAAGAGGCAACAAAGAGATGAATGATACCGATTTCATTCTGCCGAAGAAAGAAACTGAACAAATTTTCTATCCTGAAAAACTGAATACTGATGTATTAAAAAATGAGAAGGAAATCAAAAATAACAGTAATAAAGATGTAAACTCACAAGAAATACTCTTCGGATCTCGTTCCATAACAAATAATTCAAGTGTTGGCTCGAAGAATGAAGATGAAAAGAAGAAAGAAACTAATTCTAACACTGAGTTAAATCTTTCCGTAGATAAACTTAAAGGTAATGAACATATAGATCCCCTTCATAGTATTTTAGATCCTCACATTATAAATAATTATGATCTATTGAAGCACATTTATCATCGCTTCTTAGTGAGTCCAATACCATATCATTTCTCACAATTTGGACCGCATCGATTCGATACTCATCCTAATGTTGTCAATATATATTACGATAAGAGATTCATGCAAAACGCACCGGGAAGTCATAGTTTCATATATAGCACTCCAATTGAAGGTAATCTTCCTATACCTGAACCCGTAGCTCAAGTTATACATGTACCTTCTCAAATACCTGATGTTCAATCAACAAATTTATCTCCTCCCATCCACGTTTTTCAACCTATAAATGTGTCTCCTCAAATACATGAACCTCAACCAATAAATGTATCTCCTGGTCTTCAACCAGTAAATGTACAACAACCAATATTATCTCCACAACCAATACATTTATCACAAGAAGTTTCGCAAATTGACGAAACAAATCCTCAAATCCCATTAGCACATCTCACGTTACTTCCTTCATTCGACTCCATCACGTCTGATAAAACTGATACAGTAGAAGAGCTGGATTTGAAACAACCAGAACAGTTTCAACCAACAAACTTTAGTCCCAATGTGGAACAAGAGATTATAAACGAATATTTCTTGCCAAAATTGGAAGTGAATACAGA
Source organism: Holotrichia oblita (assembly GCA_023690525.1). Taxonomy (NCBI): domain Eukaryota; kingdom Metazoa; phylum Arthropoda; class Insecta; order Coleoptera; family Scarabaeidae; genus Holotrichia; species Holotrichia oblita. Next base: position 125,846,271 of record CM043017.1, on the reverse strand, counting down.
ATTTAAGGAAAGCCCGATTGTTGTTCCTGATATAGTTTATGAAACGTCTCCATTGTTAGTTGGTGATCCTCATGTAAATGTAAAGCCAAAATGTAAATCTAAATGTTTTTCTCGTGCGCCCAAATCTGAATATCGCATCTCAATTTGGGATCCAACGAAAAAGCAGGTGCCTACGTCCTATGATGTGCCTGTGTATTAAAATATAATCTACGTATGTGCATCTTAACTTGTTGCTAGTCTCGTCAATTTTATAAATTTATTTTGTAGTTTTTTAAATGAATGTGTTAATTTATTTTTTTTTGAATTGTTTCTTGATAACTAAGTATATGTGTTACTATTTTTTAATCAATAAATGAGCTAGATAAAAATATTTCCGCTATTTAGTTTTATTTGTACATATATATGTATTTCTTTGTCACCACAAATCATGTATATATAGATTGACTAATTTATGATGTATTTGCTTTCGGTATCCATAAAAGATGGAAGCTTGCGGCAGTTAAATTATCTTTATTATTACACATTATTATTTCTGAAACTTACTATCATTGTAAAAAATCCATGAGTTGACTAAAAGGGAAGTTAATCAATCTGTGTATAGACATCACAAATGCATTAATTTTTATTAAAATTATAGGTTTTTAGCTTTATTATGCATTGTATTTTATGAGAGCTCATCGTATGTAATACTTCCTGGGAAATTACGAGAAATCCGCATTAAAGAAATAGAAAGGATGAAATACTTCAGAAATAAAATATATTACCTTATCCATTACTTTTGCTGACTTTTTTATAGACAGATCGTGATTGTTAACCTTCCTCGTAATATTACACTTTAAAACAAAATTTACCACACTTAAGTATACGATAAATAATTTACACGAAATGTGAAGCACGCGATATATTGCAAAAGAACGAATTCAAGAGAAGATTCTCGATTCATACACGATATATTATGACAGGTAAATGAGACCACGATAATCTTGTATAGGATCTAAGATTAATAGCATCGTTTATTATGCAACGTGCGGTTAGGTGTTTACCTCTGTATCTTTGCACATATATTGGTCAGAAAGTGGTTTCTTTTTTCGAAAAAGTTGCCGCATGCCTTAGAACAAATGTTCGAATGTAATTCTTGCACGGGGAGTATTGTAATGTCTGTTCGACTACTATTTTTAATGTCGACGTTGCTGACAAGCTACTGGTATTTAATAATTGCATTGCAGTAAGAGACAACTCGACTGCAGTTGGATTATTTCTTCGAGATTAGAGTCATTGTGATATGGTAATTATTATTAATTACACATAAGATAGTATGTTGCATAAAAGTACAGGAACGCTGATTTACCTATTCGGAAACGGTTTTCATAATTTTAATAAGTAAATGCATGTACATACATAATGTCGGTCGTTCGTAAGAGAATACTTTATTGCATTGATATTTTGTAACTCTTGTAGACTCTTGTAGTTTTTAACGACATTGCAGATAAATCCAACTGAATCATATTGCGAAAGCTTGACGGCCCTTCACGCCATTCCTTGCATTTTATAATTATTTTTTATTTAGATTCTTTAATTTATTGTAAATTATATAATAAAAATAAATTTATATCTATTATAGTTTGTAAGATATTTATAAAAATCTGAAACTAGCCTAAAATTGTGGAGACGAAATCAAATTTGACGATTTTAACATCAAGAGTATCTGGGATCAGCTAATAAACTTTTATTTAAATTTAAACTCAATTGTTTTATGGAGGTTGGGCTTGAGTTTGGTGTACTGTCGCAGTTGTGTTGGTTTACGTTTCCATATCAACAAAACGGAGAGTTAGAGGACTTAGAAAACCAACTGAGATTCACAACGTTGCTGTTTTGGTTCAAATTACCAAGTGTGCCAAATAAATGTTATGTGGATGTATTTTCTTCTGTCTGGTAATTTTTGGTATCATTTAAAGCGGACTATCGTGTCAAATTTTTGGATTTTCGATCACATCTATCATATCTAAATAATTTTTTCTTCGTTCCTAATGCTAACCTGTTTCTATTGGCTCTGATGCCAGAAAAATTCAATATCTCATGACATACAGTGTCGAAACCCTGACTAAGGCCTTACAGTACTAATTTGGCACCTTTAGTAGATGTTTCGGTTCTGTAGCATTCCTAAAGAGCTTGGTCTTCTCGAAAAACTACAGTTGTCTTATCTTCATGGCATATTCAAACACGTTTGACATATAATTTTAAGAATGATTTATTCTGTCCTTTTTGTATAAGGGTATGACTTTCGCTAGTTTTAATTCTTATGGGAAAACCCTCTTATCAATTTATGCAATAATGGCTCTGCTCTCTCTAGTGCTACGTGTTTTAAAACTCTTACATCAAAATCATAAATGCCGGTTGTTTTCTTGTTTTGTATGTTATACCTATATACAATATCTTTACAGTTATCAATATTGTCCAACTCAAAAAAAACGTATATCCAGTTGCTATTAGGAGATCTTGGTAAACATATCTGGTGTCTATGTATTATTGTCATCTTGTACCATTTCCTTGCTTCCAGTCTTTATGTTTATTAATTGCTAGGTTGCCCATTGTTTATTACCCAATTAGTAGATACATTCTTCGTTAGATTCAGTTGCTTCTAGTCTAATCTTTGTAAGATTGATACATTAACGGGTTGTTATTGAGTTTAACAATAGTGTATAGGGCGCCTAGTAGACAACCTAGATTTCTAAAAAGTTTACAGGAATTAAACATTTTATAAAGGATTGAGATCGCCGGTAAATGAAACAGAATTTGTTTTGCAAAGACTGGTGGTTTTCGAGATTTTTTGAGTTGAAAGATGCTCGAGGAATAAGTCACGTGACTCAAACGCAAGCTGATTGGTTGAGCTCCGCGTGACGTAGAAAACCGCTAAACAAAAACAACATGGTGATATCATTCACCATGTAAAAAGTGCATTTGTCTTACGAGAGTAACGAGATTAAAGAATATTTTTGTCTCTAAAAAAATTGGAAAAAGCTTTATCGTTGTATTAATTTTGTTTTTCACATTTATTACCTGTTATTAAATTATTTATTGTGCTAATTAAAAAAGGAACTATGGAGTTCTTTAGAGCAGATAGCCGGAATCTTCTTAAGGTTGACTCGGAAACACTGATGGTGTTCTTTGAGAACAATGCACAGTATCATGCCTCTGCACTTCGGGGAATAAAAACAGTTCGGTAAGTAAATTCCTTAATTTAAAGTTTGGAATAATAATATTATATCAATGATGTAGGTAAGTAGTACCATAGGGTTGTTTTGATGAGAAGACCAATAGCACCCGTTACTTTGCTAAGCTTACATTAAATTTACATACGGTTGTTGCTGTTAGTGAAGTGACATGAAAAAAAAATAATATAAAATTAAAAAAATCAACATAGGTCTGTGCTCAACCATATTTGAGTAAATGTATAAATAGGTGCCTACTTTGTTTACATTTTCTAAAAAAGTAAGATTCTTATTCATTCCAAACTTATTCTTTGGTTCCATGTATGGAATTAAATAGTGCTAACTATATTTCTTGAATTGTGTCTTTCTTGTAAAAAGAAATCGTCCGAATTCAAGATACAAGTAGTCAAGCCATTGATTTCGATAACATACATACATACATAAACATGGCTTCATACGTCACACGTTGTAGTTCACGTAAACGCCGCGTTTTGGGAGAGCACTGTAATCATGCTTCTTTCTTCCCCGATTTCTAGGTGAAAAAATATATTTTTCGTCTGGGAATAAAAGAAATGGCTTTTTCTCATGATTATCTTTAAATTTAAAGAATAATTTATTACAAAGTACATAGGTTCTCTATTCTCAGACGAATTGAATATTGACTAATAAATAGTATGTTCGCTTGTAGAGAAAACGACCGACTTTATTTTGCTATAATTTTTTGACTAACCTTGTATATTTAATTTGTTTTTATTATAATAGTTTTAAGAAACAGCGATGCATTATCAATGTAGTTTAAAATGTATAAAGTGGATGTAATTTAATTGATTACAATAACCTTTATATTAAAGTTCTGGGTTAAAATAATTTATATAAAATGCATAAATATAGAAATTCCTGTAAAATTATAAGTATTTGTTACAAAACAAATTGGGTTAGGTAGTTACAACGCAATGAAAAGTCAATTCATTGTTATGCAAACCGTATCAGTTGGATATTAACAATACCCCGATAATAACATCGTAAGTAATGAAATTGTCTACTCTGTTATTAAACATTTAAATTACAATGCCTCGGAGTAACTTATGATGTATAAATAACGCCACATCCTTTGAAAGTGTAATACTTGTCGCACTAAAATGTAATCTAAAGTAATATTCTTTTGTTGCATTGACAAGATGGGAGTCACGTTTAGCGTCAGCCTGAGGAAAGTTCGCATTCTTACAAAATATGACAAATACTTCAAATTTAGAACAGTTACAGAAGTAAAAGTCATAGTTGTAGGTGAGTAACGATTAATTGCTGCGGATTTTATCTGAACGATAAGTGATCGTCGCAAATTGTACACTGAATTAAAGTTCAGGGAATAAATATAAAGAACTTGGATAGTTTTTGGAAGAATAATTTATTTTCTATCCATATTACGTAGAAATATTGCCCTATCTGGATTAGAAATTAACAGTCTGATAATTAAATGAAAAAAAAAGATATACCTAAATCTCATTTGAAACAAATATAAATAACTATTAAAAAAATGAAAAACAAATTTGTGGTATTTAACGTTATTTCCAATCATCTATGACAGAATGCTGTCATTTGTAAAACAAAAGACGAACGAACAAAAGCTTATATTCGAAGTTTATTATTCTGATCAAGAATTTCATCCATATCCACAATTTGGTTCATGCACATCTGAATTTTGTGCAACAAATCGTGTCGATATAAACAACTCTTTCTAATGGGAAGAGAAATAGGTATGTTTCCATAACTTTCTATTATAAATCGACGAAGTCACGTTTTGTAAAAGCTATCGTTGTAAACGATAACTTTTTAACTCTGATATAGAAAGTTCTGATTCTGTAAGAACAGAATAACAATATTATTGAGTCGTTGACAAAGTTTGCATTAAAACAAACGAATGTGTGTTTCTTGTTCATAGATTCCGTTTCACAAAAAAGTTTATATATGCTTTGATTACAAAAATTAAGGCAATATAGATATATTTCCTAAACAGTGGAGACCATAAACTTACCTTAATCAAACTAATCTTCGTCAAGTCAAAGGACGATAACTGTACAGCTGGCAAGCTTTGTATAACACCATTTAAGTTTCGAGATCGTCCAAACCCAGACAGGAGATGGCTGAGGGTATGGTAAGGTGAGTCAAACTCAACTCGGTAAGACCAGCAACTTGCCAGACGGACTTATTCAACAATAAGTGCATCAATGAGCAATTGAATTACTTAACAGTCACCAGTTTTATGTTCACACAGGACAGGAAAAAAAGGGCATTGTTTTCATTTATAAACACGTCTGTTTTATATGAAAGTCCTTCCATCTCGCCTCATTTGTTCCGAAAGTGTCGGAGAAGATTATTGGTAAGATTATTGGTTTTAAGGCGTTGAAGTGGTAAGATTATCACAATATGAGGACCAGTGTTCTCTATTTCGTTCAACGCGCAAAAATTATATTGGCAACAGTTGGGTTGGTTGTATTCTTGCAGATACAAGGCATGTTTCACAGGGATCATGACCTTCTCGTCCACAGCAGTAATGAACACCATTTTGGAATTTATCGCTTGCAGTTGCTACTAACTTTAATAAACTGTGGCTGGGTTGTTTAAGAAGTTGGACAGTAACCAATCGGCTATGACACCTCTAATTCTGCATGTATTTAGTTAACGAAGAAAGTTTGCATACCTACTGAACGGAATCAAAAACTTTGCTCAAATCACAATTACTGTAACAAAAGCAGGTTTTATATAAAATTAAGTACAGTATGATAAAGCACCGAGGAATGAAACTACGTTTATAGATTTATTTATAACGAAACCTCGTTAAATAAGTTTCCATTGATTCCAAAATCTCAAACAATATGTGCATATTAGTAGACATTTACATTAGATTTAATTTTATAGACCGACGATTCCTAAAAGTAAATGTTGTTTATGCCGATTGTTTTTATTGAAACTGGCATATTACACGATATATCTGAACGCACTAAATGCATTGAATCTCTCACCCTAGATTTAAAAAAACCTTTAGAAAGAAACACGAATTGTAAAGAAAAGAAAACTAATGAAGATAATCATAGCTTCTGGTATATCATTAAATTTGGGAAATATTTTATTCTGAAATAATATTTCGAAGATACGTGTTAAGCAATCCGATATGTGTGATGCAGCTAATTATGAACGCCAAATTTTATGTAAACAAAACATTCATCAAATAATTAAATTTTAATATGTGGAAAAATAATAGCTAGGTACGATTCTGAGAACGGTGTGTTTCAGTTTCTGACAATATAGGATTGCGACTTAAACCTAATAATTATTTACATTTATATTACTCATAATATGATGATTTGGGATCCTCATTAAATTTTTTGGCAGGCGATTATAAAATTAACGAGCAAAACAATACGTTGCGCGTTGAATATGTAATGATTTCTTAATACTTATGTCATTCTTTTTTACTACATTATAAGTTAAACATATATAAGAATTAGTCTACATTCGAGTATTGCAAAACTTAGTTAATTGTAGTCGGCAATAAACGTAATTATATTATTAACATATTGTTCCTCTTCCGCGCCATATTGAAACTAATATTGCGCATAAAATGAATAAATTTTGAATAAATCGTACCTTCTCTATTTCTTCAGGGTCGACAGATTTTTGTTTTAAAATATTTTTTAATGTATTGCAATAGTTTTTTTTAATAAAGCATTAGACTACTAATTTGATTGACTCCAGCTAAAGGAAATAAAAAAATGGCTATTTGCTCTAGGAGCAATTACCTAATTATAAATATAGCTTCTTCAAGCAAAGTTCAGATAAAAATTTTCCACAGAAAATTAGCTATATTGTTTATAAAACCTGCAAAGCGTACGGAGGCCAAGATATGCACTTGAAGTATATACTTCATGGTATAGGTAAATAGGTGGTAAATTGTTGATCCATTTTCTATATAATTTGTTCCTATTTCTGTTTTTGTATTCGTCTTTTTCTTACTTAGATTTACAATAAATATACGTCTAGGTCAAATAATGTTAATATGAGTTGGGGATATTGAAGAACGTTTTAATGGTTAATGAAGTGATTGAGGTAGTAGTAAAACTAAAACAGAGTATTTTAGTCAAACACAAGAATGATGATATATATCGCTTAAATTGTTAGTGGGCACAACAAAATGTAGCCAACGGCTACCAAAACCTGCTTAATTAAGTAATACCGGATGATTTGTTATGTATTTATTAGCTTATTATGCCGCATTATTGTTTATTATTAATCAGCTATCTACATATATTATATACAAAGTGTAAACTTTTATTTTATGTAAATAATGCTGCCAAGCAAATTTATGATTTCTGAAGTAAGTTTTTAAAGTTATATACAGACATTTTATATAAAACATAAGATAAATTATAAATAAAAAGATTTTAGGGATGATAATATAGCTTGGTTAGAATCTTAGCTTTTCTAATTAATAAAAAAAATTATTCAACTTATAAGTAAGCTTTTGGGATATATTTGAATAATCAGCCTTATGAAAGCGCTTTTGCACAACCAAAGAGTTATATTTATAGTGACCATGTTCTGTGTGAACATGCCTCCAGTTTTTACTTCGGAATTGGTTTTCGGCTTTGTGAAGTTTGCTTAAGGTTTTTAGTTCTTGTTTATGACGTCCTCCTCAAGCTACCTCTAGTGCCTTTTCTAAAATGGCTTTTTATAATTAAAGCAATTCTACTTTCTTCTTATTTTCAATGTTCTGTGATTCTACTGACATGGTTTTTCAAACTTCTTTTGCTGTTGCATGCAGTATCATGTTTGATTCAACAAGGTCAGACTTTAATGATATTTCAGTGACGTTGCTAACCAAAAAGTTAAAATCAGAATGAAGGCCATTTTAAACGTTGTATATCCATTACTTTAAATTCTCCAGTAGCACTACCATCAATTGTAGATTTTGCAAAGCAGATGAGAATACTATTGCAACTAGATAGGTGGTTATTCAACTTGGATGTTTTTTATCAAGTTTTAGCACAGCGCACAGTAATATATTTTAATGGACTCAAAACCATCTGTTGCTAGGTGTAGGCACGAAAGAAAAATAATATGATTTTGTCGATAGAAATTCACCGCCGCTAACACGCAATGCGATAACTGATAGTTGAAGTTTAGAAGCATCAACTGTTTTTAAGTTGGCAGACTGTGGAGCTTAAAAAGTTTCATCCAATGATGACACAGATCACTTCTTATAAAGCTGCTGTCTCAAATCATTCCAATGGCTGATGCGGAAGCACCATATAGAAGTTCTGCCATCATTATCGTTCTTTTGCATATGAAAGATAATTGAATGAATTCATTGCACAAACAACGGTAACGTTTTGACCTCGTTCAGTAGGTATTTCAAATCTTGTGAACACATTGTTTGCCTTTAGCGGTGGTTTGTTGGGTACTATTGAGAAACGAGATGAATCTTTAAAGATAAGAAGGTGAATGATGAATAAAATGTTGAACTAATGTCGCCATTGAAATTGAGGAGAAAATGTTAGCCGCAGTAAAAATAGCAAGTTCTGTTATCATATCTATAAAAGAAAGAAAGTTGAATGTTGCATGAAGTTAAATATTTTAAAAAGATTCTACTCTATAAGTCTATAAGACAAGCTCTCATTTCTTATTTTTGTTACATTACGTATGCAGGTATATATCAATTTCGCGTGATTCTACAAAAAATATTGAAAACTACATCCCTGTTCAGAGTACAATTAGCGATTGTAGTGTGGACCATTTAGGAGCTATTATAAAAAAGTACCTATATACAGGGTGTCTGTAAAAGGTCTTTACACACGCCTACCACATATTCCTTATACCAAAATAAGCCGATTTAAATAAACTTATCTTGGTCGAAAGTCGCTTAGTTTGGGCGCTATGCGGCCTTGAAGTTAAAATTTTAAAATCGTTTTTTTATTATAAATTCAAAAGGGCCTATGCGATTTTAATAAGATTTGGCATGGGTTAGTTAGTATTATTGGACGAATATTTCGTGAAAATTTCAAGAAAATAGTAGTATTCAAGAACGATCAAATTAGGTCTCTTGTAAAATTTTCCTATTTTTATTCGTTATCGAGGAAAACGAAAAAAAGAGCTTATGGTCGTGCGTTCGAAACAAGCATAAGGTAATCCAGTCAGTGATTTCTATCTTAAACAAATGAAGTTTGCATAGTTAAATAATAATAATAAGTTTTGTGCAAAATAACGCAAAACCATTAGAGTAATCAATTCTTATAAAGAGTGTCGTTTTTTTAGTAAATAAGTTACCCAGAATTTCCGAAACCGTGAACTTTTACTAAGCCTATTCTTTTACCTGTAGTCTTAATTTGAAGAGTAGATTTAGCCATGCAAAATTCATTTGTTTATGATAGAAATTATAGGCGATTGGATTACCTTATACTTTTTCGAACACAGGACTATAAGCTCTTTCTTTCGTTTTCCTCGACAACGAATAAAAATAGGAAAATTTTACAAGAGACATAATTTGATCGTTTTTGAATACTCTATCGAATAAAGATTATTTCCTGTCTCTACTACAGACAGCAAAAAAAATCATGTTAATTTTCATTATGGTCATGCGTGTTTCATTCACTTCCGGTATTAGTGTTTTCTTGAAATTTTCTCAAAACATTCGTCCAATAATATTAACTGACCGTGCCAAATCTTATTAAAATCGCATAAGCCGTTTTGAATTTATAATAAAAAAACGATTTCAAAATGTTAACTTCAAGATCGCATAGTACCCATACTAAGCGACTTTGGACTAAGATAAATTTACTTAAATCGGCTTATTTTGGTTTAAGGAATATGTGGTAGGCGTGTGTAAAGACCTTTTACAGACACCCTGTAGAGCGCAGAGTAACATATCGAAGTGATCAATATAAATTTTCAGAACAAAGCCATGTAAGTTTAGTAGTAACGAAGTTCATGTGGTATTACTTTCACATTGCTGAAAAAATATTTTCAGAAAACTTTCATTTTTGGAATTTACAATTTTATGCAAAATACATTTATATAATTTCAGTCCTTTTAGAGATATTTAAGGTTTTTCAGATTATTATTTCCCCTCGTATACAACGATTAATTCAGTAAGCGAATACAGTAAATATTTGTAATTTTATTTTACTACCGATTTTATTGTAACTTAAGAATATCATTATAGGCCTGTCTATATATATTGAACGTAGACCAACCTAAGAAAGAGTTAAGATTGAAATCAATTGAATGAATGTCAAAATTAACATATTATTACAGTATTTTGCATTTTTATGATTGACATTGTTTTAAAAAATCTATGATAACTTAATAGCCTATTTAATTTTATTAATAGAGATATCAGATACCAAAGATTACGTAAATCTATTATAAAATTGTTTTATACAACAGCAATTTATTATATTTTGGGCGAGGCGAAGCCGGATGTTCAGGTATTTAGATAATTTTAAATAAGTAGACGTCTGTTTAAAGCACCCTTTTATAATAGGACAATATCCAAATTATCTCAACTATGATATTATTAAAATAAAAAGTTCAAGAATTACGTCAATAATGCGTAGAATTTTTGACTAATGCGGTAATCCACTGTAATTATGTTTTTCATGGTTATTCACGATTTTTGTCAATTTCTTCTTTTGACAGAAAGGTATAATTCGTTTCGATTATAGTAATTCAAACAATGCAATCAACATGATTTGATTTATAATAACAAGGTAAGTATCTAACATTTAAGATCTTTCTAATTCTAACGAAATTGCGATGTCGTCCAGTTACGCGAAGTTCTGGGAGGTTACAATTGTGTGCTCTTCATTTTCATAATCAGATACTAGGAAGGGGTCCACATCTTCTAAGATATATATAAGACGAAGTGATCTCATTGAGCATCAAGTTATTTCGCATTTAACATAATTCGAGCAAAATGAAACTGGTACGTTGTTTGTTAAATAGTGTTAGAATTGTGTTAGAATAAGTGTTAAGAAATCGTGCAAAAATTTTCCTTGCAATTTTTTCCTTAAATAAGATTTTGTGTGGAAGAATATATTTTTAATTTTTGAAAATTATTACAGGTCATCACCGTTCTGTGTTTTTACATTATCTACGTTGTAAATGCGCAGCGTTATTACCCTTACAATTACAACAATTACAATCATATACCTATTCTGAGGTATCAATATGATCCAAATCCAGATGGTTCTTACACTTACAGGTTCTTAAATTCCAGGATAATGAAATTTACATAATTACTTTATTCTAATTTTTGTTATAGTTACGAAACTGGTAATGGAATTTCTGCACAGGAACAAGGATTTGTAAAGAATCTAGGAAGTGTTAACGAAGCTCAAGTCAAACAGGGAGGTTTTAGCTATACAGGTCCGGATGGAGTAGTTTACTCCACAAGATACATAGCAGATGAGAATGGTTACAGACCAGAAGGAGCTCATCTGCCAAAACAACCTGCAATTCCCGGTGAAATTCAAAGGTCTTTAGCTTTTAATTCAGCATTTCCACGTTATGATGGCCGCTATTACGGAAAATAAACTAGGAATTTTACTTTTCAAGCCAGTATTTGTAGACTGCTTTAGTTAAAACGACATTGTATACATTGTACATAAAAATAGAGTTTTATTTTATTTTTTTACCTAGTATACGATTGATGATGTCCAGTTTTTCTTTAATCATTAAGCATATCTATAGAGCGTTTAATTATACTAATGTATATTGTACCATAATAATAATGTAATTGTAAGGGCTTTTTTTCAATATAAATAATGTGCAATTTTTTAATCTTTTTTTTATTTTGGAAATTTTCACGGTAGTGGACTTATAATTTTTGATAATACTTTGAAATTTGTTAAAATTATTAGTGGAGAAATTGATAATAGTTGAAATGGCACCAAGAGATCAAACACAGAATTTTCGCCATAATTATAAATACTGTACTGGTAAATAGTGTATAGTTGGATATATTTATTTTAAGAATTAGACCATGATACGGAAATATAGTTATCTGCAATCATTATTTTTACATTTTATCATTATTTCATCATTATTAACTATAAGTAATAAATATCAATGTGTGAAATTATGTTGTGAGATAATTTTTTAATTATTTGAGATTTGTTGCTTTGGTCTTAATTTTTTTTAAATTAAGTAAGTTCACTTGTGACGTACTCATGCTTCTGATACAACGAATGGATATTTTGGCGGACAAAATCAATATCATGTTAAATGTAAAGTCTTAGGAAGTTTTGTATTTTATACTAGATATTAAATTGAAATTAAGCCAAATAGTATGAGTTTGTATAGTAGGATCATGATTAAGAAAATTGTATTTAGATATCTTTTTTACGATGGATGCAGCTGAAATAGCTTCCTAAGCACTATTGTTTGTCAAGACTACTATTGAAGCTGTGCTGTGCAACTTGTATGTATAAATGTATTTCTATAACTTTGTTACGCTGATACTTGCGTTCTAGAGATCACGGTTTAGAAATGCATTAATTTTTATTTTACATTATAAAGTTTGTTAATGTATGTGTGTGAAGCGAACAATATCACGGTGCACGAAAAAGAAAACGACGACAAAAAAGATGTATTTTAAGATGTACGAGTATAAACAAGTTTGCTTCTCACATATGGTTGTCTGATTATTGGAAACTATCAGTAACAGCTTCTTGTGATAAACGTAAAGGTAACTTAAGAGGAGCAATTTAAAAGTAGATAATAGTCATATTGTCGAAGCTAATGATTATTTCTTTTAGTTTTTCCTTTGGTACACAGAGAAAGATGCAGTATACTTTTTTCGTACACTGTTGTTGAAGTATAGTCGTGTCAATTTGATGTTTTATTATTATTTGTGATAATTATCAAAATTCTTGTTTGGCAAAATAAAACAATGTTATAGTCATAATAATCGTATAAACAAACTCAGAAATTTTGGATAGAGTTCATAGTAGCCGAAACATTTTCTACTCAAAACTCGACCTTTTCACAAAATTTGTTAGATAAAATCTCACAGTTATTTCGACAAGAACCACTTGTCATTTTCAAAGATATACAAACAAATATATATATAAAGATTTTGTTCAATAAATTTTATGAAACACTCAAGTTTTCAGTTTACATCAATCATCAGAAATTATTTTCCATAGATTTACACTTGTAACATTCTGATCTCTCTAGTTCTAATCCATAGAAAATCAAATTCTCGATATGTTACGTATAGCCAGTGTATTTCCACTATGCTACAGTGCAACCAAGTACAATTGAGACCCGGTACATTCGGAGACAAAAGTTTCGTGGCGTAAAATCTGAATTTCTTCTAACCTAAATAGCAAAACACAGACAAATGAGCAATAAACAAACGGAACGGGTCTGTACTTGATGGTCAAATGTGAATATATGTATATATCTCTCAAATCTATTTGGTCGCACTATATCTAACCAAACGACTATGGTGTTGGTGTGTACTGAACGTTTCAAGAAGATGAAAGCGATTCTCTAAGATTGGAGGAAGAGTACTTAATATTTTGTTCGTTTGTAGCAGTGAGGTGAAACACGTTCATATGCATGTCAGTACACTAAGCATAAATACATCGAACTTTTTAATTTTGATTGCACTAAATTAGTATAGAAGCAACAATAAATATAATGACTAAAGGACTGTTGAAAAATCACACAATAGTGATAAATCTTGCGAAATGTGTCTTTTTATTAAACAAATTGTGCATATTGTTTTCACAAAATTGCATAATATACTCACAAATTATTATACAAAATCACTTAACACAAAGGAAAATTGAGGACATATCAAAGTTTTTCATAAATAGAGTTATTTCTTTCTTTTATCCTGACGGGATCCCATTTACCCTGATATGGTGTAGCCAATTCTGCAATATCTTGATGGAATCTCAGTTCTCCTAAATGAGCAGGAAAGAAATGTGACTGAAAAAAAAAAGAATTTTGAGCGATATTTTAATAGTTTTTTATAGTTCTTTTAACACGAAAGATAGCTATGATATCTTGGTAGTTTGATTTTACAGAAATTGCAAAGATTTTTAAAAGAAGTTCATGTTGCCAGTTCTAAAGCAAAGTACGTGTTCCTGTTCCTATGTTTTGAATTCCAGAAGGAATGTGTGACTACAGTCTTGTGTATGCATATATATTCACAAAGGATGTTCTGCTCGTTCGGAATATGGTTTAACTACTTTTACTAACTCCCCAATATCCAAAATCCTTGTTCTTGGATTGGAGTGAGCATTAGCAAAAACATGCAGTTGACAAACATGCTGTCTGTTATGCTGACTTAATTTCCAGTAAGTATTCTATTATATTGACACATCGAAAAAAATCATAATTAAAGTAGGCTATGTGAATGGATTGTTACTTTAGCCACTTTCACATAATGACATTTATTCTTTGACATTTAATTTGAGGTTATAAAGGTTATAAACTAAAGTTACAATAAAATGTCAAGTAATAAATATCATTATGTGATAGTGGCTAAAGCAACGATCAAAAACATTTACATAGTCTACCCTAATTATGTTTTTTGACACATCGAAAAAAATCATAATTAGAGTAGGCTATGGGAATGGATTGTTACTTTAGCCACTTTCACATAATGACATTTATTCTTTGACATTTAATTTGAGGTTATAAAGGTTATAAACTAAAGTTACAATAAAATGTCAAGTAATAAGTGTCATTATGTGATAGTGGCTAAAGCAACGATCAAAAACATTTACATAGCCTACCCTAATTATGTTTTTTTTCGATGGCACGTTTTCTAGGATACTGTCTCTGTGGCAATTTTGATCTAATTAGTTTTATAGAAACATGCTGTTTCCAAGACCTCCCTCAATTGGAAATTATTGTAATATGATTTTGATAACCAAATACTGTTTATGTGAATGTTACCTTTTAAATGTTGTAGATCGTACCATAATGTATAAAACTTATTACATCAGCAATAAATCCAATACAGGTTGTTCTAAGTTAAGTGCGCACCATTGCTAACTTCGTTATTATTGCAGCTACGAAGTCGGTTAAATTAACAAACTAGTAGTATTTTTCCTGCTTATTACAATGGTAACAACAGAAAAATAATTGAATTTCAACTATTTTAGATATTTAAGAAAATATTTTTTTTATGGAACACCCTGTATATTTTATTGCAGTTGGATTAAAAATTTAATTGTGAACAAAAAAGTTTTAGTGCAACATTACGAAAACATTAAAAATAAAGAAGTTATTATGACATTTTTTATTAACTCAGTACCTTACATAGTTTGTAAAATCAAATCAATATAACTATGAAAATAAAGTTATAAGTTTGTACTATAATAATTATAGTAATTGTTCAAAAACATTGCCTTCTTGCTGAACACACATAAAGATCATTCTATAAACGCTGCGAGTTGCCTTTAAAATAATTATGTATTACTTTGTAGTTGATTTAGCGTTTCATATCGTGCCTTGTAGACTTCATTTTTCACGTGCCTCCATAAAAAGAAGTCCAACGGTGTCATGTCTGGTGACAGTGGAGGCCATCGAACTGGTCCGTTTGTACCTATCCAACGATTTTCAAATAATCTGTCCAATAACCGCTGTGTACCATGATAATTATGGTCTGGGGCACCATCCTATTGGAAATGGACAAGTAATCGGTCTAACAAGTTTAAATCATCCAGAAAATTTTCTAATATTTCCGATATAAATTCAACATAACGCTGTCCTGTTAAAGATCCATGATAAAAAACGGCCTACAATTTTAGACCCGATAACCACACAACGCTTACACTAAAACGATTTTGTGGATTATTAGGATGAACAAGTAAAGGATTTGTATTACTCAATCAATGAGAAAATTCCAATCGTCTTTCGAAATCACCAGCGTGTAAATTTTGCACTGGTTGATATCTATAAGGGACAAATTTATGCTTTTTTAAAGTTTTGTGGATGGTGTTTAGAGAGAAACCAGCATCTCTTGATAAATCTCGAGTGGAATTGTTTGGATGTGTTGGAAAATAAGCTAAAATAGTTATTTCGGTTTCTTCGTCGATTATAAATTGCTTTATACGTCTTTTTTTTCTTGAAGACCTCCTCATTTCTTCTAAATTTTCTGTAAAGTTTCAAAAAATATCGTTGGTTCGGAATGTTGCGTCCAGGATATAGTAGTAGTAGATTATGTACGCTTCCACCATATCACATTTTTCTAAATGAGTAAACACCATCTTTATATTTGAAATAGCCATTAATAACGCTTACGCACAGTCACAATTTCAGAACATTTATTGCTACTACTGACAGGTGATACATAAACAAACCCAAGAGTTATTTCATAGCTAGGTTGATTTATTTTTTTAAATTAAGGTGCTGAAGTAATACATATAAAATGTCATAATAATCTCCTTATTTTTAATTTTTTCATAATATTGTATTAAAACTTTTTTGTTCACAATTAAATTTACAATCAAACTGCAGTAAAATATACAGGATGTTCCATTAAAAAAATATATTTTTTTGAATATCTAAAAGAGTTGAAATTCAATTATTTTTCTATTGTTACCATTGTAATCAGCAGGATAAATACTACTAGTTTGCTAATTTAACCGAGTTCGTAGCTCCAATAATAACGAAGTTAGCAATGGTGCGCACTTAACACTTACTTAGAACAATCTGTATATCTATGGAGATTTAATGTAACACATTTTAAATTTAGATGTTTAACAATTTGATAAAAATTGGTTACTAATAAATTTAATATTATGTTCGTATCATTTTTATAAAACACCTTTTCTTAGTAATGTGGTCAATATTTTTTTAAGTTTTTGATTGTATGTGTATTTTATAGAATTTTTGAATGTGAAGTTACTGTAAATATCGTAATTTAAACTGAGAAATATACAACCAACATTACAGATAAAACTACGTTCCTTTCATGTCGATATAAAACGGTTTAACCATAAATAATTGTACTATACCGCAAATTAAAAGTACGTAATTGAAAATAACACGAGGCATAAGTGCATATTGCGAGTATTTTAACATTTACGGCTCATACATATTTCGAACAAAGTTGTTATTTGTATAACAGTTTATGGCACACGCATTCAATTATAGCTAACTTGTTGAATCCAGGCAATACGCTCTAAATATCGTATCGATCGAAATCTTCGAAACGTTTTCACCTTATTTTCAAAGAATGAGTTACGATCATCTTTATTGAAAGTCCAAGGATGAGCTATAATATCAATAATTTATATATGGCGAGTGCTAACCAGGATACTACAACAAAGTTAATCTACATACGTGTCTAGGTCATTATGGCATAAATACTTTATTTTGCATTAATTCATTAAATATTTTTCTAAAGAAAACAATTAAAGCTATCCATTTGTAAATAGATAAAGAAAACAACCCAGGTTAAATTCCATTGATCGGCTTCTCAATTACATGAAAAATGGAGTGAATAATGGTTTGGATTGTGTAGCGAAAGGTGTATCTATTTTTATTGTCACTATAAAAATTAGTGACCAAACTTGTTTAATTGACTATTTTCTATAGTGTTATTGCTTTTTCTGAGTTTAATTGTAAATTATTGTTTGTGTATTAGAGTTTTGTTAACTGTTATGTCACTTCTTGTATATTTCATGCAATCCATCTTACAGGAATATTTGGTATATACATATGTATTTTGGTAACTCTTATATTTTAAGTGCAACAGTGTTATTAATATTTGTTTTGGTAACCATTTCATTGTTATTAATGTTGCTTGTAGCTTTTTTCATAGTTTGATAAATTCACCTTTATCTAAATCTACATTTAAGACTATTAAATTGTTTGTCTAAAGTGTAAATAAAAAAATTGTGGATTTTTTTAATAAATGCCTAGCAACGATGTCAGATGTGATTTAATCAATAAAATTAGCTAAGAAATGTGTAGTAGGAAAAACATCTAAAACCTTGCAATAAAATAATTAGAGAGAGATAGAGGTGGATTGTTTTACTTAAATAATGAAATATATTACGATTGAGTGATTTTATTTCTTACTAATTCATCAAACCAGCTAATCAATTAGCTCATTGATGATAGACTCGGGTCATAATATAAATATTATACAGGATAACAACTTGAACTACGAAATCCAATTGATACGAGAAGGTAGTGAGAAGTATTAAATTTTACTATTGTCAACTTTTTATATGACAGGAATGTTGGTGGTTATGTCAAATATTTTACCGAACCATCAAACTTTATCCTAATGGAATACACAATTAATGAAAAAGTGCAAATTATACAGTGGTTTTATAATTTGTCATAGTATTTGTCATCCACTGACATTCCTGTCATACAAACAGTTGACAATACTAAAATGGATACATTTAATTTTACCCCCACTACCTTCTCTATCAATAGGCTTTCATAGTTCAAGTTGTTATCTTGTATATGTACTGGGTGGTCAACTAAGAATGGCGCTCGGCCATGTCTCAGGAACGATTTGTAATACAGCTTCGGGAAAAAATATCACTGAGCAAGGTAGCCCCGAGAAACATCTGGAAATTATTTAGGGGAAGTCTAGGATGACCACTAGATGGCGTAACTGTACACCGTAGGTTTTAATTCTTATTTTATACAAAATTTACCAACTTAAGTCTATCACAAATATGAAAATCGGAATCTTCACAAAATTCTGCATATTTCACATTGGACAATTTTTTTTTTATTTTGCCAAATAAGGAGAGCGGTGGAGGGGAAACCTTGTTTTGAAGGAACGCTTATAACACTGGTTCTGTTGAAACGAATTTTGCAAACTTAGTCGCGTTGCAAAGGGCATTACACCTCCAATCTAATGCTTACAAATTCAAACCAATCTATTAAGTAATGTGCGTGCTAGAGGGCGCTGTTTAAACTTTTTTAGAAATTTTGCTTTTTATCGAAAATATTAAATGGGAACATACATTTTCGACTACAGATTAAAAAGGTAAGCAAAATTACCAACAAATCAGTGAAAAACGGATATTGTTATTTTTTACCTATCCGAAGATATTTGAGAAACGTGTATCTATTTCGTCTATAAATTTAAATTATTCTGCTTCCGCTAACGAAACTTAACAAATTTGGTCTTACTAGAAAGGATTTTCCTTAGCTTACATTTAGTGATTCAAACTGTTATTTTGCCCATCACCGTTGGAGAGTGTAAAAGAAATTTACATACGTAAATTTTGTGATTTTTGAAAATTGAATTGAACTGATAACGCCAGAAAGTATGCCAGTAAACTGAAGGAATTAGTAACTGTTTAATGTTCCTGAAGCAAGTGTTCATTGAATTCTCGGCAGCAATTCGATCAACCCCGTCCCAGAAAGGCTGCAACGGCCGTCCAATCAACGAACTGATAA
>CM043017.1:125762407-125826110 GCA_023690525.1 Holotrichia oblita | reverse complement strand
AAAAAGATTTTTTTTTATTTACACTGAACAGATAATATAAAATTTTATTTTAGGCCATTAATTTTACAAAGAGCTGCACAAACTGCTGACTGCATAAGTAAAAGCGATATCGTAGATAAAAAGATGCGCAGCTCTAATAATTGGTCACTCTTGGAAGTTCAAGCAATACATTCGTCTGTCCTTCCCGGTCATTACATGGAAGGTTATATAAAAGGTCAAATTAACTTCCCTTCTTGGTTGGGCAAGAATTCAAAGAAAAATAAATTTAAAAGATTGATTAGTGAGTTGCAGGCTCACATGAGAATTAGGTAAGAGATAAATTTGTTTGTCTTTAATTCTTTAAATTATAAATATTTTTAGTACATCGGGAAGTCGAAAATCTGTTAATTTAGATTATATTTATCACTTGAGAAATGCCATAATTAAACCGTTAGCGAATGATGGAGTAGGTGGTATTGAAAAAGCGATGGAGGTAATGCATTCTTATAATTTATTAAGGGAAGATTTAGATAGTATCATGGAAGTGTCGCACTGGAGTAGACAAAAAGATCCAATGGCTATGGTTGATAGTAAGGTAAAGACAGACTATACAAATCATTTCGACTGTTTAGTACTAAAATACAAACACTATTTAGGTAAAAGCGGCATTTACAAGGGCATACAACAAAGACAACGCAAAATTGCCATATTCAGTATCCTCAGCTGCTATTCGGAAAAAAACTCATATTGCTACAGACGATAACCCGTATGAAGATGAAGAAATTGATTCATCTCCTGAAGATGATGATGACGTTACGAAAGACGCTATGATAAAAGTAAAACTAGGTAGAATGAAATTTTTTAATACATTTAATCCCAAAAATATCTGTTTTAGGCGAAGAAAAACCAACTAAAGCAAAAGTTGATAAACCTGAAGCTGGCACCTCCAAAAAAGGTAGTAGTGGAAGTAAAGGAAAAGGTAGCAGAAAGAAATGAATGCTTGATATTTTTACCCATATATACTGTAAAAAAATATTTTTATCTATATGTCGTGCCCGTATTATAAATAAAATGTTTTTTGTTTTGCTAGTAGAGAATTATTGATTAAACTTTATTATTGATAAAACACTGCACAACATCTTTGCAGGTATCCTATCTGTTACAATTTCACCTAACACATTTCTTATAAAATATAGGTAATATCTTAAAACGAGAAGCTGTAAAATAAAATCTACAAAATGGGTAATACGGAGAGCAATGTTACAAGTGGTGTTAAAAAACAAGCAGGTGCGTCTATGCTGGCTATTTACAAGTTATGTGATTTGAAAGGTAGGTAAAAGTATACGATTATTATTTATAGTTTATAATTTCAAAAATAGTCAAGTTAAGGATTCATAAATAAAAATGTGCTTCACAATTTTTTTTGCGCTATTTGTATTTTTGGTTGTACTTTTCTCGTAGAAAAATTTGAGTACAGTTAATTAACAAATATTAATTGCTAACTTTCTAATTACTTTACAATTTCTGTTTAATTAAAATATTATTTATGTGATTGAAGCGAGTTCCGAGTCGCAAAATCATAATTCTGTTGTACTTTATATCATGAAGACATGAATTAACTATGTGTGATCACCGCTTTATCGCTTTCTGGCCATTTCAACATAACATCCGTAACGTTCATAACGTTATTTTTCATTTCTTATCGGTATAGGTATAATCATGATAGGAAATTAAACTAATTGCAATTATTCTTTCAAATGCTAAATTCCATGTAACATATTGTTAAACCTTGAAATAACTGTATTAGTAATCGCGTTAATAGTTTTTCCAACAGTAGGTACCTATACAAAATTTTGCTCTTCGCATGGACTTTTGTAAGTTGGGTCAAATTTTATCAAAAAAAAATGATTGCTATCCTATTTCTTCCATTTATGTTAATCTATTAAAAATAGATATATTAAATCTATTTTTGTATAAATTGAAACAAATAACTCAATTGTTTTTTAACCGAAACCATTTTTTTAATACACATGTATAATATAATTAAAAAAGGCGAAAAAAATTATAATGTTGCAAAAAACCAGTGGTCACTCAAATATTAACAAAAAATAAAAATAAATATTTGAATAATTACTATACTGACCCGAAAAATTTTGACATTTGAACCTCACGTCTAAAGACCGCAAGAATTGGTTCGATTCCAGCGGCAGTACATCGGCAGCGTTAACAACGCGCGGCTATCGTACAAGTATGTATGTAGTAAAATATGTAGTTTGTGATCGTACGGTATTGTTGCATGATCATGCATTGCAAGTACGCGTACCTATAATTCGGTTGCAACGCATTTAAAATGTCGAAAGTTCGTGAAAATGCTTCAACGTGTTTGTTTATCTTAATAACGCTCATTTTTATTTCGGTAAAGCCGATGTAGTTACGCCCCTGCTACCGGACCACACTTGCGGTCTTCACTCATATCTCTTACAACAGACTGATATGCAGTAAAAATGTAGATCCGGCGTCGGTCATCGGTTTAATCACAGACAAAATTAACCTTTGTCGCACTTTTCTAAAGTAACTTGAAAACTATAACAGAATAGTGCTCTCACGGACTAATTGTAGAAAATGTCATTCTCCATAAGAAAGGTCTTAAAAAGGAAAGATAGAAACTAGCTTAATTTTTGGAGTATATTGACGATACGGTTACAAGTGGGGTATGCGGAAACTATGAATAGGTAACACGAAGTTCGGGGGGGTTCGAACCCGGTACTGCCGGACTACGAGGCAAGTGTGCAAGCCACTAGGCCACGAGCCCGACAAATGGACAGATGGAGAATGTAAGAGTAGAAGTCCAATACTATCATTTGACCCAGTTTATTCAACTGTTTATTTTACTTCTATGCAGATGCTTGCTTTAGAATAATCTATCTCTTTCTTCAAATCTAGATTTTGAAAAATAGGAATTGAACAAAAAAAAACAAAGAAAAGTACATAGCTTCAGAAAGCAATTTTGTACTCCTCATTATATACTATATACCTAAGACATGAAAAATTTGCATTTTTTAGTTTATAAATCGATAAAAAAGTTATTTAAAGTCAGGTATTTTATTTAAAATTTAAAATGAAATTACAGGCGAACATTAGGCAACGATGTGAATTTGACATGAAATTTATTATTTCTGTAAATATATATTTGGAGTGTTTTGTACTTCACATGTGTTGCTGTATGTTGCATTTGTTTTTTAGTTTATTATATATAATATGCAAGTTATTTGTATACATATATATTATCATCTATGTATATAATATAAATTGATTTAATATAAACACACCACGGCCTTAGCCCTAGGGTAACAACTGATGAATGGCAGTTGCAGTCCTTCCTTAAGTCTCCTATACATGTTGGCCGAGAGTAGGCCAACGCAAGCGCCGGCAAATAGGTACACGGCAAGTGCGAATGTCCACACGTTCGACAAGTTCGTCGAACGCCAATGCAAGCGGCCAATGTAAACGAGTGTTCGTAGAGTTGTCCACACGTTGGCCACTGTCAGTGTTCATTGTGCACTGAGAGACTATGGACGTCGACATTGAAGTAGCAGAATACCTACTCCAAAAAATTAAAAATATCTTCATTTGTTGTGAGCGACATTATGAAATTATACACATCTGACAGCAATGATGTCAACCGTGGAATGGCGGGCAGACAAACGTGTGGACGCTATTGGCCGAGCGCAGACGAGTGATTGATTTGTGCATAAAAACCGACACCGGTCCGAAGTGAGGCAAGTGATCACGAGCGACGGCGAGCAAGGACAAGTGACGACAAATGAGCTCTACACATGTTAGCGCTTGGCTTCATTCGGCCAACTAGGCGAGCGACACCGAGCGATTGCAAGGCAAGGCAAATAGGCTATCTACACGTTGGCGTTGGCCATCGCTCAGCAACGCTCGGCCAACATGTATAGGCGCCTTTACATGGTTACAGTATAAAAACTAAAACATGCCTATATATGTATGTGCTCATGGTATATTGTTGGAAATCACTCTGCGAACGAATGCAATTAAAATAGATCAAGCATCTAGAAGCGCTGTTGCCCTTTAGTAGGCAACAACATACTATGATTTTGGTTTTTATATTGTGACGTTTTCACGTAATTACAGTATGAAACAGAATGGAGCGCTGTTGCCAAATATAGCAAAAAAGGAATTTCTATTTTAACTACTGCAGCTTTATGGCTGTTTTTCAGTGCTTTGCTGCTTACAGCATGATACACCACATTTTCGAAAAATGCAATTTCATACACATTTCTAATTGTCTGTGGAACATCTCTCAGATACGATTCAATCCATCAATCTCTCTTAATTATAATAGTTTAACTATGTCTCCATTTCATTTTTTCCCGTAATAACGTGTCGTATAGTGTTCATAATCCTGCCTCTGTCCATAGCATTATAAAAATTTATTGGATATGTTTTGATATTCGTGCTCTCTAACTTCAAATATCACCATACCGCAAAATATTAGGTTGAGCAGTAAGTGAGGGATTGGTCGAAATTAGTCGTGTTCAATCTACAACAGCGTGGCTACTGTCATCTCCTTTTATCAATTGTTTTTGATTTTTTTTTAATCTTGTATCCAAATTTCAACAAAAAATACCATTTGAAAGAAATCTCCCGTCATTCTCCATCAACCGTATAGCCTTGATCGCCTTTTATGCCGTCAACCAATAAAAAAGCAAAACTAAAATGACCGTCGCAAAAGGTCGTACTATGAAAACCCATTCTAACATGCGATATTGTAAATTCAAATTGCACACAATTCATTTGTTATATAGTATGTCTCACTTTTTATTTTTACCCGCGTAAACCGGGCTCCTGGAATTGAATAGATTGGTTTAACAGCTTCTTGTTGGCGCGATAGAAATATATTTAAAAACGCAGACATTTTACTGATAAAAGTTTAAAAAAAATTATAATTATTGCTTATAATTTTATTTCAGGTGGAGGATTATTAGTTGAATTAATGAAAAGAGCTGCTCAAAATAAACAATACGCTGAAATTGATCATGCAATTAAATCCAAAGTGAGTTTCCAAATCGCTACAGTCTGTTTAATAATTAATTTTATCTACTATCCTTGCAGATTGAACCCTTTTTATATAATAAAGGACAAGGAATGTATATTCCAATTTCACAATTAGTTTTATTACGAAATAAAGATCGGCCTAGACACAAATGGGTAGGTAAAGTCTTACGGGATTACTTTCATTTCATATTAATAAAAAAAATAAAATTCAGTTACCACAATTGAAAGTGATGGAAAACCCAGAGGATTTCGAAATAGACGATGAAAATATTAATGTATCAGAGGAAGAATATCAAAGAAGTAATTGGTACAAAATACGAGTCCCACCCTGTAACAGTTGGCCCACTGTAAAAGTTTTTTTTGAAAGTAACAATATAACTTGCACTTCAAACAATTTTATTTATTATTAATTAAAATAAATACCTACAAAGTGATTAAAATCGATAACGCACTCAAAGTAAAGACAAATCTGAAATATAATATGAACTGGTACCAGAATATTCCCGGATCAGTTCTAGTATAGTTTTTTGCATTAATGGGCTCCTATCTCTTTTAAAGTAGGTACATACCCTGCAACGAATCCGGCATTTTTCTAGCACCGGCTGTGGTTTTTCTGAATGTCTTTTAGTGTTAAAACAGTGTCCTTTTATATGAATTTCATTTTCAGAGACAAAATAAAATCACAGTGGGCTAAATCTGACGAATATAGAGAACGTGGTGTGATGGTTACCTTGTTTTTGGTCGAATACTGTTTTTATGGGTGCGTGAGTAGGTGCATTGTCGTGATGCAATAGCTAGTTTTTGTTTGTCCACAATGTGAGCCTTTTTCAACGCACATTAGCTCTCACTCACTTCAAAACGTTACGGTAACACTGGCACGAACTTGCGGTGAACATCAATGCCGTCGATGTTTTGTTTGTTGCACTTACTGTGACCTGCCGTACTTTTTTCGGTCCAGTGATACAGGACTTTTCCACTGTGACAACTGCTGCTTAGTTTCTGGATCACAACCATACAACGAACTTTCATCATTGGTTATGAGCCTGGATATGAACCATTTCCGATGTAAAATTAACAAAGAAATTATTTTGATGTTTACTATTGCATGGATAACAGCGCCTTTATTTTTTATAACATACAAATTCTACGGGGTATACCAAATTTTGCTTCCAATTATTTGCTTTCGTCCAGGAATTGTTTCAACGAAATGTCTCCGTTACACCTTTTTCATCTCACATCAGAAAGTGTCATTGAAGAATAATCGAAACTACTTGAAACCTATCCATTTCATTGTAAAACCTATTTATGATTGGTATACTGTTGTTTTCCATCCATTCTAAGAGTGTTTGAAATGTGGCATGTGGTGCCGTTCTGTTAAACCAGAAAATCTTGTCTTGAGGACTAATATTCATTCATGGCCAATAAAGCCACTTCATATCAAATTTATATTGTATTTAGTTGTCTCTACAACTACTTTAGTAAAATGAACTTTTCTTAGAGTTTTAACCTTTCTCTTGACACAGTCGAGAAGGAATAACACGTTTTTTCCAAAAAAAAAACATTTACTATTTTCAACAATTCAGTTCAAATCCGCTTTCATTGCTCCATTTTATTGCATGCAATTGCTGAAATGACTCAAACAACAGATTTTTATTGGCGTAAGACAAGATTGTCAGTTTGAAAAAGATCTTTTTTTATTACTTATTTTATTTTCTTAAAATCAGGAAAATATCCATTCGAATTTGATTTCGTCAATGTAGGAAAATTTTATAGATGAATCAAACAACAAACATTATAACATCAAAGTTTATGTTATATGTATATTGCATATTATTAAATATGTACTTACTGTTAAATAATCCGGGATGATTTTATTACTTGGGCTAACTGAGATGGAACGGGCTTCGTGGTTATTCTGATAACATGGTTACAATTTAAGAATATTCATTACAGACCCGCATTTATACAGATTTGTTTGTTGGAGAATAAAAGAACGAGGAGCTGTAGGCGAAGCACTTCTACATTTATGTTTATTGAACGCTACATCTATTCACGCAGATATCGCGAAAAGATTGTTAAGATTTTATCCAAAATTAATTAACGATATCTATATGTCTGACGAATATTATGGTAAATAATATATATGTAGATTTGCTATTGTGTGATTGATTTTCAAGTTTTAAATTTCATCAGGAGAAAATGTATTACACATCGCTATTGTAAATGAAGATCCTTCTATGGTGAGGTTTCTTTTGGACGCTGGAGTGAACATTCAAGAGCGATGTTTTGGTAATTTCATGTGTCCTGAAGATCAGAAATCTTCAAGATCAGACTCTTTAGATCACGAATGGGTTAATGTTTATCCAATTACAAATTATGATGGGTAATCTATTTGAAATAGTATAAACAATTATATATTTACATTGCTTTTTTAAATGGTTCGTAAGGTCATATGTTATTAGAACAGGTCTTAGTCTTTTTTATTCGACTTTCTTAAAAAAAAAATTGTTGATCAGAATTTATTGGCATAAATTTTACTAGAACATCCGGTAAACAGAATAAAATCTGAAACGTTTTGAAAACGTATTTTGATTATTTTACACATACAAATATAAACCAATCAGATTCGCGTATTACTGAAGCAACTCGAAATTACAGCGATTATATAACTCATTTGAAATTTAGCCAATAGCAATTACGAATTTTACATAGTTACCATGTATTGATAAGTGAATATACTCTTGACGACATGATATACCCGTTTTGGTGTTTCGCTTCCTCCAAAAATATGACTTTTGTCATGGTAACAAGTGTTTTGAAGTTTGTTGATAAACGTCAAAAATATATTCAGCAATTTTCATAATGTCTTTTTTAACTTTTTCGACATGCAACGCTTTGGTATAAGCTCGGGGACCGAAATAGATAAAGAAATTGAAGAGTTGACACCGTAAAATATCGTTAAAACACTAGTATGTTTGGAAACAGTTCACCGAATTTTGTGAACAGCGAAATTATATAAACTTTGTGCTCAAACTTCTGACGAACAATTAGCAAGTATTTTGAATTTCGTTAGTTAATTCTTTATATAATCGTAACGAATACCACTCGAGCAAACGAAAATAATCATTATATATCCTGTTCACTCGACGTATATCCTTCGCAGAATACGTCTCGTGACTCGGAAATATAATCGATTATTTTCTATGCTCTTGTGATATTATAACTGATTATACAACTCATAATGTATTAATTCCAAGTCCGAGTCCTTCGACTCGTGTCAATTTGCCAATTAAACCACTCCAGCCCTACGGGCTGTCGTGATTTAAATGCTTGTCAAATTGACACTCGTCTTCGTCGCTATGCAACCTACAGATAATTTTTTAAGTAAATATGTCAAATGTCAAAATATAACGTCTTCTTGACGTAACATATTGCCCATGTTTGACTAATTTTCTAATATACAGTCTAAATACACTGATTGGCTATTGTATTAGTTTCGTTTAAAATTGATGTTGATTATCTACAACAGTTTCGAAGTTATGAATTTTTAGAGATACGCGGATTGTGTGTTGAGTGATAGATTTTCACATAACTCGCTGGACACAGCAGCAACCGCATATTTTTTGTAGGTAAAAAAGTATGATTTAAAACTATTGTACTAGACTACTACCCTACTACCATTCACCGACGTTTTCGATGACATGTAAAGCGTGTTTAGAAATTCTTCCTAAACATTATGCATCATTTTTATGCAAATTCTGCGCATTTCATCTCTAATGTGATATTATATTGTTATATGATGGCCACATTTACGTCTGTCGACGTGGTTGTTTACTTTAAATAACCCTATATAAATGTAGAAGTATAACATTTGTCGACTGTGTGGGTCATTCTATCGGTTCTTCCTTACCAATCTACCTCCTAGGAAAGTATACGTCGACCAGAATCCCGTGGTAGTTGCGCTTAAGTCAGACAGGTGCCGAGACCGCTCATTCGCGCTTGTTATATCGTCGTATACGCTCCATCTATATGCGCATAACGCGTCGTAAGTGCCACGGCATTCTGGCCGACCAATAGTTGTCAAAAGAATGTCAGACCACGCATAGTGTAGCGCGCTCCATTTTGCTAAAACCATATGATATTTGGCAAACCAGGATTATTTTTGTTAAAAGCGCTGGAACAAGGTCAGTTTGCAGATGTGTTGTTGCTAATAGAGCAGCATTATGAAGAGCAACAGCATCTTGATTGAGACCCCGACATTTTTAATTTTTTTTTCATTTGACGTTTGTACAAGTAACAAGATACATACCCACTGGTAGGTAATCATTAGCTTACGATCTATCAGATAGTAATCGTTTTAATTATTTATTAAAATAGGGCAGTCGAACCTAAAATGATGTATATAAATAATGACCTGCATGGATAATAACCAGTACGAATAATGACCAGTATGGACAATGACCAGTATGAATAACGGCCAGTATGAATAACGACCAGTATGAATAATGACCAGTATGATTAATGCCCAGTGTAAATAATAATCTGTATAAATAATAACAAAAATGACAAATGTCACTACATTTTGACACTTGATGACGTCACTCATTAATTGAAAGCATAAAAATAGTATAATTTTACTACAGGGTGTTCCATTTAGATAAGATGAGAAAATAATGCATTTGTGTTTTGAATCGCCCTGTACACAGTTTTCGCAATATTGGCAAAATATAACTTTGCTATAAAACTGTAACAATATAAAAAAGTTATTGCAGAGATGAGAGCTTATATCGAAGGATTGAGGAAGATATGCTAAATCTAAATTTGAAATAATATATAGTGTGTCCCGTTTAAGAAAATGTATGTTTGGGTCACCCTAGCTATATGAAACACCCTGTATATATGAAATAATTTTAAAATATTGAGCTTTGACGCACTAATGCCTCACCCAGTATATGCATTTGTATATTGCAATGTTATTGTGAGAGCGACAAACTCCGGTTACACTCAGCAGGTAGTAAGCTGGCTTTGCTGCTCTTTGGAATAAAGTATTGAGCGCAAGGTATTTCTCTATCTAGTCCTGTCCAGATACCTTTGAAGGTCACTGTACTATCCACCACTAAAAAAATATAATCTTTTCTGCTAATTAGTAACAGATCGAGAACTACCATTCAACTTCTTCAGAAACCAGAAAAGGCTAAGAACTATTAAGTTTATTTATTACAAATCTAGTTTTGAAAAATATAATGCTATATAGTCAGTTCCTACCTTAATAACCTTATGATCCATTTAAACTTATTCACATTTTTTCCTTTTTTTACTGAATAGTATGTGTCAAGAAATTAAGTAACATCTTTTATTTTCAGTTATGTCTATTGGGGAGAATATCCTTTATCATTTGCAGCTTGCTTGGGGCAAGAAGAATGTTATCGGTTAATGTTATCTCGTGGTGCCGATCCTGATGCTCAAGATACAAATGGAAACACAGTGTTGCATTTGCTGGTCATTTACCAAAAAATTGTTATAATGATATTACTTTGAGATATTTTTAGATGATTTGTATAAATTTCAGGAAGCATTCGATATGGCATATGAAGTTGGTGCAAGCTTGGATATCAGAAATGTAATGAGTTTGACTCCAGTAACTTTAGCAGCAAGTTTAGCAAGAGTTGACATGTTTTTCCACATTCTAAACATTGAGAGAGAAATTTATTGGCAAATTGGTATGATACAATATTTAATGTTTTATTTAAGTTTATTGAAATTTTAACATAGGGAGTATTACATGTGCTGCTTATCCTCTATCTCAAATTGATACTATTGATATCAAAACGGGGCAAATAAGTAAAACATCAGTTTTGAATTCTGTGGTTTTCGGTGTAAGAAGGACATAGTGTACACCAGCCCATTTATACTAAAAACGTTATCTTTAGGATAAAGATGAACATCTAGAATTGATGGATGGTGTAGTTATTGATTTATTAAACGCCAAATGGAATACCTTTGTCAAGAAGAAGTTTTACAGACAATTTTTTACATTTGCATTTTATTTTATCATATCTCTAATTTGTTTTACATTGAGACCAGGGCCACCGATCAATGCAGTTCTGGCTAATGGTACTAATACGACCAATACAACCACAAAAGGTTCAAATATCACAGATTCTCTCAATCTTACGCTTACTTTCAACGATACTGCAAAGAATGAAAGTATTTCTTCACTGACCACATTGTTATTAAGTAAGATTTATTGAGCATTGCTTTGATATAGTACCAATTATTTTTTGTGGCTAACTGTAGATTTCACCATACCCACCGAAGAGACAATGGTTGAAGAATGGTGGTACAATTTGACAGAGAAATGCAGATTAATGCGCATGAACGATATGCAATCGAAAATTAGAATAGCTGCAGAAGTTGCTATGTTTTTTGGAGCATTTTTGTATCTAGCAGCTGCTGTGAGAGAAGCAAAATTTTTAGGAATGCGAATGTTTTACGAGAATTTGGTATGCTAGATGAGTATAGTTAAATTTGCTTGGAGATAATTATGTATGTGGTTTTATAGATGACAGCACCATCAAGGGTCATGTTCCTATTCTCCTGCATACTTATGTTGAATCTACCTCCATTACGCTTATCATGCAATGATGAGATTGAAGATATTGTTGCTGTGGTTATCATGTTAACAACAGCTCCGTATTTTCTTTTCTTTTGCCGGTATTTAATGAAGTCAGTAATGAAACTTCCATTGCAAAATTCTATACTTGCAGAGGCTTCAAAACTGTTGGACCTTTCGTTGTAATGATATATAGAATGGTCATGGGAGATTTATTGAGATTTGCTTCTATTTATTTGGTGTTCGTGATGGGATTTTCTCAAGGTACTAAATAAGCATACTATTGAAACTTTTTGCAGCCTTATTTTAATTTCAGCTTATTATATAATTTTTTTATCATTTGATAATCCTTTAACACCAGAGGATGTTGATGATTCAGCAACAAATCCAATGGCAACTCCGATGGAATCTATTATGGCAATGTTCCTAATGTCACTGACGAATTTTGGTGATTATTATTCGGCTTTCTCGAAAACTAAACACGAGTATGTCGCAAAAGTATGATCACTAACTTCATTATCTAGTCGTTTTTGCTGAATTTATAATTTTAGTTTCTTTTCGTTGTATATATGGCTATTGTTGCAATTCTTTTGATAAACATGTTGATTGCCATGATGGGTAATACGTATCAGAAAATCGCTGAAACAAGGAATGAATGGCAAAGACAGGTATTTCTAGAACATCTTGTTGATAAGACAACCGTTTCAATTCAAAGACATCGAGTTTAACGATTTTTTTGATATGCACATTTGCATTTGCAAAAATTGGTGTTTCATTATTAATGTTTTATAATACATGTTACGGAAGACGAACACCAGACACGCGACTATGTTTTGACTAGACTTGGTAAATGAGCAAGAAACAATGCTAATAAATATGAATCAGATAAGCAATGTTTTATTACAAAAAGCATTCACTCCCTCGAGGCTAGATACTTTCTGATAGTCCGCTAGAACTTATCGATCTCCTGTACTTATTGCTTGCTGACTAATTAGTGTTACACCAGCAGTACATTTATTTGAAAATTTTAAAAGTCTAAATCTATCGCCACTACTAGTCAATTAATTTTAATGAAGTACCGTTTACTTTTCCTGGAAAAAAAATTATTATAGATATATACAGAGTGGCACTTAACTATGGAATCAACACTCTATTTTTTAAATGGCTAACAGACATAAATATTAGATCTAAATTATTTTTTTTTCTCATATTATAGAATAACAAAAGAAAATCCTATAGGTAAATAGCTGCAGCGGCTGAGTATTGTCAGGGTTTCAATTCTCCGGAGAAACGGTGACATTTTTCGAAGAATTGAAATTCGGATCGACTTACCATTCGCTGTTGGGAGCAAAGTGGCTGTCACAAAGCCATTTCAACAGAATTATACATACACAAAAACGATACCGCGACAGTTACATTGATATACAGCTTACGAAGTTACTGCAACTAAGTACCCACCACGCATAAAAAAATAACCAATGCCAAAATTTATCCTCAACTTCAAAGTGTAATGCTAAAGAAACTCTAGCTCATAATGTTTTCCACATAATCGTAAGTACCTGCAATAATCCAATTTATGAAATTCAATAAATTGATATCCTTAACCCTTAATTGATCCAGTGGGGTATAGACGGACCCCAAACAGCACAATTTTTTAAATTATTTATCCTCTATATAACAGATGGCGGTGTGAATTTCTGTATTTCTCGGTCAAATAGCGATCTATCTGTTGGTGTATGTAAACTGTGAAGAAAAGTTATAAAAAAATAAATGGTCTTCAGAGACCCCACCAGACCATTGACGTAAGTTAATTTTCGCACATTATATCAAGTTTTATTTACAGAAATATATGAAATGTGAGGTTATATACACACATTTTTTACAGAATGGCTTCAACTTCAAAGCGGTTCTTGACAGATGCTGAGTTGGAAAGCATTTTAGAAGATCCAGCATTTTATGAGTCTGAACAAGAAAGCGATGCTGATAGTGATACATTTGTTCAAAGTGATCATGAATCAACATCAGAAGCTTCAATACAAAGCAGTACTAGTTCAGAATCGGATGACGAAGATAACGATGATAAATTTTATTTTGGAAACAGACGATGCTACAAGTGGTCAAAAGAGTGTCCCAAAACGACTCGGACACGTATGCACAATTTAGTCATCTGTTTTCCAGGCACTAAAAATGAAGCGAGGAATGTTGAGCAGTGTGATATATTGTCTGCGTGGCAGTTACTAATTCCTGAAGATTTTTTGCGAATAATTTTGGTAAACACAAATAATAACATAAGTGAGATGCAGGACCACTATAAAGCACCTCAACCTGCATCTGTAAGTCTCCTTGATATGACGGAGTTGAGAGCTTTCATTGGTCTGCTTTATCTTTCTGGTATAATGAAATCAAACCATGAAAATGTGGAAGGACTTTTCGCAAATTATGGGACAGGACGCGATATTTTTCGGGCAACAATGAGTCTTAAAAGGTTTTTGTTTATTCTGACATGTTTGCGTTTTGATTGTGCTGCCAGAAGGGAAGCTAGAAAAGTAAATGGCAAACTTGCAGCAATTCGAGAAGTGTGGGATATCTTCATAGCCAATTGTCAGAAGTATTATACACCAAGCCAAAATGTTACCATAGACGAAATGCTGGTCCCATTTCGTGGTAGGTGTAGTTTTCGCATGTATATGCCAAAAAAGCCGGCCAAGTACGGACTGAAAATAATGTGTCTTTGCGATTCCCGCACTTTCTATTTATGTAATGCCTTTTGTTTACACAGGCAAAGAGACAACCAATGATAAAACTCCAACAAAAGATGTTCTCAAACTTATTACACCAATTCAAAGGACTAATAGAAACATTACGGTTGACAATTGGTTCATGTCACTTGAACTATGTGAGGAAATGAAAAAGAAAAACTTGACAGTTTTAGGCACTATAAAGCAAAATAAGCCACAAATTCCGGTAGAGTTCAAGCCACACAGGAAACGTCTTGTTGATTCAACTTTATTTGGACACAATCAAGAAAAGACTCTTTGTTCATACGTACCTCGCAAACATCGTGCGGTCGTGATCAAAAGATCAACGAAGAAAGTAAGAAGCCAGATATGATTACAGATTACAACAACACAAAGGCAGGTGTAGATGCATTAGATCAACTATGTGCTAACTACTCGGTTTCGCGTTGAACCCGCAGATGGCCAATGGTTATTTTTTATACCATATTGAACATAGCAGGCGTCAACGCTGCAATTATTCTATAGTGCAATATAAAAATTGACCCGGCTGATCAACTAATAAGAAGACAATTGCTGAAGAAACTTGGAATGGCTTTGGTAAAACCTCACATTGAACGTCGTGATGTTCGACCTCTTTCACGGGAATTGAGAGAAGTTGTAGTGAAACACGGTGGGACTTCCCTTTCTTCGACACTTTCGGATACAGAACCGACAAGGAAATCGAGATGCTATGTTTGTCCACGACAGGCAGACAAAAAGACCAAAATGGTGTGCGAAAAATGTAAAAATCATATATATCTCAGCCACCGCTATTCATTTTGCCAAAATTGCTTATAAGTGTATTTGAATATGTAAAAAAAAGTGCAGTATTAAATTTTGAAAACTAAAATTTTTGTATTTTGTGTCCTCTGCTTTAATAAGCATGTTAAACTTTTGGGGTTCTCTTGGACCCCACTAGACCTTTAATGTATGTTCGGACCACTTAAGGGTTAATGTCGATTCGACTTCTGACTCTCCTGGAACACAGCTTATTGGTGTAAATAAATGAGTATGCTGAAGTAAATTATGACATGGACAAATAAATGTGTGACCTTGGTTTAGATTGGTAAAACTCTGAACCTATTCATATAGCCACAGGAAACATAATGCTGTTTAATTTAGGAAAAGAAAAGGGCAGGTTAAGGTAACATCACTTCGACAATTAAGACGGTGAGAGCAGTTAATAGTGGGGTAGCAAGCTGTAAAAAGTTGTATCGGCTATCTGAATATGTGTTCAACCAATACAAGACTACCGCAGAGCATCAAATGATGATTCATAATTACGATTTAGAGACATCGGCCCCATACTGGCCAGAAAACATTTATATTATTACAGTATTGACTAGGCCAAAGATGCGAAACATCTTTAAGCCTGTAGCATTCACGAAAACAATTACAGTTAAGTGCCATATCGTAGATCCTTGATGTACAGTTTGTATATTTAGTAATGTCTACAGTCTTTGAAGAGTATTCAAACTTTCTTCTGCTCACCCCGATGCGGTCGTTTTTGTTTGGTCGAGATATTCTGAATACCCAATTATACATCTCAAGGGGCATTTACAAAAACGACCGAGCAGGCATGGGCGGAAGAAAGTTGGATAAGCGCTTCAAAGGGGAAGACATTACTTAATGCATAAACTGTACATAAATGGATTTCATTTCTAGAAGCTATTTGCTCGTTGGCTATCAGATACAATTGCTTTATCAGCATTTGATATTTAGATGCATGCAAGAAACAATATTTTACATTTACAAGGCTTAACGCATTTGCAGTTTCCTTCTCTTAAATATAAACATTGCATCTAGTACGCTTGGTCAAACGTGCGGCAACCTTTGAAACACTATTGAATTTTTTCTTCCGCAAAACACAGCTGTCACATTATCATATTCATGAAGGAAGGATAGATGCCGTTTTTTTATTGATAGTAGGACATATCTACAATCGTCAAACATCAAATGAAATAGAAATGTTAAGTATACATATTGAATTTCAATCGTAAACCTTGAATTGGAACGGTTATATCGACGATTCTTACTAAGTATTGGATGGTTTATTCTTTCAGTGGGCTAGAATTGTTTTAGTTGTTGAAAGAGGTGTAAGTCCAGCAGAACGCTTAAAACAATTGATGGTTTATTCACAACCAATGTCCGACGGAAGGAGAGCCTTAGTTTTACGATTACATCAATCCGTGAGGAATAATCAATTCATAAAAGTAAATTCCCTGTTGAATATAATACACTTTTTTTAGGATGAGGATAAAGAAGAAATGAAAGAAATTTTGGAAATGAAACGAAGACATGAAAGGCACTTGAAAAAGCGAGAAGACAAAATTTTAGGAAGAGCACCGTCAATTACACAACCTACGAAACCTACACAGCTTACTAAATAATTGATCTTTAATGTGTATCTATATGTAATTGAGTAACAATTGCTGTGTATATTGTTAATTTCTATTCAAAACAACTTATACTTATGCTAGCAGCAAATTCATAGTCTTCACTGTTGTCAGATTTAGTATTTATGTTACCCATCTCCTTCATCTCAAGATTATGGCAATCTCTAAAGATACCATCAGAATTGCATAAATATTGTGCAAAGTTGATTATTCCAGATTTGTATTTCTGAAAAACATCATGAATATCCATGTGGTGAATATACATCTTGCATAAATTCCTCAAAAATTGTGTCCATTTTCCATCCATTTTTGAATTTACATGCTTATTATGTATTGAAGCTTTGGTTATATATTTGGTTCCATTATATTCTCTTAAGTCATAATTTTTAAATCCAGTTAAACATAAATCCTGCAAAGTATGATAAAGACAATCTTCGTTTTGTGCTTGACCTGCTAATTTCTCATAGTAATACTCTGTAAATGATCTATTTAGATTTTGAGCTACAGCTAAACACGCTGTACATTTCAAACATGCTGATTTTAAGGTCCGATCTTCACGAACATCAGTGTAAGGATTTATAACTAAGGTCATATCATAATCAAAAGAGCATTGTTCGGATGGCAGATGATTATTACTTTCCTCCAATTTATAAAATTGACAGTAGGAGTTTTTACAATTTTCTTGCACAATATTTGTCTCTTCCTTTTTTACTTTATTTCTGCAATAACGACGTTTGTTTCTGTATTGTATACAACTGATAAAGGTAAGTGTAAATATAAAAATATATAAAAAGAAAAAAGCTTTCATTTTTGTAATATTGTAATAAACATATAGAATATGACATAAAATTTTGTAATATAATCAAATATATAAACGTCAATGACGTTTTAAAAACGTTCGAATTTGCTGTCATTAATGATTAGATACTCAAATAACTTGTTCGAGCGATTTTTCATGCTGGTGTTGAACAGTGGTAAATTTGAGCCAGTGTGTTACTTATCGCTCAAGAGCCTTCTGTAGAAGAAGAAAACAGCTCCCGAGGAAGCATCTTAGAAGATATCAAGCAATCAAAAGCAAATATTTACTTAAGCAATATAAAGATTTATTTATAAATAGTTTCATAATCAAAAATTATTTATATTTTCTTATGGCTGACGTATAAAGTGTGTTGAGTACATTAACAAATCCTGCTATATAATCTCATGGCGGTTAAATGCGGGAAAGTAAAATGTCTTAATAAGAACAATGCTATTTTGAGAACATATTGCTTATTAATAAGTTTGAAATCCTTTAAATTGTGATTGAAATATTTTAATACATAGTCTCAATAAATTCACTAAACTGAAACGAAGCTATGTACTGGATACTAGTTTTTAATTTAAAAGCAAAAAGGTAACACCGCACGAACATGTGTGGTAGTCAAAAAAGTACGGATAATCCTAATACAGAAATGTTATATTGTCATTAGTTAAGCCATACGAATTGCTTAAAAGAAATGCAGTTTTGCCAATCACATGATATAGCTCATATCAATACATTAATAGGAATCAGAATTTTGAAACTGGCAGCCATTGGTTTGAACACAACTGTAGCCTTTTCAGAATTCAATTTAGGTCGCGTTCCAACATATGTGAAGTAACTAATTAGCGTAAATTCTATTTGCTACTTCCTGACCGGAGGCGTCATATGAACTTTTTCGTAAAAAAAAAACAAACACGACGTCGAGGACATTCATATCTGGTGACATTGTATACCACGATATTGATCCATTTCGCCCATATGTATTGTTATGTCAAAATCAAACCAAATAAAAAATATATATGTATATTAAAGACTTTACAATTTATCTTAACCCACCCTCTCTTACCTTAGTCTAATGTATAAACCTGAAAAAAAAACTATCAAAACCACCACTTTCTTTTTTCTCTCTCCGTCGTTATGCTTGAATTTGGAATCTGCTTGACTTCGGATCTTTTATTATCTTTCTAGGGACTGGCTTGTGTTCACAACTGGATAATTGTTAAGCACTGCATTTAAACATTAGATGTTTTAAACTTATTTTCTACCTCTAAAGGAAAAATCTTTTTTTTTTACTTTTCTTATCTTTTCTTTTTTCCTGTCTTTTTTATCTTTCAAGCTTTTTTACAATATTTTTTTTCTTGACTTCCTATTTTCTTCATAGAAAACTTTCTTTCAGCCAGGTTGCATTCGGTCAAGGAAGTCCGCAACCTGGTCGAGAGTTAGTTTTCTTCCTCCGAGATCGTTCAGACGCCCGACCCCGAAGTAACTCCGCCTCTCGCTGTCCACTGTCGAGCAGTCTGCAAGAAGATGGACTGGAGTTTCTTCTACATTCCGACAGTTTCCAGACAGGGGAGAGTTTACTATGCTCATTTGATGCAGATGTTTGTTTAGTACCCAGTGACCGGTTAAGATTCCGGCAAGTGCATTCCAATGGGAGCAATGCCTAGCAGCGAGTTCGAATCTGAAAAAGGCTTTGATACCGCCATAGGAGTTCCCACATGTGGATTGTAAACCCACGAGTGGTCCGTCACTGGCACCTCTAGCTAATTTGTCAGCCATTTCATTACCTCTGATTTCAAAGTGACTTGGCACCCAGCTCAGCATGGTGTTGTGACGTTTCGCCAGTTTTACAAGGGTCCTATGGCAGTGTAGCACTACCTCGAAGTCAAACCTGACAGCCTGTAGTGCTCTAGGGGCCTAACAGTCAGAAAGGATTTCCACTGCTCCATTAACCTGCGAGTAATTTAATATGCCTTCTGCGCAGGTCTGGATCGCGATTACTTAGGCTTGAAAAATGGAACGCAGAGCTCTCTAGGCTAAAAGCTTCACCCTCGGTTTCAGCATTCCTCCAAATTCCAATTCCCGTGACGTTAGGCGTTTTAGAGGCGCCCACAAACCAGCGAGATAACTCCCGTCTCGATTTCTGAACGAAAGTTTTTGCAGTCTCTCTATTGGAGATGTATACATTGTATCCGCCCACTGAAGCTGAAAACGGGCGAAATCTTGTCCGCCCTCATTGACAGTGGTACTGTCTGCTCTATGTAGGTGAAAGATGCTGGTATGATCTCCCGTTTTACAGGAGAAACTCCTGCATCCACTACATTTTGCTCTGTAGGCCCCTAGATCTGCCTTCGAGCAGAGAACAAGCTGCAGCGGAGGAAACCCAAGGATCGCCTCCATCGCTGTAGTCGGCATTGAGAATATGGCTCCAGATGCCTAAACAGGCAAAATTCTCTGGACTTTACTGACAATGAGTGTGTTGGCCACTAACTTTGTGCCACCAGACCAACGTTTTTTTCATACGCTTAATTAAAATTGTTGTTGTTATCCAGCAAACACAACTATGTGTATAATATATTAATATTATATATCCGCGGATCTTTAAACGCTGTATGATATATTCATTGTAATATACGTGTAACTTACAATTTCAGAGATATTACATGGTTTGGAACTTATAGCATAGATGTAACATTTACAAAACTGTATAAAAAGTAATTCCTGTAATGGTGTTAATAGTGGGGTCTTTGCTTTAAAATTTGAATTTTAGCACGATTGCAGGTACTTCGTAATTGATATAACGTTTAAATGACATTCACATATTTTATGTGTTAAAATTTTAGATATCATATACTATGAGAGCAAATGTACAGAACATCTATATTAACTTCGTTATGTAGCAACAAGGGCATGTAAATTGTATACATCCATATTTATGTTATATAACCGGGTAATATTACAATGTAATCAGTTTGAATCCTCATTGAGATATAACATACACATGTTGGTTTACTTGGTAAAGACACCATTTTATGTGAAAGTACAATAGATATTTCATAAAGTATGTGATAAATGTGTCTTCTTAAATTTTGTTTAAAATTGTGTTGCAAAACCTATGCATATTGTTATTTACGTATACCTAATAGCGCATATACTAGGTACTGAGTAAAAAATTGGAAGACATTTTTTATCCATAACCAACAAATTTTTTCAAAGTTAACTGTAACTAATTAATTTACCAAAATAAATGTAAAAGATGCAAGTACACAATTTACTTTAGATGAAAAATCTAGGAAATAAGTTATCATATTAAACTTTCTTTTGGAATCAAATCGGCAAGTTTTTAGTGTATATTGAATAATTATTTTATATGTATACCTACTTAATTTTAAAAATACCTAACTTGTTAGTTGAGTACTAGAATAATGAAAATCCTATTGACACAATAAAAATTGCGTACTATCGTTGGTACTATATAAAAATATTGAAAAGATATCGTAGTCCAATAGCTATAATATAGCTATATTATAATATAATTTATATTATAATAATATAAATCATATTTTGTGCTTATAATACGATGATTGTTTGATTAAAAAAATTTTAAATGATAATAATAATGACTGGAAAAATTGTATGTCCCGACGGAGCCTTGGAGATTTATGGCAATCCTAATTTACATAAACAGTGCGACAGTAACGGTAGTGCAAAAGTAGTGCCAAAGTGCGCAAACTCTAAACTTTCCAACTATACTACCGATACTTATACCATGCGCCTGCGCAGAACAATCTACTGATAACAGCTGTTTTGATGTGTTTACATTTGACTGTACATCAATAATTATCAACTGCCGTCGTTACACATGCGCAACAAAGCAGGCGCATCACCACTACTTTTCTTATGTAAATGCATTTCTGCACTACTATACACCTTACTACTCTTATGGTGCGTTTACACTATTCAAGTGAATTGATCAAGTCAGTGGAATTCAAGTAGCTTGAAAGCGAATTGAATATTTAAACCCCTCCATTGAATATCTAAACCGCTCAATTCGCTTTCAAGTCACTTGAATTCAACTGACTTGATCAATTCACTTGAATAGTGTAAACGCACCATTACAATTGGCTCTCTATGTAAATGAAGCTATTATTAGAGTACAAATCTTGCACCTATAGTCGGGGCTCGGCTTAATCACGAACAGAATTAGCTCGATAGCTTAAAAACTATAACAGTTAGAATAGTGCTCTCGCAGACTTTTTTAGAGAAGATTTCATGCTCTACCAAAAAAAAGTCTTAAAGGATTTTTGATATCTTCTGTCGTAAAGTCTACGTCTGCAAAGAAAGGGACAATTAGGGTTATTTTTGGCGATATTTTTCTTTGTTTTTGCGAATCCAGCTTTAACCGTATAAGATATCAAGAAAATTTGTAATAGCTACTTTCCGAGCTAACTTTGTTCGTGACTAACAAGGTAAGCCAAGCACCAAGTGCTGATTTGTAGAGTATATAGAGCAACGACTAAATCATGAAAACATGTTTTGGTTACTATTTTCAAATATTGTTTTATTCTGTTTTATAGTGTTGCTTTAAAAGTGCTACGCCGCAATGACGATGTACCTATATCTTTCTGCAAAATTTTCAAATTGACTTTCAAGGATATAATTTTCTTTCAAGTGTTGTTTTAGTAGAAACAATACTAATATGATTAAAATAGTTCTTCATCAATATTTAATAATATAATAGTTTTTCAATGTTATATGAACAAAGCTACCTTTGCCGCTCAATACTCGTGCGTAATTTACGGAATTCAGTTTGAAATTTTTTTTAATATATTGTGCCGTCACAACTAGCTTCATGAAAAATAGGAAATAGGAAAATTAGAGCGACCGTTCCTTTTTTTTGGGGAATGCATTGGCTTAACTGTGTCAAGAAAATTGTACAGTGCATGTTTCCTAAAAATTGTTTGCGAGACTATTATTCTAGGTGTTATAAGTTTTGGAGTTCCATCAATTGGAAAGCTCACCTTTGCAATTTCAATTTCAATAATCTTTTATTTCCAACTCTGGTAGGTATTCCTAGCTTGTTAAAAATGAATATTATTCTGAAAAGAACTGAAATGTATATATTAATTTAAAAAACTAGAAAATACATACACACAATCTGAAATAATAGCTGTGCTGGTATAGGGCATAATGAAATGAACAGAAAAAATGTTAAGAGTGATGGTATTTTCTATCTTTGTTGTCCCCATTGGGTTACTATCTATAGTCATTATACATATTTAGACGTAAAACGTAATTTAAAACCAACTTAAAATAAAATGAATTAAATTGTAAATTAAAATTAAAAACATTTTTAAGTTTAAAGACTCGTCAGAATTATTACGTTAAATTAATGAGTAATATCGAACTAGTATATTTTATTACTCATTCATTAATGAGAATTTAGAAATTATTTGCAAGTTTTAAAGCCATCATATTCATTACAATACAAAACAAACTAAAAGAATGCGACGTTATCTAGCAGAGGTTATTCTTACGCAATCTTTCCTTGCAGAATTAAAATGATTAAAACTAAACATTATTAATCAAATGAATGACATAACTGCAGAGATAACTAGGAATAACAAATTCTTTTTGCAAAAGTGTATATTATTTAAAACCTGTGTAATGCTTAAAGACTTATTATTTTTGTCTGCCATATAATTTAAAATCTAAAACATAAAATAATTGTATTTTTTACAACACGAATCAGTTTGAATTTTTCCATATGTCAAATTAAAAGCTTAAAGCTTTCT
The DNA here is from genome assembly GCA_023690525.1 of Holotrichia oblita. NCBI lineage: Eukaryota > Metazoa > Arthropoda > Insecta > Coleoptera > Scarabaeidae > Holotrichia > Holotrichia oblita. Next base: position 125,802,666 of record CM043017.1, on the reverse strand, counting down.
AGAGACAACTTTAAGCTCACAATTTCAATGAAATTATAATGGATACTCAAATGTATAGAATTAAAATCACTGCTGAAGATGAATAAAAAATCTATTAAACATGTTAAACACATCATTTAAAACCCCGTATAAGTTCTTATTAAATAATAATAAGTAATAATGTACATACTGATACAAATTAGTTCTAATGAAGAAGCATGAATAACATGTGTTAACAATGTGGTAGCTAATCGATAGATAGAACGAATTAACCTGTTCCCCATCGAATAGCGTGTAAATTTTGCATAATGGTTAACTAATATATGTAGGTACGTATACATTCTTATAATACCTATATAGACAACTTTTACATTAGAACTTTAGTATTTTTCGGTTATTTTAGAGATGCAAATGCAAACTTTGACGTGCTGGTGCTTTGTTATATTTTTCCTTCGAATCCAAGATGCGTAGTGATTCATACTTCATACTACGATGACGACTGCTGTGTAAGTATATTTTCTATCTCTGTTTTTTTTACTTGTTTATAATTTGGAAATGGTTAGTTATAAATAGTAATAAGAAGGCAAAATGTTCAGAAAAGACATTGGTCTGTAAGTTTTGAATACTTTAATATACATACATAGTTCTTTGTTTTTCGTAATTAATAATAAACAAAAACGCAACGTGTATTATTTACGATTACAAAGGTTATCGTAAATCACAACACAGGAAACTGTTCTTTTGATAAAAACTAAAAGGTTTAATTATACCCAGTTTTGTTTTTAATCAGTCTATATTCACGTTCAATATAAACTATGTTTACAATTTTAAAAAGGTAAGTTGATACTAATATAAATATTTATTCACTTTTTTTTATTTCATATTAGCTACTTACCATAAATACATATGTAGGTAATAGTGGATAATAGCAACTTACCGTCATACAAAGAAATTGATTCAACTCTACACCTTATGAAAGTATAATAATGACGTCAATAAAGTGCATTTCTCACATTAATTAATTATACGTATTCAATCCTGAACAATATATATTTTTTATATATGCTCTTGTTGAAATCAAGTACTACAACACATTATACTGAAATACAATATATTACAAAAACTATAATGATTGAAAATGTCACGACAGTAAACTGGATTATTGAAGAAAGATCAATATTTAAAGAATGAAAAATTAAGCATTACGGTCAATTTATTCTAATAAAAATCATGTTAGAGACCTTAATGATACATACTTCATTATAAATTTTAAAAGAAGACGCAAACTTGACTGTATAAGAGGCATTTTTTTGTTAAATTTTTTAATATTCTGCTTGATCGGTAGTAGGAAATTTAAGGTGGGATCTTAAGCAAAGTTGAAATGAGGAGGGCGTTTTACGTATGTATGTAAGTATATTAGTTTTTATTGAGTGACAACTTTATAATTTCATGAAACATGGTTAAATAAACAGAATTAAGTGTGCGTTGTTACATATTATCGTTTTAAAAAATGGTTAACTCTCACCTCAATGTTGGAAGTGTAAAAAATCATCACGCAACATTTCTACAACCACTTCTATTTTCAATATGGCATCGTTGTATGCCTATAAAATTATAAAAAAAAGCAAATTATCTGAGGTTGCTTTAAGGGGCCCACACACTGCGTTTTTGTTCGACAGTTTAATAACATGAAGATAATATATGTGTGAGCAGTGGCGGCGGCATTAGCCATAAAATCAAAAGAGAAAATTGTAAGAGGAAATTGTAAAATATTTGTATGTTTTAAGTTACATTATTTGAATACAATAAGTTGGTGTACAGATATTGAAATTACGTAGATTAACTAAACTTGAAATGGTACAGACTTAACAGTTATAATAACACGACTAAAATAAATATGAAAATATGTATAATACTATATCGAACTACACCGCTGCGTCGTCTTTTATAGTTATTTATTACGAACCAAGTGCGTCAAATCATATTTCGCGAATGAGTGACCAGTTTATGGACACAAATTCGCGAAATGTTTCACGCACGAAGTTTGTACAATATTTTTTGTACGAGAACTATATAATAATAATACATTTGTTAATTAATTGTTAACGGGTCGATGGCCGCAGTGGTGGGAAACGTCAATAAATCTGACATCCTACTGAGTAGTCGACTGCAAAGTTTCTTTTTTCCTCCGCCGACGGTTTACTTTTCACTTTTTCGCCATCGCATCGCAGGGAAAAGTGTCATTGTATCAACAATATAAACACGTAATGTACGCAATTTCAATATCGACTATTGATTCACATTGATCGACAGTGTCAGTGTCTACTTCTTTATGATGCATTACTATAGAAACAGCTCATAGGTACACGTATTACATCTCCTATCTTCAATAGGGGATGTAATACGTGATGTGCTTTAGTACTGACTCAAAGTACCATAAAACTTTATAAATATAACCCTATGTACGACGATATATAGCCCACTGCCCTCGAGGAATGAGTCAGTACTAAAGCACATCACTGTACATGCATTGCAGAATGTACCAAAAAATGATAAACATTTGACAAAAACGAATACTACAACAAATATTCAAAACTATTAAAAAAAATTTAAAAATTTTGAGTCATCGCAAAACGGACATGATGTAGAAAGGCAGTAAATTGAACACTGCATTTTCACGCCGCTAATAATAATTTGAAGTTAAATATTTTTTTATTTCTATAATGGCTTGTTATTTCAGCGAAATAATATATTTACGCAATTTTATGGCGCAAAATCATTAAAAACAAATTTTCCAAAAGATATGATTTTCCTATATTATGAAAATAGATGCTCTTGTACGAATAAAAATAATAAAAACGTTTAAAAAGAGAGCGTATTTTATTTGGAGGAAAAGTTACTTTTTATGGCTTGCTCTCGCACAACACAAGCGCACCATATGGCAAGCATGGCTTTCCCTCCGTATAAAATAATATATAATTTTTTTATTGAACACGTTATAGTATATTATGCAACGAGCATTTAATGATATTATATATAGCTATTAAGACACGAGTATGAAAATTACAATACGATATGTAGCTGAGTATTGTAATGAGTACGAGTGTCTTAATAGCTATTAAATGAAAGTTGCATACACTATTTTTTCTACGACCCCATAATATATCATACGTATTTCTTTCATTTATTTACTATATTTAAATAGATACAGAGAACTGTCAAGTTTAATTAATTTTTATATCTGTCAGCTATGTAATCACGACCATATTGAATATTAGAATAACACATTCCTATTGGATATAAACTTGTATCGTAATGAAAAATCTGTATTTCTATTGGAATAAACTTGTATGGTAATGAAAATCTGTATATGGACATCATTAGTACAGGCAACAGGTTCAGCATATCTAATATTACAATTAAAGTATGGGAGTAGAAAAAATACGTTATTAAGGTAAGCGCACACTGCTCGGCAGCGGACGGACGCAGAGCAGCGCATTAGCGTATTTTCAACGTATATTGAGCGGCATAACTTCGCAGTACCTGCGGAATTTTTATTTCAATTGCAATGGAGTCGTCCGACGAAGATATGTGTTTAGTGCTTGAATTAGAAAACCAATGTCAGAAGACACACAAAAGAAAGCGAATATGGCAGCACAATATATGTGCAAAACGAGATAGTTTTGGTGAATGTTCACACTTATTCAACGACTTACAATAGGATGATATGATTATTTGAATAGAATTTATTTTTCAAATCATACAATTCCCTGTACTTTTCTGCTTCTAATATTAAATTTTCGTTAAAATCTTCATCTTCAACGTTTGACGTATGTACTTACATACCTACGACGGGAGCGAAACGCGTACCTGTCTGTATCACACACTGCTCGTCATCGACTGTAGCCGGACGGACGGAGCGCATAAATATTAGTGATGGGTTGCTATGAAGCAAACTGCTATTTTGAAACTGCTAACTATCATTAACAGTTTGTAGCAGCTAACGAATATTAAAAGAAACTGCTATTTTTTGTAGCAGTTTTCCGATGTAAATATTTCTGACGTAGCAGCTCTAATAACAATCAATATTGAAAAAGACAGAAAACGTTGTAACGTTTATTAGTTATTATGTAAGACAATAATATATTAAAAAATAGCCGTATTTAACGAAAAATGCTTTATTTAAAGTATATAGTACGTATGTTGCTATATAGGAGAAACTGCTACAAAAAGTAGCAGTTTTTTTAAACTGCCAACGAAAAGTAGCAGTAGCAGTTTGTAGCTGCTAATGAAAAATAGCAGTTTTACACATCACTAATAAATATCCCTCTGCCAGATCCGAAGCGCATTTCCGTTGATGCGCTACGCTCCGTCCGTACACTGCCGAGCAGTGTGCGCTTAGGTACCTTTAAAGTCATTTTTTTATTCGTCCACTAGTCTACATACATATTACTGAATCTTAATATCACTCTAATCATTTATTTCTTATAAATATTCTTAACGAACATTATCGTAATCAAAAATTGCTGTTTCAAATTTTCCAGCATAAACTATCGTTTTATATTCTAACTAGTTTTCCTTTTAACCATATGCTATCTTTTTGCCATGTATGTAGGTATCTGTATTATATTAATTATTCCAATAGTTTTTATCTATTCGTTATTAAATATACTGGCGCTCGTCTTGAATATTATTCCAAGTTTGACTGTACTACTTCGCTTGGACATATTTTGTTCTCGACGTTCACGACACTGCACTTTATGCACTAGCTGTATCTTTGTTCTTTAAGATCCATATCTCCATAGTATGTAATAAAATAAGATGGGAATAGGTATACTGAGGTATACTTAAGTGCATAAAAGTGCAACAAGTCGGAAAACGCTTTAAAAATTTTTACTTACCTTGTTCTAAAATATTCTTTAACAAATACGAGATATAAGTAAATAAATGGTTTCTATTTTATCTAATCGTTATTTCGTTATCGATATTACGAAAAACCAATTGACTAACGAAACCACACGAAAAATTTTAAAATAATAACAACGCCCCACTCCAAACTCCCAGCCTTTCCAGCCATTCGCTGCATAAAAAAAATGAATCAAAAATGTTTATAGGTTGTGTCTGGTTGTGTGATTGTATCTGTGGATTGTAATCTTCGAATTTTACTCAAATGTACTTATTAAGAATTTCCAAGCAACGATGAAGCATCTTAATCCAAAGAAAACTATTTTACTAATTTTATTTTAGTCAGCCGAATATGTATAATACTGAAATAGCATAATTTGTTGGCAACACACATCCCTCTATTTTATTTTTGTAACATAAAACCTCAAAGAATGTCTACTGCGAATAATAACAATACTTCACTTAATGAATCTATTGAAACAAACTGTGATATATCGTTACCATTGTTAAGTAATAATCAAGAGACTAAAGCAAATGCACGTATCGTTTCAAATAATGACAAGAAAAGAGCCTCTGATATGCAAAATCTTCAGAAGCATGAATATTTTTTACCACCACTATTGTATAGTTATGGACCCAACGAATATGACAGTGATATCGAACTAGAGAAGACTACATCGAAAGACACTGTACGGAATAGTTCGAGTGTAGAAAAACATCCCGAAATAAGTGCCTTATCGGTACTAAGTTTATTAGAAAATAACGATGAAGTAGAAAGGGAAATGGATACTACCAGGTATGTATAGATAAATATTTAGCGAGCTATTTAAGTAAAAAGCCTACATATTTATATATTTAACACTTGCATTCTTTAATGATGAAACTAAGTACGTTGATATCTAATTTTAATGAAAAAATTGGCTGATATGTATGTATGTAAATATCTTAATCAATCAGTTGTATATAAACATTACAAATAAATTTCCTTTCAGACAATATTATTATTGCATTGCGCCTGTAGGTTAACCTATTATACAGGGTGTAACAGGACGAGCTTACGTTAGCCGTATCCCAGCAATTAAGCAAGTGCCAGATTTGTAAATTTGCAGAGTTATATTGGGCATGGGGGCAAACTTTTAGAAAATATTAGTACATATTTTTTATTTCCGGTTTCGCCGGAAGCACAATCAACATCATTTTTTTAAATGGATTACCCAATTTTTTTTCAAACAATTGAATTCAGCAACAAATTTGGCGTATAGATCATTTATTTCGACTGGTGTAAACATTACCGTTTTACAGCTAACTTGATTTTTATGAAAATTTTATCAAATTGCATCGTAGTACTTAGTGACGTATTTCTTCGGTATGCAGAAGAGTTGATGAATGATTATTGGAAGGTAGACAGCTACTAAGATGGGCTATTGAAAATTATTTTTACTTGTGTGTAAATACTATACAGGGTGTTAGTATTTACCGACCTAATATGTTAAATTTCAAACACTAATAACTTCATAATTTTAAATGGAACACCCTGTATATTTTTATCGCAGACGGTAGCAAATTAAAATCTTCATCAAATGATATTACATTTCCCTATACCTAAAATGAATATTTTAGGAGCTATTTGCAAAATATGTGAATGTATTCAGAAACTTCGTGTGAGCGCTAAAGGTGGCTATGAAAATTCGTCACAGTTTTAGCGTAATGTCTAATTTTCTAATGACAGTTTGATAGCGTGTTAATAAACTTCCTAGTATATCACACAGTTCCTAATCTAGTATACGAAAATGTACGTTTCACGTTTAGGATTGACAAATCAGGATTATCTGAATTTATTGATGATTTATGGAGAGTCCGGAAAAATTTTAAGTCGATCATGTGCTTTATTTCGACAAAGGTATTCGAACAGGCCAATTCCATCTAAAGATGTAGTGCGACGGTTAGTTAAAAATTGTTTAGAACATGGACAGTTTAGGCCAAAATTTAATTAAAAAAAAATTGATGACGAAGTACTTGAAATTGGTGTTATGGGATATTTCTATGCCAACCCCACTGCATCTCTTTGACAACTTTGGAAATTTCAACAATGTCCATTCAAAGAGTACTAAAAAGACATAAATGGAGACCATTTTCATACCAGCAGGTACACCACTTACATCCGCAGAATTTCTTGAATAGGGTCAACTTTTGTGAATTCTTCATCATAGCTTGTCAGGACGACGAAAATTTTACGAAGAAAATCATTTGGACTGACGAAGCTAAATTTACCAAAAATGCCTCTTTAATAAACATAACAGTCATTTTTGGGCATCCGAAAATCCCCATGTAACGAGTGAAAAAGACAAGAGATGTAGACTTATTCTTGGAGAGGTTATTTGACGGAAAGTTTATTGCAAACGTAGGTCCATACTTGTGGCCTCCACGTTCACCAGACTAGACCCCTATGAATTTTGTCCTTTGGGGCTATGTTAAGGACAAAGTTTACAGTACTTCGGTGACAACTGCAGAGGAAACAAACGAAAGAATACGAGGAGCACTAAATTCATTAACAGAAGCGCAAATACAAAAGGTCACTAGTAATCAAGTGCTAAAACGAATTAATAAATGTTTGGAACTGAATGGGGCTAATTTTGAACAAAATTTTAATTAATTTATTACTTTTTAATACCATATTTATGCATTCTTAACATAGTTTTCTTTAATGTTATCTTGGTTACGAAATAAATTTCACTATTCTGTTTCTTCTTTACTTGAAAAATATATTTGTTTTTTATTTCTTTATTAACATGCTATCGAACTGTCATTAGAAAATTAGACATTACGCTAAAACTGTGACGAATTTTCATAGCCATCTTAGCGCTCACGCGAAGTTTCTGAATACATTCACATAATTTGCGAATAGCTCCTAAAATATTTATTTTAGGTATAGGGAAATGTAATATCATTCGATGAAGAATTTAATTTTCCACTGTCTGCGGTAAAAATATACAGGGTGTTCCATTTAAAATTACGAAGTTATTAGTGTTTGAAATTTAACATATTAGGTCTATAAATACTAACACCCTGTATAGTATTTGCACACAAGTGAAAATAATTTTCAACAGCCCATCTTAGTAGCTCTCTAACTTCCAATAATCATTCATCAACTATCAAGTTAGCTATAAAACGGTAATGTTTACACCAGTCGAAATAAATGATCTATACGCCAAATTTGTTGCTGAATTCAATTATTTGAAAAAAAATTGGGTAATCCATTTAAAAAAATGAAGTTGATTGTGCTTCCGGCGAAACCGGAAATAGAAAATATGTACTAATATTTTCTAAAAGTTTGCCTCCATGCCCAAAATGACTCTGCAAATTTACAAATATGGTACTTGCTTAGTTGCTGAAATACAGCTAACGTAAGCTCATCCTGTTACACCCTGTATAGGTCATACATTTTGATATATTTTATTCATATATGTATTTCTTTTTAATACAGAGTATGTTTAAAAGCTCTATATTTTATCGTTTTGTTAATTTTATAATAGCGGCATATTTCATTTTCTGTGGTATATTTTATGCTCAATACTAGTCTTTATTTATCACAGCTGATAAATTCACTGTTCATAGTATTTAATACTAAGCACGTCCTGCAATAGTAGTTTAAAAAGGTGCTTAACTAATTATTGGCACAAGATATTTAAAAATACCACATTTGTATCTATCAACTTAAATAAAATAAATAAACATGATGATGCATTATTGTGTTAATAAATTATCATGTACAATTATGTTTACAATAATATCATATGATTATAAATGATATTAACATTCAAACAGATAGTTTCTTTAACCAAGACATTTTAAACTAGCAGCAATTTAGTTATTAAATATCTATGAATTGTAAATAACTAATATAAGAATAAACTTATAAAATAAAATAATAGCTATTTATGTAACAAGTACATAAAGTAGTACTTTCTCTGCTTAATAAAGACGAGGCCAAGAAAGTACCTACATTTATATACGAGTTATACAGGATGATTGGTGAAAATGGCTTCTTAAAAGTATTATACAAACGGTACGGATTTTTAAAGCAAAATTTTGCAGTTGTATACGGTTGAATGTGAACTATCACGTGAAAATATTTTTGAATAAATGCCACTTCCGGTTAACCGGAAGTGGGAGTCAACCTCAATTTTTTAAAGAGCATGCTATAAAATAAAAGCTTCTATGATAAATTTTACACATATTTCATGTATCATACCCTATACCTAAATAATAATAATAATAAAGTTTATTTCCCAAAGAAACAACAAAGGAAAGTCAACAGAAAAAAATATATAATATATGTAAATGTAAATACATTATCCTAAATAATATTGCAATTAAAATAATCCTCTATGTTATATAATGCTAAATTAATTAAATTTCTTTTAATTTCTGCTTTAAATGTTGACATGGGTAACATTTTGATTCTATGTGGTAATTTATTATAAAATTTGGTTGCCTGGTACTTGACAGATTGTTGAGTCCTGGAAATTCTATGCAACGGAATTCTAAGTGCTGAATTTGTTCGTGTATGATAATCAAGAATATCTGATTGTAGTTGTAATTCATTTAAATCTTTCTTTACAAATATTAAACAATTCAATATGAATACTGATGGAACCGTTAGTATATCCAATTGTTTGAAATATGGTCTCTGTTCTGTTACTTGCCTTAACAATTGCCCTTATACATTTTTTTTTGAATTTTAAAAATTCTGTCAGCATAGCTAGTACTACCCCATAATAATATATTATAATTTATGATTGAATAAAAATTTGAATAATAAAGCAGCTTTGCTATATCGAAATCCGTAGTTTCTACGATTTTATGTATTTGATAGACTACACTATTCAGTTTTTGACTGAGATTGTTAATTTGCGGCTTCCAGCTCAATAAAGAATCGATATAAACGCCTAATAGTTTTACTGTTTGCGTTTCCGATTTCTTTGTATCAAATCTTATTGTTTGCGTTTTATTTATGTTGAATTTTAAATTTTTCGCATTGTACCACGTTTTTGCTTCTTCAATTCCTGCATTTTCCTTATTTTGAAGTTGTTCTGATGTTAAGCCTTTAAAAAACAGGGTCGTATCATCAGCAAACATTATTGTTTGGCACATCTTTAATAATATCTCAGAGATATCATTTACATAAAGTAAGAATAAAATCGGTCCTAATTTGGAACCTTGCGACACGCCATATGTTATTATATTCTCATGTGACCATTGCTGTTCAACCATTACGGTTTGTCGTCTGTCAGAGATACGACTCAAACAACTGTAGAGATGTATGTACCTCTTATGCCATAAAATTCAAGTTTGTGAAGCAAAACGTGGTGACAGACACTGTCGAAAGCTTTAGATAGATCTAATAAAATTGCGGATGTAAGATGCTGTCTGTCAAATCCTTCAATAACTGCATCGATCAACTCACAAATGGCTTTAATAACAGACATATTCTTACGGTAACCGTATTGTGCATTACAAATAATATGTGTGCTGTCCAGATAACTTAAAAGGCGTTTTTGCAGTAATTCTTCGTATACTTTTGAAATAACCGGGAGAATTGAAATGGGACGGTAACAGCCAGGATCGTTTTGTTTCCCTTTTTAAACAGAGGTATAACTTTAGCTAATTTTAATTCTGTGGGAAACAGATTTTTGTTGTTTTAGTTTGGCTTTTTGTAGATAAAAATATGATTCCAAATCAAAAGGTATATTATTGGTATTGCAGATATTCGTAAAATATAAATTAACTTCATTAGGTGTTATTTCGCCGACTTCTAATTTTAGAGGTGAACCATATAAATTTTTGTTAATAACTCTCCACGCAGCTTTGGATTTATTTTTTGCCTTTTTGATTAATTCTATGTTTGATTCCTTTTTTGCATTTTCTAGGTGTATGTTAAACTCTTCCTTGTATTTTTTTAATATTGCTAATGATTCCGGTATTTTTGTTGATTCATGTATAATGTTCAATACACTAACAACTTGGCCCATTTGTTTCAAATCTGGTGTATACCATTCAGGAGTCATTGTAGTTGTAGAACGCTTTAGTGATCTTTGAGGAAAATTCTCAGTGAAGAGTTTAGAGAACGCTGAAAAGAATAGGTACTCTTAAACATATCGGTAGCCGTATTCTGTTGAAAGACATGATTCCAATTAAACTTACTTATTTCAAAAGCAAAATTTAGTAGTTTTGTATCTGTAATTGGGCGCTGCATGACGTACTCTTCATTAAAAGACTTGTTCAACTTTAGCGTCATTTTTAAAGCGTAATGATCTGACAATATGCAATCAACTACACTTACTTCTAATAAGCGTTCGGGAATGTTACTAAAACAATTGTCAATGCAAGTACTGCTATTAAATGATACACGTGTAGCTTTAAAAACTCTTTGTTGCAAATTATAGGTTTGTAATAAATCTATCATGTTTGTACGATCAACGTTAATATTCGAGAAATTCACATTGAAATCGCCAAGTAAAATTATTTCTGTGTTCAATTTTGTTATCTCTAATATTCTCTAATTTAGTTAAAGTAGTGTTGTAATCTCCTAAAGGGGATCTATAAAAAGTAAGCACAATTGAATTAAAGTCAGGTACCATTCCTTCTGAGTTATTCGCAATTTTACATTATAGTGAAATTACGTCATGTAGGAGTAAAAGAGACGAATGAAATTTTGCATACGCACAGTTGATTGTGTAGTTACACAACATTTGAAGTTCTTCTCTGAAACATTATGCAGGGTGTTTAAAAACTTAGTTGCTTATAAATAAGTTCAATCTGCGAAAGGTATTTTTTTTATTGAAGGGTATATGTCTTATTAGATATTCTGATTCTACAAAAGATTTTTTAATCCCTATTAGGTGTTCCTATACCTAAAATGAAAGGTGAATAAGTTATAACGATTTAATTAGTCTCCGTACCTAAAATGCTCATAGATGTCGATTTACTGAAGCAAAGGTGCTTAGCTCATTTGTTTTACATACTTGCCACTTATTTTGACGTCGGTCATTTTCATTGAGATGATGATATATGAAATATGTGTAAAATTTATAATAGAAGCTGAATTTGTAAGTTATTTTATAGCATGCTATTTAAAAAATCGAAGTTGATGCCCACTTGCGGTTAACCGGAAGTGATATTTATTCAAAAATATTTTCACGTGATAGTTCATATTCAACCGTATCCAACTGCAAAATTTTGTTTTAAAATTCCGTTCCGTTTGTATAATACTTTTAATAGGCCATTCTCACCAATCACCCCGTATTGTCAGGATTTTTTCCAAATTTATTCTTCCTCAAATCCAAAGAAACTACAAACGTTTAGAATTTTAGACATTTTGTGTTGTGAATTATTAATCTTCAAAAATACAAAAATCGCACAACTTGGACCATAATTTTTTTTTTAATAGCTCTAATGTAGAAAGGGTTAGACTTATAATAAACATGGCTCACGCGTACCACATGCAATGTAGGAGATTTAGAGGGTTTGCGGACGGCCATCGTACGACCGAAAAATAACAACCTTGAATTGCAAATTAGTATGCAGTCCTGTTGTATATAAATATGCCACAATCGATAAGCTTACTTAACCGTCCAATGGTGAACATAGTGCGGACATTTTTTCTTGTATCTAACTTAAAGTAAATCCAAAATTGCATGCATACGCCACTTGTATGTTAAGAAATTGTCCACGTTTACTTATAAGGCTGAAACTAATCGCATACTATCTTTATGTGTTTGTGATTACTAGTGGCGTCCGCTACTATGACACGTTGATAATTTTTTGCTGGTGGAAATTGGTTAAAATGGACGTGAATCACGTAGACGCTATTGTTTCGTGAGACTATAAAATTTAGTTTTAGATACAAAACTGCCCCCTGGATGTCTTACAAATCAGACCCATGAACATAGATATAGTAATGTAGCTTGTGTAATATAGATTAACATTCAGAAAACTTTTCGCCTCCTAACATATGGTCGGCAACTAAAGCATTAGGCACCAATTTCATTTATGTATGTTTTTTACCTATTGGCATGCTGAAACCTGTCTGTGTGAATATGCCCGTACGCGCAAATGCTTCCATATACTCCTGCAACATTTGCAAACATTTCGCGATATTTGTTCCATCCGTTTAGATTCAGCTTAAAACGTTTATACAAACACAAAATACAACAAACAGCAATCGGCATAATCAAAATACACAATTAATGGTAGAACCATGGCAAAATAGTTAGTGGCGCGAAAAAATTTCAACAAAGGTACTTTTAAAGAAGCTGAGCAACATTTTATTGTTGCCACTAAATCGTGACAACTGCTCTAATAAAATATTACACTTACTCGATAGTTACACCACCTAACATACAGTCGGCAACTAATAATTCGTACTCACTTGCTTTTATTTTCTGTTGTCTATGAACTATCTCAGATGGTATAATCCAAGAACGAAATCAACCGTGGCATTTGTAAAGAATTTGTTAAAAAAATGAAAGACTATTTGATTGATATTTTATATTACATGTAATGTCAATATTTACACTTTTCAAATCAAAGAAACTTGTAATCATGCTAAATGGCATACTATCAGATCCTAACGGTTTCATTAAAGTTTTTATTATATTCTATACTTTAAGGGATTTACAAGAAGAACCAGAACCACGTCGACCTAAGATCCACATAGAGAATCTTAGTAGTACACTAAAGGGATCCGAAGAAATTACGCCGCCTCCATCTACACAACATTGTGATTGTAAAAATTATGCCCGAACCGCAAATGGCGAATTAATAAAATGTCCAAAACCTAAAATCTTCTTCAATGATAACATACGATCTGTTGATTTTGTTTTGGTTTGGGACGCACATAGCGAAGATGCTACAACTGCAGAAGCGTTCTGTAAAAGAAGGATATTTGAAGAAAATTTGATGAAGGACGGACTTAATATAGAATACGAAGATCCGGAACAAAATGGGTTAAATTTTGTAAAAGTAATCTTTTTATATTGTATTGGATAAGTAACGGTAATCGTGATTTGCAATTTTATTTTTCAGATTCATGCACCGCAAGAAGTACTGAGAAGATACAGTGAGATCTTAAAATTACGTATGCCAATGCGCGAGGTTAGCAATCATTAATTATATGAATGTTGTAAAATTTATTTTGATCTTTATTAGGAATTATGCACATTACGGAAAGATTTGCGTCAAAGACGCTTTTATCGAACTACAGCATATATACGACAGAAGGTAGAAACGGCTTTTTTGTTTAAGCCTTTTTGCTAAGGGTTTCTTTTTTGATAATGGTGTGGTGTTTCTACTCATATAACGTTTAGTTTTGTAAATTTTATTTTATTATTTCGTAGTATTGAGTAGTATATGAAGTATAGAAGAGAGAATGGTTGTTAGCTTTATAGCATAGTTATATACTACACTTTATCTTATAGCATAGTTATACACTACACTTTATCTTCACTATACACATATCATTCATAAATGTTTTTATTTAATCGTTATACAAGTTTTGCTTAATTACAGTTTGCTTTGCGTTCTAGAAGTACAAAAAACAAAGTGATTTTGAAACTTTTAAAAAAATAATATTCAGAACATTAGGTCCAATTTCTTGCAGTACAAAACACATTTATGTAAAAATAATAAGCCCACTAATAAAAATTTCTTGGTAATGTGCTGTATAATATATTTTTTTCGAATCATTTATAACTAGAAACTACCATCTGGATTCAATAGCAGCAGCGTTACTACTTTGGCTTTGCCGAAATAAAAGTGGGCAATATTTAGAAAAAATATACAGGGTGTTCCCTCAGGTAACCTGCAAAATTATATCATGTGTTCCAGAGATGATTCTGATCAAAAAAGTTTATATACACCATAGGTCAATTCCCTTTCGGTTTCGAGATATCGACAAAAATAAAAATGTGCTTTCGTTAACGCTATTTATATATGAGATAGCATTTTACTTGTAGAAAAGAAACAAACGACTAGCGCAGTGATGCTAATTTATATGTATTTTATTTAAATTGACATTTTTTGGTTAGCAAGTTACTTTGCATTGACATTTGTTCATAAATAAAACTGCAAAACTAATATTTAAATATATAGTAGCCATGCCTAAAACGTATACCAAAGCGGCATACGCTGACATTCACGATTTCAAAAATATTTATGTTTTCCGGTACATTTGAATAACTTTGTATATACGGATTTATAAATTTTATATATGTTTTTGGAATAAACCATAAATCACAGAACTTCTTAAATGATTATTATTATTATTATTATTATATCGACAGCTTCCACGGTCCGAGTCTCTATTACGAAGCCTTCTGGGTTTTGACCACCGCATCATATTTTTGTAACATATACAATAAAAAAATAAAAAAACAAAATAGAATAAAAGCACAAAAATGCAAAATCTACTAAATTCGACGTCTCATAAACAATAAGAACACAATACTGTTAGCTAAAAAAATAAAATACTTCTATACATTTCAAAGCTTACATTGTCGTAAACAAATCATATTTTTTTATATTCAACTTACAGGACAGTTGTAAATACACAATATTTTTCGAATTTTTGTAAACTAGTTTTTTGTTTCCTGCATTGCTTATTTTCTTTTTTGTCAACTAATGTTTAATTTTTTTCTAAATATTTACGTTCTTAGCTTCCAGCACTGCCAGAAATTCGAAGTCATACAAACTTTTTAACTAAAGGTGTCAAATATATTGGTTCAAGATGGTCGAAACTTAAATCGTTTATTTTGGTCGACACAAATATATTCCCAAAAAAGAATCAACGATTTACCGCTGTTTACAGTAGAGATAGAGAGTATTTGTAAGTGTTAAGCCCTTGTCTTACGTTGAATGACTTATTTATTAGCACATAACCTTTTTCACGTTCAATTTGAACTACCAAATATATTGCCATGTATTAAATTAATCGTTACTCTAGTTACCTTTGCTTCGCAAATTGTATGCACACATTTTATTTTTATATACACTCATATTTCATTTGCATGCTTTGAAAAAAAAATCAATTTTTGTAGATTTGACGTAGATTCTCCCTGTTTCTTTACACCAGCGATCCATTCTCGAGTAGTACAATTCATTTTAGATCGGAAAAAGTTTAGCGAAAAGGAAAATGAGGATTTTACATTTGGAATTGAAAAACTTTTAAGCGATGGTGTATACGTTGCTGCATATCCGCTACATGATGTTAGTTTTTTTGTAAATTTTTAAAGTAACAACTTATGCTATCATTGCATTATGTTTCAGGGTGACTTGAAAACTGAAGGTTCCATGCGTTACCTATTATATACTGAATGGTCTTCCCTGAGAAAATGGTATAAGTATCAGCCATTAGATTACGTAAAAGAGTATTTTGGAGTTAAAATTGCGTTGTATTTTGCCTGGCTGGGATTTTATACGCATATGTTGTTACCTGCTTCAATTGTTGGACTTGCTTGTTTTATTTTTTCAGTAGCTACGTTACATAGCAACCGTCCCAGGTAAATATACTCGTCAATACAGTGTATCCAAACTTTGCCAACCCCTTTCGCCTCCTTAAGAATTGAATTTTAAAGCACGCCGAAAAGGAGTTTCATTAGTTGTGTCAAAGAGCATTAATACCAATGTTTCAAATAAATTTGACCATAAAAATGTTATTTCCCATACACACTTTCGCATTACTTTTTGCGCCCTTAAGGTTTGAATTAAAAAATGACGAAAAACATGTTTAATTAACTGTGCCAAAGAAAATATTAGTTTCAAGTAAATGTGACTATAAAAGTATTATTTCCCATACAATAACTTTGCCAGCAAATTTCTATCGTTTGCGATTTGGTCTGGGCGATGTGAGTCAGTCTTTTATACATTTTTCTTGTTTCAACTTCATAATAGATTGAATAATTAAAAATAGTTTAAATCTTTGGAATCTGTCTCTTCAATAACAATCTTACATTTTGGCATTTCAGTGAAGATATTTGTAATTCTAATAACGTCACGATGTGTCCTCTTTGTGATCACTGGTGTGATTATTGGGATTTAAAAGAAACGTGTATGCATTCAAGGATTACCTATCTTTTTGATAACCCTACAACCGTTTTTTCGCAATATTTATGTCATTCTGGGGTGAGTGTAGTGAAATTTTTTACAATAGTATACTTATTCGTTAAAATTTTGACAATTCTATAATACATACCTAATACTCATTTTTAGCTGCATTATTTTTGGAAATGTGGAAACGGTACTCAGCTGAAATTACTCATAGATGGGATTTGACTGGATTTGATATAAAGGAAGAACATCCAAGGCCACAATATTTAGCTCGACTAGCTCATGTCAAAAGGAGACGTTTGAATGTGGTAACCAATACTGAAGAACCTAGGGTTCCATTTTGGAGAATTAAGGTTCCAGCCACTATCTTAAGCTTTTCGGTTGTTTTGTTATTGGTAAGCTGAAATATGTTTATTAAATGTATTACAATGATAACTTATTTATTTTGCATCTTTTTAGATTACTTTGGCGTTAGCAACAGTTTTAGGTGTAGTCCTATACCGAATGTCAGTTTCAGCTGCCTTAAAAGTATATAATGGAGTAACGACAAGTTCAGCAATATTTTTTACGTCAGCAACTGCTGCTTGTATTAATTTATGTTGTATAGTTGTTTTTAATTGGGTAAATTTGGAAATATTCAATTAAGTATTATTTTTCTAGAATATTGGTTTTTAGATATACTCTCTAATCGCACAATATTTAACCGAAATAGAATTACATCGGACGCAAACTGAATTTGATGATGCGTTAACGTTAAAGATTTATCTCTTACAATTTATCAACTATTATGCTTCCATCTTTTATATAGCTTTCTTTAAAGGGAAATTTATTGGCTCTCCTAAGAAATATAACCGATTTTTTGGATACAGACAGGAGGAGGTACGACTTTAAATGATTAAATAATATATAGATGTTAACCGGAATATATTTTGCTTTAGCCTAGCTCGAATAATTGCGTTGATGTGCCGTCTTGTATAAGAGAATTTTTTGTTACAACTGCTTTGAGATGGCTTAGCTACTTAATTTTCGAGGTCAACTTATGTTTGTTTTACTTTTCTAAAATCTAACAACTTATTTCACATAATTTAGATTTCATTATACCTACTTTTATGCTACTCATTATTTCAAAAATTATAAGTTTCGACTATATTTTTGTTTTCTCAAATTTGTGTATAAACGGGATATATTTTGTATTAATTAATTTATTAATGTTGTTCGTGCAAAAAGTTCAGCAATGGAAGGAGAATAGAAAATTATTTAAAAATTAATGGTGTAACATGTTAATATTTTACTGATACAGAATGATCTAACACTTTGTTTGAATATTAATTATATTCCTCCTATGCCACATTTCAGAAAACTACTTGATAGATTGAAATCATTCATTAGAGATTTGAGAGTAGTGTATAAATATTCATATGGACTATCTTGAATCAATTAGGTTTCGCAATGGCGTGAGAAATCAGCAACATTTGTGCCTAGTAAAATAAACTGTTCTCTTAATATTATTTAACTCATTTTTAGCTAAATAACTTGGATGATAAATTGATTTTTGATTTGAATTTGTAATTTTCTCCATAATTCAATATAACGATAAACATCTTTGAACGAAAAAATCATTTTTTTTTAAATGCGATTTGGCATTTTTTAATTTGCAAAGAAGTTTCTAACTTAAAACTATATTCCGTTTGTAGCTAAAGAAACAACTTGATTGGAAAGAAAGACCGAGAGATTAAATATAAAATATTTCATTTCATATTTTTTATTTTCCAAACAGGTAATAATTGAATATACAAATTTACAAAGAACCAATAAAAATCTTTAAGATATAAAAAACTTGTTTAACAATATACAGTGAAAGGTCACATTTATAACGATAAACATCTTTGAACGATAATATCATCAATTTTTTTTAATAACTGACCTGGCATTTTAATTTGTAGAATTTCTTAAAACTATATTCCGTTTAGCTAACCAAACAACTTTGATGGAAAGTACCGAAAAATCGATATTTTATATTCATTTACTGTATTTTCCAAAGGTAATAATTGAATTCAAGAAGAACCAATAAAACATAGATTAAAAAATAACAATATACAGTGAAATAATTTAACACGAAAACACTTAAGAAGAAATATCGGTTAACACGAAATAATAAAGCGGTCGAAAAAACTATGTATTTATACATAAAACGAAAAAATATTCGATCCCGTCAGTTTCGTTTTAAATATTTTCATATATACCGGTCGTTTTGAGAAATAAGATAAATAACGCCGGGAAGAGGTAACAGGTACGAAAATTCGCTAAGAAGTGGGGTCGCGTATGAGTATATCACAGCACTGTAGATTAGACTGTGATAGACTCATACGCGACCCCACTTCTTAGCGAATTTTCGTACCTCTTACCCCTTCCCGGCTTATTTATCCTATTTCTCAAAACGAGAGGTATATATAAAAATTAAAATATATGTTGGAATTGTCTAAAGTTCAGTTGATAATTACTTAGACTGTGAGCAACTTAATGTCTAACATTTTGTAGCAAAACTAGTGTTATTTTATTTATTATTTAGTAGAAAATGTAAATACGATTGTTGTGTTAAATTTTGGTCCAAGAAATATGAACAAATTACAACTCATATGTTGACTTTGGAGATCTTTTCGTACGGTATTTCTGCATCCAGCGTGAGTCTATCAGATTCATACCTATTTTTTTTATAGTGTTTTACCGGTTTACATGTCCTTCCACATAAAACGTTACTTTGTCAGAAAATAAGTTATGTATCATGAAGAGAAGATTTTTATTAATTTGTAGTCATTACATACCCGTAGAATCCAGTTCTGCTAAACCAACTAGTTCATAAATAACGCATGCTTTATAAAGATTACATTTTTCCATTTAAAAAGTATTCTATATGCCTACCCAAATAGTTTTACTAACTTTAGGTCTCCGTCTGTATATGCGTTTTAATTGTGTCCATATCCTATCAACCACACCAAACATTGTTAAAAATTTTATTCTCTCACTTTTAGTTAAACGCATTTTTCAAATGACAGTTTATGAAATAAGAGACTAATTCGTCTCTTGTAACTTAAAAAGATTAACGTCCTTCTCCCTAAAAGACATTTTTAATGTCGCATAAAAACAACAAAAGCACCGATTTCAAACAACTTGAAACATTAAAAAATATGTGGGGAGTTCCAGAGTAAAAACAAAGGATTTTGAATTATGTAAAAAAACAGTAAATGAAAACATTGAAAATAAAAATCGATTTTTCCCGAAAAATTCTATCAAAGTTGCTTAATTGTTAGTTTAATTTAAACTGAATGATACACATTTGTTTTAATATCTGCTATTTTGGTAAGAGTTCTCAAGTTTTCCTATAGCTAAATTCAGATCTTTTAGTCCGGACTGAAAACCCCTCTGTCTTTAAGGTTTCGATCGTTCAAACGACAAAATATACTTAAGTAAAAGCATATTTATAGCAATTCTTATCCGACCTAGATCTATACTGTAAATATCTTTTCCGTTGCCAAAGTGGCTGCAAATAATAATAAAGTTTATAATAGGCGCTCATGGTATATTGTTGGAATTCACCTTGCGGGCGAATGCAATAAAAATAGATCAAGCATTAGAAGCCGACCGCGTGGTTTCGACCTTCCATGTCTCATCAGCGCTGCTCTGAATGCAAGATTTAATTTCACCGCCTTTTACCTCAACTTATGTGTGTAGCGCCCTTGCGGTGTGCTGCTTCCTACCTTGCTGACTAGAGGGCGCGAGCTTGGAATTAGTCCATTGTTTGTAGTATTTTCATTGCATTCGCCCGCAGGCTGAATTCCAACAATATACCAGGAGCGCCTATTATAGGCATTTCTTAGGTTTTATATATTGGCATTTTTCGACGTTTTAATAATATAGTTTCTTAATATAGAACAATGTCTATAAAATTTGTTCTAAAACACTTCAATTTAGGAAACTCCAATGTTTCATTTAAATGAAACGAGTTGGTAACTACATTGTGTTTTACTAAAACTGCAGTTCTTTTAAAATATGTTCCTATAATAAAAAGTTAGTTATTATGTTCTGACGAACGGTTTCACTCGATACTCACATAATGAGATTATAATTTTTTAAATCAATTTCTTTTATATCCCAAAGAGATGCTTGTAGTTTACTAATTGTTGTTTGCGTTCTAAAAACTTGATAAAAATATTTCTTAGTTATCTATCTCTAGTTAATCTGCATGTACCTAATTTTTCTGAACTAATAGTTAAAAACCTTTTCATATACTAACATGTTAATTTCGTTCCGTATCTCATTTTAAATTTCTTGTTTGTATTAATGTCACAAACATTACTGCTTTCTGCAACGTATTACCAGCTTTTGTTTCTACACAGTGTGGTCCTGGTGGATGTCTACTTGAATTGTGTATACAGTTGGCTATAATTATGATTGGCAAACAAGCGATGAATACAGTGTTGGAAATGCTGTTTCCGCTATTTTACAAATGGCTCAACACTTTAAAGGTAAAAACTGGACTTCAAAAGGACCAAAAATCCTACTTTAAAGGGCATCAAAAACAGTGGGTCAAGGATTTCAAATTAGTGGAATGGGGTTCGATGAGTTTATTTCCTGAATATCTAGAAATGGGTTAGTATTTTTACATTATATATTCGTAGCTACGAACTCGTATAATATGAAACTATTTCAGTATTACAGTATGGATTTCTTACCATTTTTGTGGCTGCATTTCCTCTAGCACCGTTTTTCGCGTTACTAAACAATATTCTAGAAATGCGTTTAGATGCGCGAAAATTGTTAACATTTTACAGAAGACCGGTGACACAAAGAGTTAGAGATATCGGAGTTTGGTATAGAATACTAGATTCAATCGGCAAACTGTCCGTTGTTACAAATGTAAGTGAAATTCATTATAATGACATAAATTATTTATTTAAATTCATATTTGTACACAATTTTTATAATATATTATATATAGTAGTAATAGTATAAGAGCATTGAATTTATCAATTAAGTAATATTTATTGCTTCGTGATGATAAATGGATTTGAAACTCAAGAGTCTGCAGAGCCACATTGATTTCAATGTCAATAAATTTAATCGCAAAGTTTGATGTCTTCTGTGATTTTCAAATAAGAAACGTTTTGGTAGCACTAAACTCAAAGTTAATAGATTTTCAATAAATTGTATTATCAAACATATCATTGGCTGAAATGTCATGCATTTTTGTGGAATCCTGGACAATTTTGGGGTATATGTTGGATCGTGATCAAGGATTATATTCGCCAGAAAATCCTTTCCGCTGTTCACTTAAGGCAACTATGTATTTATAAATTAGTTGGACTGGTGACGTATTAGCTAATACGTTTTCTAGTGCCGAATTCAATTCCTGGTACCGCTTTTGTGAATCTTAGTTTTTATGATTTTGCACACTCGATAGTAAATGTAACACGACACCTCCATAAATGCAAGCGTAAGTATCCATGACTAGCCAATGTCCCCTATAATCAGAGCAAGATGTAGAGGGATGTGAACTTCTTTTGCTGCTGTATCTTGCATATGCTGCACTCATTTCTATCAATTGATGATGGAATCATCTTATTACAATATTAGTTTCCTAAGCTTCAAAAATATAAATGTTTTCGTGATATTCCAACTAGATTGGGACAGACGATTATTACTTCGTGCAGTTTTAGAAGCAGGCTCTTATTTTAATAGTGAATTAATTTGCTGGTAGAATAATACTGTTTTTACTATTTTTATCGTAAAATTATTGTTTTAACTTATCATTACGAGTTCTTTTATAGAATCGTTTATGTTTTAGGGATTTATAATTGCCTTTACGTCTAATTTCATACCACGATTGGTTTATGCAGTAGCCTTTAGTAAAGATCACACATTAGATGGATATTTAAATCATTCTCTTGCTTACTTTAATACAACCGATTTTCAAGTTGCTTCATATCCAAATAATTCCGTTCAGTATGAAATATGCAGGTAAAGTATTTTTTCTTCTTTAATCGCTGTATATTTGAGCAGAGTAATAAATAGTTAATTTTATTCCATTACATTAGGTATCCAGATTATCGAGAACCACCATGGGTATCAAGAGACTACGAAAGAACATCTACATTTTGGCATATTTTAGCAGCAAGACTAGCCTTTGTTGTTGTTTTCGAGAATGTTGTTGCATTCGTAATGATAATGGTAAAATGGTGCATTCCTGACATACCCAGGGAATTAAGTGATAAGATTAGGCGCGAAGCTTACATAACAAATGAGATAATCATTAAACAGGAAACATTAAGAGCACAATCAGCTCCTAAAACTGAGACTGGACGTTTGTCAGCTTTAGAAAGGATGGGTGCAGGCGATATGCCTTCGACTCCAGAGCAATGGGATCGACTGATAGCAAAATCATTGAGCGGTAGTGAATTCGATTTTATGGTACATAATAACAGTTTTCCGTCAGGATCTCCTACTACGAGTGATGGGATGTTGAAAACACCTACATCTGTGTAATGTGATCATTGGGAGTAGCGCTGGGAATATTTCTGGAAACTATGCAAAAAAGGTCAGTTTTTTGCATAGTTTTGCTTTGCAATACTATAGGAACAAACGAACTAAACTAAATAGGACTGACTTTGTAATAACTTAGCGATGGATTTTTTATTTTCTGTCGAGTTGCTGTAGAGTTAGTAAGCAATGATTAAGTTTCTTTGCTCCATTTGTAATTTTTGTTTATGAGCTTCTATTAAATTGTGTAGGTTTCAATGACTACAAAACTTTTTTAGAATCAAATGTTTATATAAAATTATAAACACTAAACTTGTACAATACTAAACTCGAACAAAGACTACTACTTTCTTTTAAATGTTGTGTAAATAAAATTAATAAAGTATGAATCGTTTAAGTAAAGAATGCCAGCCGATATTTTAAACATGTTATTTTGTGAACGCTGTTACCACATAAATTATTAAAAAGCCACAGAATTATTCCCAGCATCCCTCATATTGTGAAAACAAATTTTCAGTGCCCATAATACTGATTAAGATTGGAAGTACACATAGTATGTCTTTTCGTCTGATGGAATGTGATATCATTTAACTGCTTTTAAAATTTAAAAACAAAAGCAAACAATTAGTGTTTACCAAAGAACGTGTTTAAATCTTTTTTTTTTGTTTAAGCAGACTTCAAAAGTTTAGACATTACATACTATGTATATCAAGGTAACCAAAGATACATGTAATACATGGAACCAAATCTTAAAATACTCGGACGGTATAAGAAATTATCTAACACTGATGTTTTTATTACTCAACTGGTTGATATTACACAAAAATAGCGGATGCAGGCATCTATCGAAACCGAGATAGAAACAATTTTTTTATATGCCTGTAGAAGTTACCAAGGTTAAATTGAAACATCAACAGCTTTACATGTCTGTTTTTTGCGAAGTTTAATTATATAATAATGTTACCGTAACTATTTGTATTGATTTTGTACTGAAAATTTGTATATATTTTTTCCTATTTTACATAACAAATTCTAATTGGTTTTGTTAATATTGTAAGTGTAAACTTAAGTATAATATTATAATGACTTAATTAATTATGGACTAAATTGCTCAAAACTTGACAATCTTATTATTATGAAGACTGGTGTCAAACTGCAAAGCTCATTTTCAGTATGATTTTGAGATACCAATTATATAAACGAAATATTGAAGGCACGGAAAATATAGATAGTATGATAAAATACATCTCTACATTTAAGTGCAAATCCATTAGAATTTTAGTAAAACTACATACACGATAGTTTAATAAGCTGTATTTTACTTTTCTAATATGATAATGCATTTAAGCAGCCTATTATAGAGAAAACTTGAAGTACTTGTATAAATTAATTTGAATAAAAGAAAAATATGATATTCTGCGCTTTATGAAAAGTAAGAAAACTCGTTATTTTATATTAATAATATAATCATTTTTATTATCTGAGTGAACGTATATGCCGTTAGAATTGTTAGATAATACATTACCATATATGTGACAGAACTATAGTACAGTGAAAGCTCTCATAAGCGGGCAGTCACGGTTCCAGGATTTTTTCCCGCTTATGGTAGGTGCCTGTTTAAAAGAAAACTGTGAGAAACCAAACCAAACTCGTATAATGTAATATGTAACTAGTATATAGGTATATGTATGTACAGTGGCCAGCTTTTAAATCGACACCACCGCAAGCTAACGTCGACCTTATCTACTAATAATAATATCTACTGTAAATCCTAACTGAAGTTCGCACAACGTAACCCCCTCTACATTGCTATTAAGGTTTAGGAAATTCCGTAACGGTATCGATTATTCTGCTGTCCACTGTACATAATATGTAATGACATAGACAGACACAGACAAGTTATTTAGGAACAGCTGGAAAATATCTTAAAATGGATGACTGTTTCATTTTCCTTTGTTGTTCTTCCATACGGCACTTCTGAAAATGACATTTCAGATTTTTGATATGTTCAAAAGCCACATAGTTCATCTGTATAAAACTTTTTCAGTTCTCTGATGCAATTTAAAGCTTCATCGAAGCACTTTTATTTTCTTCTTCGTTTTCTTAAACATGTTCTATTTCGTCATCGGTCTCGTTCGCTTCACTAACTTGACTGGATGTAGTAGTCTGGTTTGAAAAATCATCATCTTCTGTTGGTGTATTATCATCAATTGTTATAAATTCGTCTAGGTTCTGCAGCTCTCCTCATTATTCCCATTGTCGCAAAAACAGACAACGGTAAGTCATCCTCAGAGTCAAACTGACGAACTGTCGCATCCGTTTTTCTGAACCCAGCCTTTCTGAAACAATTTTGTATTGTTGATGGAGTGACCTTTCCCCATGCCGTTTTAATAAAATATAATGCCTCTAAAGCATTAATTCTTTTTGATAATTCAGATGATGATTTAGAAGAATCCATGTTTGATAAAATCTGGCTGCGGTAATAAAGTTTGAAATTCTGAATGATGCCTTGATCTAGTGGCTGGCAAACAGACGTTATATTGGGAGGCAAAAAAATTAATTTCACATTTTGGAGGTGTAATTCTCGAGGATGTGAAGCAGCGTTATCTAAAGACAGTAAAATTTTTCTCTTTTCAATTTCCGTTTTTCGATCAAGCTCGATTAACCATTCACCCATTATATCGCGTGCCATCTAAGCTTTTCGGTTTCGCAACGTTCTTGCGGAATACTCTGCCATTATTTGCTCAAACAGACTATCAACATTTTTTATGGCTTTTTGTCGCACAATCCTTTTGACATCGTTCCATAAGTTTTCGATAGGGTTCAGGTCCGCACTGCACGAGGTCTAAGTCAGAACTGACTGCATTCTGATGTAGCCATTTTTTTATTATACGCGCGGTGAGCTTTGGATCATTGTCGTATTGGAATTTCCAAACACCCGGCAAATTCTCCGCATAAGGCAGCATCACGGTTTCTAAAATGTTCATATACATGCGTCCTCATGCCTTGGATTCTGTAAATTGGACCAACTCCGTGCTAGGACATACAACCCCAAACCAATATGGAACCACCTCCATCATTCAGGGTAATTTCAGTATCCCTCGGATCGAATTCTTTGCATGGTGGTCGACGTACGTATTGCCTGCCATCAGATCCTAATCGATTAATTTTGGTTTCGTACCAGAGTACATACATGTTTCCATTGGTTAATCGGCCATTCTCTATAAATTGTTGCAAATTGTATTCGTGCGTTTTGATTACACTTCTTAACCAAAGGTTTCTGGCGCGCCACTCTTCCGAACAATTGCCCTTCATATAAACGACGTCTAATAGTTGTTGCTGATACTCCAGAACCAGCTTCTCCAAATATCTTTTGCCTTATTGCGTTAGATCTCAGTCGAGGATTTTTCTTTGGTAAGCGTACAAGTCTTGCGTCAGTCTTAGCAGTGGTTTTTCTGGGTTTCTGTTTTCTTTTTATATTTTGTGTAGTATTATATAACTTTTACAGTGGTTAACAGCATCAAATACCATTGTTTTTGAACACTGCAAATGCTCTGCTATGTTTTTATATGACTATTTTCTGTCGTATAACTTAAGAATACATTTTCTCATGGTAAGATCGCAACTTTTGCTTTTTCCCATGTTTATTCCAAATTAAAATAATTGGAAATATTACGTATATTTATATATTATATGAATAATAAGTTCTCGATATGCACAGTAACACGGCAAAGCGACTGCTATTTTTGATATCTACATCGTTCTTAATGAGAAGTTCTTCACTGGATCTCTTGGTGCAGAAGTAGAACACTAAACACTTTAACCCACTGAACACCAAACAAGTTTTAACTAAAACACCACACAACAGGTGTTTTAGTTAAAACTTGTTTGGGGTTCAGTGGGTTAAAATGTTTAGTGATCGTTCTTAATTATTTGCGTTCTGCGACATCGCAGATTGATAAACACCTGCGCGGCACATGTGTTTTAAAGAGAATTCATAGACTTGTAAGTTTGGCAAATAAAAATTATATATCTTAATGTACAGTCGCTTGCAATAAATCTGCGTACAAATCCTATGCCAATTTCCATGTTTTTTCGATGTATTGAAATGTACTTTTCAAAATGAGGTTAAAAATGTCAACTTGATAATACATGTTTAATATGTAGTAAATAGCAGAGAGGTAGATTGACAACTATCTAGCAACAAAATGTGACAAATTATTATAGATGACAGATTACATCCAAATCACATAGGTATAATAAAGCGTACGCAATTTTATTGCAAGCGAGTGTACACATTAAAGGTAAATCTTTTATTATATGCTCATTCAATGTTAGATGCGAATTACGAGCCTATCACCTTTACAATAGATTCTCGCAGTGCCGTTCCGTGCGGGGAGACAGAACGGGGCGGCACGAAGGAGAAAAAAAAGGATATTAAAACAATCACTGTCAATATGCGTAGTGATAAAATTGAATAAAACAAATAATATTACATACTAGAACAATGATACTTTTATTTGATTTTAATTTTAATTATTAATTAACCGGACGGTCATAGTAAGTTTACATCTGTAATGAAATATATCTGTATTTTATTAAGGATATTAGTGCTAATGAAAATGAATAGGATTTTCATGATATGTATTTTGATTTTTGTTTTATTTTGTTATTGAGTACATTTTGTGCCTTCAAATAAAACAATTATTGAGGGCACATTAGGTAAGTTGAGGGAGGGGAAGGGACTAATTTTATTTTGCACAGGGCGCCAAAAGGATTCCGTTTTTAATCCTGGCGCTGAATTCTCGATCACTAATTTAAACACGAATCTGGTGAGCTAAAAGTAATTTTGTTTTCACGTTCACATTATTTTGGTCTTTATAATTCACAAAAATAGAAATTATTCCTTAAAATACATGTACAGTGGACAACTAGTTCACTGCTCTGTCGTAACAATATTTAAGTGTGTATCTACATACATATTTTATTCCGTGTGCTACTATGTAATTCGCTTATAATATTTATTTAGTCATACTGCAGTTTGTTATTTCCTATTTTAATAACTATGTAGTTACGCATATTTATTTAAGTCTTGATGCTCAACTTAGTCCATATATTAACAATTAATTAGGGCCCTTGTAACACCAAAATAATTTAATCAAATACTTTATATTTTTGTGATATTTATATTATTTTTATATGTTATTGTTACTTCGAATAAATTATATGATGTTAAGGTTGAAAACTGAAATATATAATGAAATATTGGGTAAAAAAAATTATATGTAATATTAATCGCATTACAAATAGTTACTTCTATTTTGTTATACAGAGACATATACATACACATATTTTGTAATAAATATAGAGATTTTAATATTGTTTGGGTCATTTCAACTAGTCTATGTTGTTAAGGAAATACTCTAAAAATTGTATGGTAATTCTTTTATATAATGTTTTAAATGTGACATGTTCTAAATATTATGCAATGTATATGTTGCGGTGCTTAAAGTTTACTGCTACCTACCAATTTATATTTAATCTGTATAAACACTAAAACTGTATCCGGTTATAGTTGCATCTGGATCAGTACTGCACAACGCTATTTTATGAATACATTTTTACGTTTGAAAAGACAATGACAATAGCTTATATCAATAAATCATAGTGCGTTGTATTGTACTTACATCCATTTCTAAAATTTATAACCATGTTCTTTTTTTTTATCTTACTATTTATATACATATTCTACAAAAAAGAAAAATAAACGTGTATCACTTCTCTTTAGATTTTACTTTTATCTAAGCACACCTTTTATATGATTTCTAGCAAAAAAACCTGAAAGTATCTCCCATGTTGACTCCTCATTTTTTTCTGATGAACATGTATGGACACCCATTTCTTTATGATTTATCTTCAGGAGGAAAACTACGTTAGGGGCCCCAAAAAGTCATGGGTAACTCGATGTGTCTACCACGCTAGAGGCGAAAACATTTTGACAGGGCCAAAAATTAGGTGAGGGGCGCCAAGAAGTCACGGGTAACTCCAAGTGTCAACCACGCTAGAGAAGAACACCCTATGGCGGCCAAAAATTGGGTGGGAGGCGCAAAAAAGTCGCAATAACTTGACGTGTGAACTACGCTAATGGTGAAAACCTTGTGACTGATTAGGTCAGGTCATTTTATTAGATTAGAATACAAAATATTTTGTCCATATTCGTTCGCAGACGCGAGAGAAAAAAACAGATTTATTTATAAAATGTTCGTCACTCCACTGCACTTCAAAAAGTGCACAACATGAACAGTAGAGTTGTAAGTAGCGATTGATTGTTACATATGGATGTTTTGAGTATGGCTTACACAACGCATGGACCGTTCGATGGCGATCAAAATTATTTGAGTATAATACCCAGCTGTAGCTATCATTAGGATACAATTTGGAAGAAATATAGTTGACCACATAATAATTAGACAACATGGCTTATTTGGATGAGATTTAATTTTTGGAATCTCAACATTTTCGTTTATCTTACTGATATATTAAGTTAAACTAACACACATTTTGATAATGGTCTTGTCATATCTCGAACTCAACCATTTAGCTCAAAATGTTGGATTAATATTAGGTTCGTTAAACAAATGATCTTATAATATTATATTACTCTTATTAGTAATTTGACACATATTAAATGTCAATTTCTTCCACTGAAGAAGTTATTTAACGAAAACATATTATTATATGTTATGGAATAAATTGGTATTTAATTATTTATTGTTTTATTGACCTACAAGTGGAAATAAATCAGGAATTAAAAGACTTATAATAAGGTCCATTTTCACAATAAGTTTGAACAATTTTTATGCATTCTTAGATAGTCAAACACTGCATTATGAAATTTGCAGGTCCCTAGATGATGTTTGAAAGTAGTTAAAAAATCTTTATGCTGTGACACCTTTGAGAAGTTAGGAATGGTGTAATGACCAAAAGATATCAAAAATTATCATTTGAAGAAAACTAGGGCATTGTTAAGTTTTTAAAACGTCGAGCGAAATAGGGAATACATCCTACTATAGTATTAATTGAAATTCATTTAAGTTCAATGGAAGTCTAATGTATAACACTGGATAGATAGAGAAAGCAATCGTTAAACAAAACACAATACAATCATGATTTTTGCTACCTGAAAAATATGTATTGGAAGGTCTACCATATAATACTCATAAGAATCCATTTTAAAATATTTTATTTTATAACATTCACGTTGTTGCTAACAATATGAAAAAAAACCATTTAATCGTGGAAGTTCAAATTTACATAAAATACATTTCTTTTAATACAATAATCTATGCTCTATATGCATTTTCATTGTATCGTAATGAAAAATAAAACTATGCTAATCAAGGAAATTTAGTCTAAGTATAACTAGAAAGAAAGGAATAATAAATCAGATAGATTTAGGACATATACCTACATATTTTAATTTATACATACATATATATATATATAAAATCTTTATAATGTGCAAGGGTAAATTTGTTAAATTCTTTTGCTGCAGTTACTAAAATGCTCCGTTTTTAATAAGTAAATACTTTGAATTAGTATAAAATTCAACATCACTACATAGAAGACTAGAATAAATTCATTATATTTGAAAAAGTTAACCCCGTTGCAAACGAAAATAGTTATCCAAAGTGTGTGCATCAAAATTAATCTGCAATATATTTTAAATTGTACGAATATACATAATACAGGTGAATATTGTCAATCCAAAATATTTATTATATAAAAATCATATCTTGTATAGTTTCTTTCTATGAATGACTAGAACTCTGCATTAGTACGAATGAATCGTATTTGCTGGTAGCATGAAGGACAAGGCTGTCAGTGTTGGGCTGTAATATTGAACAAAACATTTGTTTTATTACAATCTGTAATCGGCAAAACACATTTCATCTAGGATATTAATCATTGTTTAACATAGTAATTACAATAACCAAAAGAAAAATGGTGAATACTGCTAGAATTATCATTATAAATATTTTACATCTGTCACAATACATTTGCCAGTGCCTACAGTGCTTAGCTTCCTAAAACATTTGTAAATCCCAAAATAAAAATATTTCTAGAATTGACATTTGCAATAAAGAATCGAAAAAGCATGTACATTACTATATTAATTCAATATCAAAGTTAAACTGATAAGTACAGAATTAAAACTATTCATAAAGAACAGTAAAAAAATATTAAACCCTGTATGATGTTCATTTGAGATTCAAACAATGCTAGGCCGATAATCGCTACAACTTATTTTATCCCCCTTCGCTTATTTTTAACTGACCCTTTGATTACGTGCACCAGCGATGTGTACAAGACACGACATCATTTCACGCATAATGCTGAGCTCTTCATATAAATAATAAAATAATAGTAGTTAATTTAATCATATAAGTGGTAACTTTAGGATCTTGTAGCTTGCAAAATGCGCAGAATATACAAGAACAGATTTATGATATCCAAATATAGATTGATGGTAGCTAAAATATATTCTTCTGGTGACAGATGTTCCATTATCAATTTTGTATCAACTATAATAAATAGTGAGAAGATTAAAGCGCCACCTAGCGATAGTAGTATTTCAAATGCTGTTGATTGCAAGAATATTTGTAGAAATCCTCCAATGATGAGGATAAATAGTCCTGCAAAGAGTCTAAAAAAGAAGCAACGCAGATTATTAATTAAATAATGTGTATAATGTATAATGACTTACGTTGAGTGCAAAGCTGAAAAATCTCGTTTGGTTTGAAATGTGTACATTGTTAGACCAACAACTACAGCAATGGTTAATAAAAGAGCTTGTAGAACAACTGCTTGTGAGAAATACGATATCGTGACTCCCAACGAGTAAGCCATTACTACCGTCTGAAAATAAAAAAAATGTTTTTTTTTCGTCACTGCATTCAGAGATATAATGCATTCTATACTACGAGGGTATTTTTTGTTTTGTTAATCTTTTTTATATAAATATGAAATTTATATCAAATATACATATGTATCAATATTTGAATTTTAGAATCAGATCATTCATTCAAGTATTCATTGTTAAAAATAGTATCTTGTCAGTAAAATAATCATTTGAAATCATAAATAGTAGTAAATAAAAATCATTAATTGACAACAATATACTCACAAATATTCCCAGAAGTATAAAATTTGTTGGCGTTGATTTTCTCCATATATGTAATGCAATTATTGTAGCTATACTGGTGATGAATGCTACTAGCATAAGCCAATCACTAGAATCAACATCATATGTCATTAATACAATTCAACATTAGTGATTTTCTTATCAGAGTTTTAAAACACACTAAAAAGAAGTACTAAAAATATGTATACAGTTTATACTATTATTAGATAGATAGATAGTTTATGCTAAATTAATCCCGGATCGACTTGCCATTCGCTGTTGGGAGCAAAGTGATTAACAGCGCGGCATCATAAAAGGCGATATGATGCTGTCACAAAGCCATTTAAACACAACTTACACACACTAAACTACACCACAAGAGTTGCAGTGATAGCCAGACAAGTAATACAGCTTACGGAGTCACTACAACTAAGCACCCACCACACATTAAAAATATATATATAAATATAAATTTATAGCGTGTTATACTAAAAGCCATTTACAGTCGTCACACTATATGAAAATATACAAAATCAAACATTTAACAAATTTAAACGTTATACAAAAATTGGTACAATTACACTCATTACATAAAGAATAATAACGATGGGGATGTGTCCATACTCAACAGTAGTACAAACAGCTATCAATTAAATAAGTTGATACGTTTCATAAAAAGTTTTGCACTATAGCATGAGGTACAGTTGTGGTCAATAAAATAGGGACACAGTATATTATCGCTAGTTTTACAAATAGAAGCTGAAAAACGATTTCTTTCACTACAAATCGATCATTAACGACCAGAACAGCTTAAATGTGGAATATTTCTCTAAAAAGTTAATTATGAACAAAGTTACAAGCATTGAAGTACACATGGAAAAATTCACCCCTCCTTTCTGGTGAAAGTTGAATTAAATTTGTGTCACTAAAAGAAAGAGTATGATTTGTTTATCCAACATTCCAAATTTGGTTTGATTATCTGCAGCGGTTCCAAAGTTATGAATTTTTTACTTTACGAAATAGAGGCGAAAATCGCGTGCGAACCCTCTGTAACGCGAGTCGCACATAACGAAAACCCAGTTCTCTTATTTTATGCTGGTAATGTATAAACGCATTTAATTGTAATTGTTCTTTAATTTTGTGAATTTCAACTAGTTGGTTGTAAATATACAGACTGGGCAGTAGAAGTATCTTTAAAGATTTAACAATAGGTTCTCTACACAGTTACTGCAGTTTGACGGCAATCTATCGCACAACCCATCTGTGCTGGCACCAAGATAATCTGTCAAAGTGACAGCAAGCAGAGTGACCGCGCTTGAGTCACCCCTACACATACTTAGATGAAAAAAAGTTTGCGTTTTAGCTGGGTTCAACTCGGATATATTTCTGGAAAACCAGTTCTCAGCTGTAGAACACAGAAATGATGTCGCATTCGCTAATAGGTTCTTATTCATTGCAGAAGTTATCAACGTGGTATCATCCGTAAATTACACGGAGTTTTCAGGTACTAAATAGTTCATGAAATCGTTTATGTAAACGATACGCAGAAAAGGTCAAAACATAGCCCTGTGATACACCCTGGCCGACCGGCAATGCGATAGATACTTTATTATTAATATTGACACACTGGTTGCGGTTGGACAAGCAAAATTGTATTAATTCATTAATATTACCACATATTCCGTAATTGCATAACTTGTCCAACAGACCAGCATGGCTGACACAATCGAAGGCCTTACCTTCCTCCAGACCATTCACCACACCATAAACAACCCTTGATACAGCCTGAACAGTCGAACGATGAGCACGAAAACAATAATAATTTGTACCAAAAAGTAAATTGTTCTCAAAAAATACTGTAAATCTTTTTTTGATTAAAACTTAAAAATTTTCTCAAAAAGAGGAACAATTGAAATTGGGCGATAGGCGATTGGCCATTCTAGATACCTTAAAACT
The DNA here is from genome assembly GCA_023690525.1 of Holotrichia oblita. Lineage (NCBI taxonomy): Eukaryota > Metazoa > Arthropoda > Insecta > Coleoptera > Scarabaeidae > Holotrichia > Holotrichia oblita. The sequence goes on along the minus strand of CM043017.1, from coordinate 125,768,003 downwards.
GCCGGGAAAACCAAAGCTAAATTACAAAAATAATTTTTTATAGGCTTATAATTTTCTATTTTTTTGTGGTATCAAAAGCATACTTTTTCCTATATAACCGGAAGTTGCTGTTAACATTATTATTTTAAATCGAAATGTGTATGAAATTTGGAAACAACAACTTGAAAGTTTTATTAGTTATCCACGACTCCTTAAAAACTATTTTGATTTCTTCTGTTAAAATAGCACTGCTCCTAATAGTAACACGCCACTGTTATGCTATATAAGATAAAGAAACTTATAGGTGTAGGGTGGTATAGATAGTACAAATCATGCATATACAGAGTGTTCAGAACTAAGGATCCAATATATACGATTTGGAAATAGTAAAAGTAATACTAAGTAATTCTTGTTTATTTCACATAATAAATGCATCTATGCTTGATAACAGGAAACGGATGAGAAACGATACTGCAAGTGTTAAAATTGCTTGGACAGACACCTGTTAATTGCAACAAAATGTTTAGAGCGCTAAGTATAGTATACGAGTACCTACAGCTGTTTGAACAAAGACAAAATTTTGCATCATATTATATGGACATATACATGGTATTTTATTAAAAAAACAACTGTTACTACCTTAAAAGTAACTCATATGACAACAAGACTAATCAAGTTTGCGGCATGTTGCAATATTATAAGTTCGTTGCAAAACACTTACATACAAGGTCGGTCGACCACACGCGCTATCTACCTCGCAATTAATACATAGGATAACAGCGACACTATCTGATAGAATGAATGTGTAGATTATAAAATTTTGTTAAGGAACTCATGGGATTTCAAGGTGTAGTGCAGAATTTGCTCCGTTCTTATCTAACATCTAACAGATAGGATGCAAAGCGTAGCCATAAATGCGAATGGTGAAACTATACAGTCACATTGGTTGCAGTCAGATACAGGATTGCCGCAAGGTTCTATACTGGGCCCTTGTGTTTTTCTGATTTACACCAATGGTCTACCTACCCTTAATAATGGATCATTTGGTTAATAAATTCGCCGATGATACTTCAATAGTGATATCAGAAAAAGAGGATACCGAACTGAACACAGTAATATGTAAAACATCAAGCATAACGAAAAAGTGGTTAACCGAAAATAATTTAAAGTTACACAAAAACACAGATAAAACCAACTTGATCAAATATTCTTTGCGGAAAAGTGACAGTTTAATCATTCAGTTCGGTAACCAAGAACTTCCATCTACCACACATGCAAAATTTTTAGGACTGCCACTTGACTCCGCTTTGAATTGGAAAGAACATATGTATAAACATTCTTCGTCGAAGAATTGCAGGTATGATTTACGCACTGAGGACGGTTTCAACGGAAATACATGTAGAGGCGGTCGGATGTTTTACGGGATCATCTTTTGGGGGAACTCGCTGGATGCACAAAGAATTTTTGTATTTCAAAAATCGTGTGTGCGGAGTTTAACTTAAGAAAATGTGTAACGTGTTCTGAAGTATTCAAACAATACACTATACTTACTCTTCCGAGTCTGTACATTTAAGAAGGTGCCTACTTCGCTAAGAAACATTACAATGAACTTCTAAAGCAGTATGAGACTAAACATACTTACAGTACACGACGTGTTAAAGGCAGTTTGCGTATACCACAAACAAGTTTTACAACTATCCATAGAAATATTGTCATACAAATTTTAAAGATCTACAACAAAATACCTCGAATCTTAAAAAAATTAACCTTTGAAACTTAAAAAAAAATGCTTACAAAACTTTTAATTGAGAACTGCTTTTATGATTTAAAAAACTTATGTTTTCGTTCTGTCTTTTCTGACACGTTTCATACTTTGTAATATGAAATAAAGATGTTTATTTATTTATTATTTTGTACACTCTAATCTAAACACACTGTATATAACCGTGTGTCCTTACACGACCCACTGTTAAGGATATAATTTCTACCATCTAGAACTCACATAAAAAACTGGGACACAGCATATAACTTTATTATCATCATTAAAATCAGATAATAAATAAAGACGTTATTGATAATTTTCGTAGCACCCCTGGTATATACGGGTATCTGTATATGCTGTTTCAAAAATAAAAATGATAGCTATAGAATATAAAATGTAGTAATATTATACCCGATGATGATAAGGACGTCTTGCATGTACTACCAATATTTTATGCTATAATTACTTACTTTGTTTACGTACAAAGACTAGTTTGAACTAAGACAGTTCGCATTCGTAAGTTACTTATTCAAACTAATATCAAATAGGGATGAAGACTTATTTAAGATCTTCGATACAAATTTATTTTAGGTCATTCTTTACTTGCTAATTCATAGTATAAAACGATACCTTAATAATGAAGTTCCTTGTTTGGGCTAACTTACTTTTTGTGTATAAATTCTTGAATTGGAGGTGTAAACATACACACAGCACCAACTATTGTCGTAAGAATCAATTGTGCTGATAGTAAACAATAGACCTTATGGATAAATCCAAGTCGTACTAATTTTGTAGCTTGTGCCACATTATTCCGGTATGCAAAATCGTTTTCAATTCCATCTTCTGATTCTTTTGCGCCCAATTCGCAGTCGTCTTGCAAAATTAATGGTACGGACATAGACATTTTTGTTTTATTTGTTAATAATGACCAATAAGACAATAACCTGAAATAATAAAAGAACAACTTGTATAATACTCACTAAGCATTGGAAAAATAAAACATACGTGTATTATTCCTTTATTGAACGAAATTTTGGCAATAATTTGACATATGTTTCGCTCGTGACAGTCACGAAAACAACAAAAGTTGACAACTGTACAGAGTAGCCAACCTCAACAAAATCCAATTTTATACAACTGGTTAAAAAAAATCCACCCAAATAGACAACCTAGATTTCTCAAAAGTTAACAGGAATTAAACATTTTATAAAAGATTGAGATCGCCGGTAAATGAAACAGAATTTTTTTTTGAAAGACTTGTGGGTTTCGAGATTTTTTGAGTTGAAAGATGCCCGAGGAAGTCACGTGACCCAAACGCAAGCTGACATAGAAAACCTGTAAGATCCTTTTTTAACCATTAATACATAGAATTAGTACTTTGTGTACATGCATGATAATCCATATTATTATAACGTATGTACTTGTAGAATATCACTAATTTTAGTACCATACTACTTGTATTGGTTAGGTACTTGTACTTACATCAAAATGATCAGAACAACAATATCCTGTAGTCTTCTCTGCCAAAGGTACATACATACGTACATCTCATGGCAGTGAACCATTTTTTTTTAAGTAAAAATAAATCGTCCGAATACAAGGCACAAGTAGTCAAGTGATTTCGATAACATAAAAGGCCTGTTCGTTTGAATTGCTAACTTTGGTAAGTTTTGCCAGAAATAGCAAGTGTAGCGAATCAGCAAATAGATGTTTGAGCGAATAAATCTGATTTCATCAGCTATTATTGCTCAACACTTGAAGCGTGAGCAAATATAACTTGCTACTTCTGACATCCAGCAATTTGTTGAATGCAAACGAGAGTGTTTAAAACACCTGTCAGCAGCTAAATTTCAAACGAACACACGGTAATTGACAAAAGTGATATTGAGCACTTCCAGCAACGCAAACGAACAGGCCTAAACAAGGGTTCATACGTCACCCGTTGTAGTTCACGTAAACGCCGCGTTTTGGGCGAGCGCTGTAATCGTGCTTCTTTCTTCCCCGATTTCTAGGTGAAAAAGTATATTTTTTCGTCTGGGAATAAAAGAAATGGCTTACAGGTTTTCTACATCAGCTTGTGTTTGGGTCACGTGACTTCCTCGGGCATCTTTCAACTCAAAAAATCTCGAAAACCATAAGTCTTTGAAAAAAAACATTTCTGTTTAATTTACCGGCGGCGATCTCAATCCTTTATAAAATGTTTAATTGCTGTTAACTTTGGAGAAATCTAGGTTGTCTATTCTCTATTTTTTTTAATTTTTATATACATTTCTGCATTGCAGTTATTTTGTAAGCTTTTGATTATAACTTACAGCTAGAAATTCTCAAATCTTTGCGGTCTTTGTTATGATCCATAAGCAAGCAAAAACTTAGGAAAAAGTGGCTCCATATTCAGTGAATATTCAAAATTCCCATGTATATATTTCACCGGTTTTGTCGTACAGTTAGTACATGAGTTAGCAGAACTGCATTTGTGTTGGAGAATGATTCGAATAATTCGTTATCACATGCGTCATGTGATAAACGTTCAGCGGATCGTAAAATGTGGAATAAAATTCAGTAGGTAACAGTAGATATTCTGTTTTCGTAAAAATACTCGAATATGTATAGTATAATGTCCATTATCTATTCGATAATTACAAAGAAATAATATCGGGCGATCGAGAAAGCTTGCCTAATTTATATTCGACAGCATTATAGTTGCCTACTTTAGGCCTGTTCGTTTGAATTGCTAACTTTGGTAAGTTTTGCCAAAAATAGCAAGTGAGCGAAACCGCAATATATGAGTTTGAGCGGATAAGGTGAGCAAATAAATTGACAACAGTGATATTGAGCACTTCCAGGAACGCAAACGAACAAGCCTTTTAATGAGCTACTCTGCCGTCCATAAAGTGCCACCAGCCTCGCCGCTAGCTGTTTGAACGCCCGCGTGCAATACCGATTAGGCCGCCCCTTGTACAATTGTAGACATGCAAATTATGATAATGTTTTGTTTTCTTTTCGATATGATTTTGTCGCCGATGCCGCCCCCTTGAAAATGCCGCTTTTGTGCGGTGCACGCCCGCACGCAGCGGGCCTGAGTGCCACTTTAAAGTACTCCTACTATTTCTAGTAAACTATTTGGGAAAATTGAGGAAAAAATAAAAGAAATCAAAAGCCAAACAGATGTATTTTTATATTGTCCAGCCAAAGGTGCCAATTGAACGGTGTTTATCAATGTATATGAATGTACAAAAATGTCTTTTAAATACACCTTTATTTTTTGAGATCAATAGATTTGTGGGAAACAAATAGCAACAGTCGCCATCTTGTGACATTATGAAAAGAGAGTGATATATAGATTGATGAGCTAGTGAAGTATCTAACATACAGTTGAATATAAAAAATAATAAACCCAACTTCACTTGAATGTGTATTTAATTGAATGGCCATTTCGTTACATACTACGTAACATCTTCAGCATGACTAACTTAAACCAAAACATTTCTTTTCTTAAATATACGATACATATTTCAGTGGGTATCTGTGTTGTGTAATACTATATGAGGGTGTAGAAAATATATAAGTACGTTCGAACACACACGGCGGTTCGTAAAGTATCCTAAATAACACTTAAGAGAATGCTGTTTTGAATAAGAGGTGACAGGTCATTATTCATTAACACGTTTCTGTATTTTTGCATATGTATTGCCTCCAACATGTCTAAATTATAACTAGAACTGTTTTTTAATAATGTAGCATTATGATTTTTGTGGCCGGTGTCAAAGTAATGTCTGGCGATCGCGGATTTCTCTATGTCCCTGTTTTTCAAATGATTGCGGTGTTCCCTAAATCTTATTTCTAGGTTCCTTTGTG